>OY776665.1:973093-1327970 GCA_963675795.1 Crossocerus cetratus
CTCAGGCGAATAGCGAACCCCGAGGGATCGGACCTCGGCTAGCTGGCTGGTGCCCACGTATCCACCGCATCGCATAGGCTACGGCTACGGCTACGGCTACGGCTACGGCTACGGCTACGGCTACGGCTACGGCGGGTCTATGCCACCGCGCCAGCACGCTCCACACGTGTAGGCCGCCAGCGCGAATGCACACTGCCAAGTCCCGCTGGATACGTGCGCGATATACGAAAGTACGTCGATGCACGCCGACCCGAGACCCGAGACCGCCACGGGCTGCCTCTCCCAAAGCCGAAGGGAGAAGCCCGATAACACGCGGCTACACCGAAATACAGGGACGAGTAGAGGCGTAGCGAGGCTACGCGACGCGACGCGACGTTCCCAGCAAGAACCAAGGGGCCGCCCGTGTGCGTATGTGCGCTCGTGGTATCTTCTTTCCGCTCGCTCTCGTCGCGAGAACGAGAGCGAGAGAGAGAGAAAGAGAGCGCGAGGTAGAGAGCTGGCTGTGGGGAGAAAAAGGGACAGCGGGCCGCGCGCGCGGTTGATGGTTCGCAGAAAAAAGAGCAAGGGGAGAGGGACAGGAAGGGAGAGAGTGAGAGGAGAGCGACGACGCCCCAGCGGCCCAGCGGCCCAGCGGCGCATCGCGAGGAGAGAGCAGCTGGCTGGCCAGCGCTGCGTGCGACACTTCCACGTCTCGTGCTCGCTCGTTCGCTCGCTCGCTCGCTCGCTCCGCTTGGCTCGCGGGACCCGCATGCCTTGACGATCGACGATCGTGTGGCCCAAGGGCCCGCAAAAGCTGTAGCGCGCGGCTGCTCTCACGGACGCCTCTACATGCATCCAGCCGCGTGTCGCTCGCTCGCTCGCTCGCTGTTCCTTTCCTTCCCGATCCTCCAACGCCGACCATACGCCGCCGCCCGAACAACAAAGCCGCCTGCCTGCCTGCCTGCCTGCCTGCCTGCCTGCCTGCTTGCTTGCCTGGCTGCCTGCTTGCCTGCCTGTCTGCTTGCCTGGCTGCTTGCCTGGCTGCGTTTACGTTTACGTGCGCCAGGGTGTTTTCCTTCGAGCCGCTCCGGATACGTCGCTCGCGACTCGCCCCGCTTGAGCGACCCTCAACCGTTCTCTGTCTCGAGCGATCCTCGTGTCGCAGCGCAGCGCGAGAATCTACGCGAGAATCTACACTCCTCCGCCGTGCTTGCTCGCCCGCTCGACCGCTCGCTCCACCGGATGTGTGTGCCCAGCTCGCTCCCGCAAATTTCTTTGTCGCGCGCTCCTCCTCGACGCACACTCTCCAGGCGCTCCACTGGAGCGGCCATCGCCGGCTATGTACCGATAAGATTTTCCTCTTATCGCTCGCCGCCGCCGTCGCCGCCGTCGCCGCGGAGGAGAATGTTCGCTCGCGCATCACCGCGCTCCCTCTTCCACGCTCAACGCTCTACTCAAGTTGAGTGAGAGGACGAGAGGACGTCCGGAGCGGTTATGCGAGCACTTGCAAGCTCTAGCGGTACATAGTTCGAAGCGGTGCTGAGCGGGCTCGCCTCATTTCTCATCGGGCACCTCCTTCGCCCCTCTACTGGTCAGTCTCAAGAAATGACAATTGGGTGATGACGCTCCAACTATGCAAACCTGGGAGGAAGATATGGGATACATCATAAATCATATATAATCATAATTATTGACCGAGCCGCCCCTAGTTGAACATACACAACAAAGGGCGCGAACGCCGTTTTTGAACTAAAATCCAAAGATAATGGTGATGGGAATGGTTGATCGATTAGAGATGGAGTGACCGAAAAGGAAAAGGGGCTGATCGCACACGCACAAGCTAAATGCGCCATCGCGCCATCGCCGCGCAGGCAGGCGGGCAGGCAGGCGGGCAGGCAGGCGGCAGACACGCATATGCTCGCGACCAACCGTCGCGTTGCGCCGCGTTGCGCCGCGTCGCCCGGCAGGCCGACGCGCGGTGACTAATCGGCGCAAAAAATTGCCGCGCGAATTACCGGCCACTTTCATATGAGCTGAGCAGGGGATTCGCGATCATCTAGGCCTCTAGGGCTAGGATCTCATCTATCGGACATGACTGGTGAAGGGGGAAAAACGTCCGCTCGTACGTAGGAGGAAAAACCTATTTCTCGATAACCAGAGTGAAGGCGTGCACGCCCGAGATATGTGGCCCGTCGCTTTCCCCCGAAATAATGAACTTAACGTACCGTAGGGATAGGAATCTCACCGCCGCGCCGTGCGCGCCGACGAATGCTATATGTATGTAGGAGAGTGTCCGATAATGGGCATCGGACGAAATGTCAGAGCGGGCCTAATTTCCATGGAGCGTTCGATGAAAGGAAGCCCGCCACCTGCCTGCCTGCCTGCCTGCCTGTCAGCGCAGCGCGCAGTCCTCGCAGGATAGGTTCGCGTGGAAGAATCCGTTTGCTCGAAGAGCGAGAGAACGGGAGAGCGAGAGAGAGAGTGAGGGAGAAGGGCGGTCAGCGACTACGACCTCTGCTGGTTCTGTCTGGCCTGACTGGATGCGTGTACGTGCCTGCTATTAATCTCGCGCGGCGATACGTCACTGGGAGCCAGCACCGCCTAACCGACTCTTATCGAATTCGAGCCAGCCAGTCCTCATTATACATTCCGGGCCCGGCGAAACACACATCGCTCGCTATGTATATGGGAGCCGAGCCGTCGCGAGCCGTCGCGAGCCGTCGCGAGTCGAGGTGTCGGCCAAGCCGATAATATGGACACAGTCGTGTCAAATTTTTCAATGATGCATCGCTAAACTGGGATGGCGGAGAGTAGGAAAGAAAGAAGGGTGGGTGCGTGCGTCCGCCCGTATGCGGAAAGAGCGCTCGCCGCCGGACGACACCTGTATGTCGCCGGACCATCGCCAGTCCCGCGGCCAAGATACTATTAAATTGGACGCACCTTTCAAACACGATAGCATTGCCCAACGAGAAAGAAAAAGCTCCTCGCTGATCGATAGTAGTCGCTATCGATCTTCAATATTTGCCTAGGAAAAAGAAGAAAACAAGAAGCGCGCGCTGTGCATTAGCGGTGGCAGAGCAGAGAGGGAAGAAGCAGGCAGGCAGGCAGGCAGGCAGGCAGGCAAGCAAGCAAGCAGGCAACCAAGCATCCTCTTTAGAAGACCCTTAACCCTGCGGGTGACGGTCGAACGGTCGAACGGTCGGTCGCTCGGACGAACCTCAGACAAAAGGTATCGGGCGCGGCGCAGAGGGTCGGGTGAGAAAGAGAGAGAGTGAGTGAGGGTACGAGGGTAACGGCGGTACAAGAGCTGGGCGACGGCCGAGGACTGGTGAGGGAGAGAGAGAGAGAGAGAGAGAGGCGACGGTAGGGGCCGCGGAATAGCGGTGGAGAGGGTGCGCGCGAGTTACGTGGGGAGACATAGGCCTCGCTGGCAGCAGGAAGCTCGCGATGCGTGACTCACCAAACGGACCGAATGGCATAGAAGCCGCGGCTTCGCGTTCGCGCTCTCACCATCTCCTTTCCACCACCCTCCAATCCGATCGGCCTTTCTCCCTCCGGCTTCCTCTCCCTCGCATATCCGTGCCGTGCCGCGCCGTGCCGCGCCATGCGCGCTCCCTTCATCCTTCAACACTCTTTTCTCTCTCCCTCGTGGCCGCGCTCGCGCCCGCACACACACAGGGACTAAACTCGTTGGCCGTCGAGACCCATCCTACCAATTTCCCCCTGTGCTGCTCCGTGCTCGGCCACCCAGCCGCTCCCCCGACACATCGGCTCCGCCAAGGAGCGCGAACCCCCTCGACTGTTCCCGTTCTCGTTCCCGTTCGTGTTCGCGTTCGCGTCCCATTCGCGCTCCCGCTCGCGTTTCTCATCCACGCTCGCTCGCTCGCTCTGATTCCTGCCGCCGGGCCCCTCTAAGAGCGTCTCGCTCGCCTCCTCTCTTCTCTCTCTCACTCTCTCTCTCTCGACCGAGCAGGACGGCGGCGCGGCGCGGCGCTCGATGCATATCGCGAGAACTTCTAGCCAAGTGCTCAGACTCACCCCCGTCCCGTCCCCCACCAGCCATCTCGCTCTCACTCTCTGCTAGCCTCTCTGGATGTTAGTGTCGCGGCCCGCATATGCGCTCGGACAGGGAAGGAGAGAGAGACATGTGTACGTCTGCCTGAGGACGTGCGTGCAGCCGGGTGTGCGTGGCTGAATGTGTGCGTCCATGGATACATGGGTGCACGAGAGGAGCGAGCACATGTCTGCCGGTGCTCGAGCGATTGGAGGAGAGCGGGTAGGTATCTATGTACATACATACTCGGCTTGGTAGCTAAAGGACTAGCCAAGGAATTAGCGAGTGCGCATCGCGGAGCTTTTGTATATCAGCAGCTGATGAGCAGAGAAATTCATCTGGTCATATATGTATGTACGTTCTGCAAGGGGCCGCGGCCGCGGTCGCGGCGGGAACGAGTTCCAGTGTGGTTGGCCGGCCGGTCGGCAGTGGGCCCGCTCCAATTAAAAAGAGCCATAAGAGAGTTGGTTAAGCAGCGAGGACTAGATCCAGTCGCGGCGTCTTACTTGACATTCATTGAGCCCGGGGAGCCATTAATAAATAGCCCGCGGTTATCTTTATCTTGGCATTTCCGATGGAGCGAAGAGGAGAGGAGAGGAGAGGAGAGGAGAGGAGAGGTTGGCGTATCTGGTATGTGGAGGTACGTCTCGTAGTTGCTCGGTTGTAGAGGGAACGCTCCAATTTGCAAGGTGTTGTTCATTTGCGAAGATAGTCGGTGCTCGACAATGGCTCGCTCGAGCGAATAGCCCCGGAGGATGATGTAGCAGTCGAAGAGGGCGTTGTTGGGTTGGGTAGACGGGGGGCTTTCGAAAATGCTGGGGGAATTTTGCGATGGTATTGGCGCCCGAGGATAGAGCGCGGTGCGTTAGCAGGTAAGGCCGACAGAGCCCTGACGGAACGGAATGGAACAGAATGGAACAGAATGGAACAGAATGGAACGGACGGGAACGGGGGCGGGGACGGAACGGAGAGCGAACCGGACCGGCATCTCCTCGATTGCGAAACGGCAGGAGCACGGGCTCGAAGCTCGCGCGCGTTCGCCTCTTTGTTCCCGACTCGCTCAGCTCGCTCAGCTCACTCCGATCGGTTTGCAGGCGTCACACGTGACGTAACTCTGCGGTTACGTTTCCCGCGCGCACATATCGCCCTGGTGCTCGTGCGCTCGCGCGCTCGCTAGCCTGCCTGCCTGCCTGCCTGCCTCTCTTTTGAGCCACCAAATCACCGCCGGAAGCGGACCGAACGACCAAATCGCCGGATGGATTGGAGCACACTGCTCTCTCCCCACCCTCCGCGCTCCCGCTCTCTCTCTCTCTCTTTCTGCTATCTCCTATCTTGGAGCCAGGCCTGCCGCCAGCAGTTCACGCGGCATGATTTCTCTGCCAACAGCACCGGACCGACCGGACCACCCAACCTCCTCCTCCTCCTCCTCCTCTTCCTCCTGTCGTTCCTCAGCCGAGACCAGCCTAGTCTAACCCAGCGGAACATTTCACCGACGAATTTTCCAGTTTCACCCTCCCACGATCCTCCCTCCGGATGGTCTGGCCCCGAGATTGACGGAAGCATCGGCCGCTTGGGGGACCATTTATAGACATGCCAGGCTGCTCTCCGAGCCGCCGAGCCGATCTACTTCGCGGCTCGCGCTCGAGCAACCTAGCGAGCGAGCGCCCGTGGGCGTTTAAATTTAAGCCTTTCTTTCGGACACTCGGCCTGCGCGACGCCGCGACGCCGAGCCGCCGCCGCCGCCGCCGCCGCGATACACTCGCGAGTCGCGAGCCAGCCAGACACCGTCCGAGGGTGGAATTGCATAAGCCCCGCTCGGCTCTCCGCTTTACGTAAGTAAGCGCGCGCGCGCGCGTCCGCCCGACACAAAGACACTCGCCGAGCCGAGCGCCACTGACTTTCGGAGAGTGGGCTCGTTAATAGAGGGCATTGCCGCGATGGTTAGCTGGCAGCGAGAGTTTGAGGATCGAAGCTAAGATGGTGCATAAAATTAGTAAAGTAGGGGCCGCACCGATGATTCGGCATTCCAGAACCGGCATCTCCTCTCGTCTCGTCTCGCCTCCGTTTCCCTCCTTCGCCGAGATTCTCGGGACTTGAAGAGTCTCGCATTCGTAACGGTTCGGCCGCGGGCAGAGATCGTTGTTCTTCCCGGCACGTTCTCCTTGATCTACAGGAGGACACGCCAAGGCGCGAAGAGTGCCGAGCCGAGCCGGACGGACGCGCGTGATCGTCGCGAGTTTGGCTTCAGCCGCGGCGCGATCGCGCGCTCGCGCGTTAATTTCCTACGGCCCCGTTACGTCGCCGCTCCGAAATCGGCTGTATGGAGGTCGAGTGGCGGCGGCAGCGGCTGGCGACGCGACGCCGGGGAAAAAAGCCGATGGCAAATCGCGGCATTCGCGATCTCGCCCTTTGCCTATGACGTCAGAGCGCGGCACAGTCGCCGGCTCTGATTTGTCACGGTCTAGTTTCCCACCTCGACGACGTACCGCGTCGGCTATGTAACATGCACGTGCGTATACATGTATCTACATATAGGCGAGATTCTCTGCCCTACAGTGCGCTACAGTGCGCTAGAGTGAATTTGGTGGATTTCGGCGCCGATGCAGGAAAAGGACGGCCGCGGCCGAGGGAGAATGCCTTTCTCCTCCGAGCTCGGCTCACGGACCTCGGCTGACGGACCTCGGCTCACGGACCTCGTTGGATCGGGACGCGTCCTGATTAACGAAATTAAAGCCAACCGAGTGGACTGACGTCCGAGCGGAATCGAAGATGAGTCTTCCTCATCGATTGCATCCTCCTGTCCCAGTAATCCTCTGGCTGCCTCACCTTCCCGAGCCATTGATTTCTTTATTCCCCCGTCACGCCGCTCGGCCGCTTGGCCGTTCGACCGCTTTAATTAGCGAATCGCGTCCTCAAGAGGAGGATCGAGACACGTATAAGAGCGTTGTTGTGAGTCTGGCTGGGTAGATAGACTATGCTAGGCTGTTGGGTCATGCTGCTGGGGAATGGAGGGAGTGAGGGTGGGGGGGGGGGGGGGGGGGGGGGGGGGAGGATGTAAGCGGAAAGCAGTAGCGCCGAAAGGAAGCGAGTGGAGGACGCTCGGCTCGGGCGCTGAAGAAATTTTAATTCGGGCGAGCGTGCTCGATAACGCGTATCGAAACTCCTCGTCTCGCGCCGAGTCTCTCCAACGACGACCCAGCCGGCTCGCTCCCTCTCCGTTCTTCCAAGCCGCTTCCTCGAGCCTCCTCTCCTCCTCTCCTTCTCTCCTTCCCTCCTTCCCTCCTTCTCTCCGACGGCCCTCTTACTCATTCCCCGCGAGCCGCTCGCTCTCTTCGCCCCTTCGCCCCTTCGCCCCTACGCCCCGCACCCCCTACCCCCTACCCACCGCTTCGCCGCGGCCCGGCCCCACCTTCCATCGGCACTTTTTATCGGCCAACGAAGGCACGGTGTGCTTGCTCCTCGCCTCCATTATACCCACATCCATTCTACCGCGGCCCTCCTGGAAAAATCCGACATCGGCTCTCTCTCTCGTCGACGGACCAATCCTCCCCCTTCCCCCTTCTCTTCCCCCCTCACTCACCCGCCGCGAGATCACCTCTCGCTCCTTACCGTCGGGGCTTTCTTCTCTCCCTCGACCCTTTTCGAACCCTTTTACAACGAGCCACCTTTCGCAGCGCAGGACCACCGATTCCTTCTCTTCGTCTTTCTACGTCCCCTCTTTCTCTTCCTCTCCCGCGGAATTTTCACTCTCGGCCCTCGAGTCCCGCGCGCGCGCCCGCCCGCCCGACAGTGAGAGAGAGAGAGAGGGAAGGAAAGAATGGACCGAGAGGAACGGACGGGAGTCACGGTTCGCCCGGAATCGGTACCGAGCCAATGGGATTTATTGCACTCGCGGTACCACCGACCTAGCAGGGTTTGCCTTCGTGCCCTCCCCCCCTAACCCACCCCGAGACGAGCATAGTAAGTGTACTGGCCGACACGCTCGACAAAAGTCACCCCCAACCCCAACATCTATCCAAAGCTTCTACGAGAGTCTATCCTAAGAAATTCTCTCGTCCCTCGCCCCGTGTCCCGCGTCCCGTGTCCCGACAGGCCGATGTCGCCGAGAAAATGTCAAGTTACGCGGCTGGCAGACGGCACTCGGCCAGAGTGAACTTGAAGCGACGCGGCTGCCTCGCCGATCTCTTTCACAACGCGCATATTATCGGCTCATTTATCGCCGAGCGATTAGGGTGAGAGAGTGATGGGGGGGAGAAGGCCGAGTTTCTTGTGGCAAGCGGCGCAACGCAGCTCCAAGTGAAATTCGTTTAGCGGCTGATCGAAGGAGATCGGAAGCATACATATTGAGGAATTGGTGGGAGAGTGAGTGAGAAGCTGGTTTCGGCAAGCATGCCGCATTAGGTAATACGTTGTATGTACATGGTATAACTGGAGTGGTCGAGTGGATTGGTTGGGGAGGGCAGGTAGAAAAGGATAAGGAGAAGGATAAGGAGAAGGGATAGAGGTAGGGAGGTGCAGGTAGGTAGAGGCGTTCATTGTCCTCTGGCTAATGACGCTTCTTCGCGCATTGGTGGGGTTCGCGGGGTTCGCGGGGTTCGCGGGCGAGTAAACAATAGAGTTTGTCGCAATGCTCGGAGCCGATTCACTCCCGATTCGACGTGGCTGCGGCCACGCGCGTACCCGCGTTCGCGTTCGCGTACCCGTGACCCAGATACATAGCTGTGCTGTTGGCTAACATTAGCGGCCGATACATTTTTCTATCTATTATATCGGCCCTTTCGCCTTTCGCGCTCAAGTCGAGTGCCATTATCCGAGATAGTCCGGCGAATCGATCGATCGATTACCGCCCTCTCGAGCTCGTCCGCGCAGATATCCTGTGAACGAGCCGCGGCGGGAGGGAGTTTGGCTGCTGAGGGGTTGGTGGGTTGGTGGGTGAGAGCGGGAGGGAGCCTAAGCGAGCGCTCGACGCCACGCCACTCCACTCTCGACTCCACTCCACTCGAAATAGTTGGGGTCGTCCACTAAAACACTTGGCTATTAATTCGTATAATGGCCAGTCCATGAACTTGGCCGCGCTCAAATGCTTAGTTATCCTGTTGCGCCACTGCTCCAATACATATTCTCCAGTACATACATATCTACACAAAACCATATAGGCTATACATGTATGTAGTAGGTTCTCCTCGTTGGCGGCGATGCGGATGCCCAAGCAGAAGCTGAAGCAGAAGCTGAAGCTGAGTAAGATGTATAAGTCGACGATGGCCGGGTGGAGAGGGCGGAAGGACTGAATGCAGGGCGAGAGCGAGAGGCTGAGAACACGTGCATGACAATGGAGTACAAGCGGTCAAGACAGCAGCTTTCGTGGAGCGATCAATCGGTCCTGGCGAGTTCTCGTCGCTCCACGAGGAAAATACATACATCCTAGTGGCCATGGGCCGGCAAGAGACAAGGGCGAGGGGCTGAGTGAGAGAGAGAAGAGGAAAACGGTTCTAGCACCGCGATATATCCGCTCGATTTACTTTCCCGACTCCCTTCTGTCTTCCTGTCCTTCCCCTTGCTGGTGCCGGTTGCCACTCGCGCTTGCCGCTTTCTCGCTGCACAAAAGCCGGAGGGGCGAACAAAAAAAGGCTCGCTCGTCCGTGCGAGCGAGCGAGCGAATATGCACCGCGAGCGCAATTATACGAGCAACACGCCCGTAAATGCAGGTAGTAGGCGAACGGGAACGCGAACGCCATGGCGAAGGCGAAGCCGACGACGGAGAAAGGAGGGAAAAATGCGAAGCAACCTTCCGCGCGTCTGCTCCGCACTCACGCCTTCGGCGCGGCGTCGAACCCTCTTTCTTGGCGATGGCCCCGCAGCCCCGCAGCCCCGCAGCCTCACAGCATCGCCACTCGAGGCCGAGGGATTCTTCCGCTCGCGCTCCTATCTGCTCAAACGCGCTATCGACCAATCCACCCTGCGAAACGACCTTCTTCATATTATCTACTTTCACTGCCGCCCCGCTGCTTCACTTTCTTCGCACTTGTAACTTGAAATTGTGATCGTCCGCGACACCAGCCATATCCACCAGTACCTCGCTCATTTATCCCTAATAGAGTTGCCAAAGTTCTCGTGGATACGGCGGATACCGAGAAATCGGAGGAGGTGGTGGCCGGCCGACCGACCGACCGACCGACCGGCCGCCTATGGTCTATAATACATAAAGGGCAGAAGGGAGGGTGGGAGGTAGGAGGACGTCGGCAACTTCTCCGCCGGCCAAGTTGGTCCCTTATAAAGCATTTACGAGCGTGCCGGGCGCCGCTGCGCAATTCTTAATTACATAACGAACGCGCACCCCAAGATACCGGTAAATTAGGGGGGCAGGCAGCCTGGCAGGCATTCACCAAGGAAGATAAAGAAAGCAAAGGGAGCACGGGGGACGGAGAACGGAGGACGGAGGACACGCGCTCCGCTCCGCTCCACTCCTCTCATTCCCAGCGCGTCGCCACCGTTGCCGCCTCCACGCCATACCGCGCCATACCATCCCATCCCACCCCACCCCATCCCATACCACCCCCTTTCTCGAGCGTGCTCTGTCCCTCTGCTTTCTGGCGCGCGTGCACGCTTTCTCGCGAAATTTGTCCGTTTGCAGCGCGAGTGAATTCGGGGTGGGTAGGTACGCGCCGGACTAATAACAAAGCGGCGGTCGGGGGCTTGTCAGGGTAAAAGGGGAAGCGAAGGTTCGCCGCTCGGGCGCTCGGGCGCTCGGGCGCTCGGGATGGAGGACTCGGCCCAGAGAGAAGAGAAGAGAAGAGAAGAGAAGAGAAGAGAAGAGAAGAGAAGAGTAGAGAAGAGAAGAGAAGAGGGGCTCGGCCGTGTGACTCTCGGGTAGCTGACAGCGCGAGAAAGACAAAGGCGACACACACGCGCGCCCGCGCGGCCGCGCGCACACACACACACAGGGAGAGAGAGGACCGTCATCATTTTCTCCCTCTGGCACGGCCGGTGTAATTCCCGTCTCGCTCTCGCCCTCGGAAGCACGCTCAAGAAGAAACGCGGAGCCGAGGGTAATGGAGAAGGAGATAGCGAGGGAGCGAGGGAGCGAGGGAGCGAGGTAGCGAGGTAGCATGGACGTCGAGGGAAGGAAGCCGGTGACCCGCGGTGCCTGTCTGCCGCGCTGGCCGCGTTTCAGATCCGCAGAGCTCTCCTCTAGTGCGCGCTCTCCTCGTATAACCACCCGCCCGCCCGCCCGCCCGCCCTTACCTTCCTTCTCTATCTCTATTTCTACCTCTATCCCACCACGTTGCGCCGTGCAGCGCCGTCCACTTCGTTATCGGCCCTCCTTCCCCCCATCGTCCCATGCCCCTTCACTCTCCCTCGCAGCGGCTCGCAGCGGCTCGCGCGCATGTATATGCCGGGCACGTGGACACATGTGTATGTGTGAGAGCTAGGGTGGCAAAGAGAGGCAGTCGCGGGTCGCGCGGGATAGCTAGGTGAGGCAGGCAGGCAGGCAGGCAGGCAGGCTGGCGGGTAGGCTGGCGGCCGAGACGGGTGGTGAGGACGAGTAGAGGTCGCGCGGTGCGGCGCGGCGCACATTGGACTCAAACGCGGAAAATACGCTCCGTATATTTAGCCTTTTTTTCAAACCCACAAAACCTACATATACACCAGTACATACTTTCTTCAATTACATTGAAAAAGAGATTTTCATTTCAAGTTACGTAATGTCTAAAAGCAGACAATTCAGATACAACATTCGACCTCTGGTCATCTTTCTTTCGAAAAGCGAAAGGTTTTCAAACTTTGATAATCTTCATTAAAAAAATTGCAAGTTAGATTAACAATGTAGAAAATTAGCAAAATAATAGAGGAGATTCAAGCCTCGAGATCCCCTCTCCAAGTATTTTCTAGGAGGGAATAGGGTTTCTCACTCTGATCAAATGACTAAACGTCCGCGTTTTTCGCGTTTGAGCCCACTGTGCAGCAGCGGCGGCAACGGCGACGAGCAGCATCGACGACGACGATCAGCGACGGTGAAGGGGGCGAGGTGGAGGAGATGGAAGGTAGATGTCGGCGGTGGCACGAGGGAGAAGCAATGGGCGCGCGGTATAGCGGGTGGAGGAGGGTGGCGGCGACGGTGACGGCGACGGCAACGGCGGCGACGGTGGAGGAGGCGATGGTGGATGAGAAGGAGGAGGAGGTCGGGGAGTAAGAGGAGTCTGCTGTGATGGCGATGGCGAAGGAGGGTTAGGTTGGGTGGATAGGTTTGGGAGGAGGAGGAGGAGGTGGAGGAGGTGGAGGAGGTGGAGGAGGTGGCGGCGGAGGGTGAGAGAGCCGAGCGGAGCCGAGCCGCGCCGCAGCAGCGGGCGACTGTGGCTCTGCTGCGAGTAGAGAGACCAAGCAGGCAAGCGAGGAACGGTGCTGTGTCGACGGGGTGCGGCGCAGCGGGACGCGCGGTGAGGGGTCGGAATGGCTAGAGCCGGTGGATAGGGGCTGAAGCGGGGGAGGGCGACGTACCAGGGAGGACGGAGGTAATTTGAGCGTCACACGCCGAGCGAGCGGCAACGAACGAACGCCAGGCAACGTCTATGTGCTACATAAAGAGGGTCCCCCATCCTCCCCCTTATGTATCCAACCCATCGCGAACCCACGATGCGACGCGACCCATGTACATCGCGTCCCAAAAGTCCCGTGTAGCCCGCCCGTCCGCCCGTCCGCCCGTCCGCCTAACTGCCCTGCCACTGCCCTGGCTGCCCTGCTCTCTGCGCGCCTCCATGCCTGCCTGCCTGCCTGCCTAGTTCTAGTTGTCTATGTATGTATGTATGTACCTGGTTCCAGCTTCTACTTACTCCTTAGTGCGTGCCGTTCGCTTCATTCCCTCTTGGTTCGCTCTTGCCTCTTACTAGGTAGCACCCTTCCTTCGGCCAGCGCGGACGCTCCTCCGTTGCTGGTGCTCCTTGTGCTCTTGGTGATTGTGCCTGTGTGCCACACTGCCAAGTAGCAACGCTATCCGCTGCAGTGCAGTGCAGCGCAGGCCAGTGCAGGGCAAGCCAGGGTAGACCGATCTGGCGCTCCCGGGCTATGTATATGGCATCTATCAAGGAGACCGAACGCTCCCGGCTTAGCACCGACTGGCCCCTTCAACCAAGCTTATCGTTCGCCCACCGAACCCCCCGCTATCCTTCGCCTCATGAGCCAAGGAAACCAGCGACCAGGGACTAGGGACCGTCGCGATATTTTTTAACTAGTAAACCACTCTCCGCAAGCCGGCAAAGAGGGGGTCTGCTGATTTTCGTTGGGAAAGGAAAGCTTCTTTCCGCAAGAGCGGAATGAAAGTTGGTGACTAGAGAGAGAGGAGAGAGGAGAGAGGAGAGGAGAGGGGTGGTCTCTTGATTTTCTCGGGGATACCGCGACCACCTCGTGCAACGATGCTAGCTACTGTATTTTAGATGAGCAGCATCCCGGCAGGTACACCACGACACACCACGGCATCCTGCTGCTGACCTTACTCTCTTTCCGAGTCGGCGTTTCCCGCAAGAGAAATCGGCGAGCGCCCTTCTAATTATCCGGCCGAACGAACCACCCAAAAAACCGACCAATGCAAATTGCCGTGAGATGATTTTCTCCCGCCGGCGGCGACGTCGAATACGCACTCGGCGTACATTGCGTAGTGCGGGGGGCCAACAGGTGAACTCTTGTAAAAGAGTGTTGGCGAGTCGGCCAATTAGTTTTGAATAGGGCGCAGCGAACCTCCCCTAATTATTCGGAGGTCCAGCATGTGCATTCCTCGAGTGCGAGCATTCCACTGGAAGCCGCCAACTCGCCCTTCCAAATCATCCCGGGCTCGCCATCATTTTCGGGGGCATTGAGCTTCTCTCGCCTCTGTTAATCGAAGCGCAAAATTACCGTTCCACCGCAGCCAGCCCCGGTACCCTCCGCTACCTCCCGCTTGCCGAGCATTCGCCAAGACGGCACCGCTCTCTTCCACCGAGGCAAAGTCAAAGTCGAGGAAATTTGGGGAAAAAGAGAAAAGATCCGATTAGTCGAATGTCGAGTGGCCTCGAAGTCGCGAGCGATAAAGAATCGAGCGAAAGGAAGATTAACGAAATTGTTGCGGTCCGTGAGGTAGTGCGACCCCGCCGGCCCCGTCGGGCCATATGTAGGTGCGTTCCTTCCTCGCTGCCAGATCCATCCCCCGCTCACGTTGGATTCCTCGAGTCCTGACGCGCGGCCGCGATATCGCTGCGAAGGGGGTTGATGAAATTGCTACTCCGATTAAATTGTTGCTTCAAGCTTGCAGCTCGCTTCGGGAAACCTGCAGAATCAGCGGAGCGCACTGAAATCCGAAGCCACGGCTGAGAAAAAGCCTGCGCCAGCCGCGCCTCTACTGCACGGCTAGTTTTCTCTCCATCTACGCTCGAGTTTCTCTTTTTCTCTCCCCCCCCCGTCTCTTTCTCTTTCTCTAACACACGCTCCCTTCATCCCGCTCAAAGAGAGAGATTGTCTATGGGATGGGTCTCTCTCTCTCTCTGACTGAGTAACCGTATGTCCCTCGTAGATGTGGCGGCGGAGGGGCAGAGGAGAGCGGGATTATACGGGGAGGAAAAAATCGCGGGTAATCGCTCGTCACGTGTTATTCGCGTCGGGAGTTGGCGGTGCGGTGGCGGCGGTGGCGGCGGCGGGAGCTCTCGCTGCCTCGCTCACCGGATGGGCAAATTATCGGTTCGTTCGCCTATCTCGCTGTAATCGTCGATGAAAGTAATACGCGCTCGCCGGCTCGCTCGTCCGCTCGTCCGCTCGTCCGGCAATCGTTTAATGCGCCGGCAAAAGTTTTACGGGGCCGGCCACCGCCGCACCACCACCACCGGCGAGTCCGCTGTAATCCGGCGATTATATAAATGTGCCGCGTTTATTTAAAGAGGATCAATCGCTCGGCTAATCCACTAGGTGAAACTTGGGGAAAAGTTGCCGCGATTCCACTGCGATGACGTTCCCGCCAGCGGACTCATGAATGAACGAGTGTACACGCCAAGTTTCGCACCTCACTCCAAGGAGCCTCTACCGCTCTACCGACAGGGATAGGCGCGCCCCCCCCCCTCCCTCTAAACTCCTAGGGAGCACAATGCGCAAGACTTTCGGAGAGCGTTCTTGAAAGTTTGAAGGAGTAAACTTGCCGCGATAACACGCCAAGCAGCAAGCCAACCTAAGCCAACCCACCTCTCGAAAGTGAGACCAACGAAATTAGACTCTCTTTACAAGCGATTTCCCTCAACTTGCCGCTTTCACCGGCTCACTCTCGTCTCATCCTCGCCAATAGAACAATAGAAATATGTAGAACGACCAAATCAATTGGCCACTCATGATTATTCCTTGTCGTCATTCAGAGTCTATGAAAGGAGAGAGAGAACTCTGGAGAGAGCAGTGAGAGATGCGGGGCGCGCATTACATATTGCATGTTAGATAGTAGATATATGGAAGGAGCAATTGCCAAGGAAGGGAAGAGGAGAGGATGCGTGGGTGAGGGGCAGTCGGTGGAGGATAAAAAGAATGACGAAAGCCGAGGTATCCGCGAGGCTGGGTGGAGGATGAGAAGGTTGATGGAAAGGTCGAGCGGAGGGCAAGGAGCTCTGGGCTGTTGGGCTGGCGGTGGCGGCAAGGGGGTGTCTGACTAGCTGGCTGGTGGTAGGTGGCCGAGGCGGAGGGTCGCGCGATTAATTCGCAGAACGACCAAGGATATTCCCGCGGCTGGTCCCATATAAGCCCTGGCCTCTCTCAGCTCCCTATGTGCGATCGCGAGAGGGTGTGTGTGTATGTGTGGCCGCAACCCTCCGTGGAGTGAGGAGGTGGTCGGCGGGAGGATCTCTCTCTCGGCATCTCGAGCGGTGTCCGCGGCATTAGGCGTCGATCTACCGAGATACGGAGATCGAGGCAGAGCGCTGGTGCGCCTCTAGCCTCGTCGATGCCAGGCACGTCTGCCTTTTGGGGCGCTCTCCTCCTATGTAGACGTGCCTCGGTACATATCTCTATACATATGTACATCTGGTACCCCGGTGCGCACGGCCCCGCCGCTCTCTCCTCTACATACTTGGAGGGCCGCCGTCGCTGCCGTCGCTGCCGTCGCTGCCGTCGCTGCCGCCGCCGCGCTCGCGGCTCCTCGCGACGGCCTATGTACCCTCGCGTCGATGGGTACATGGATATACCGGGCGTACACACCTAAGTCCCTTATGTACTCTGGCGTGCCTCCCTCCCCCTCGGCCAATCGGTACCTAACGTATAGCCCGGGTCGGTTGGTACATAACGTAGGTGTATGTAGCGCCGGGCAACCGTGGCGCGGCGTCGGCGTCGGCGGCGTCGGCGGTTCGGCTCCACGCGGCCGCCGCGCCGCGGTATGTTATGTACAGTCCACACTGTCGGGCTCTCGGCTATCCCGACGCTCTCTCGCCCGCCCGCTCGCTCGAGCGGCATTATGTACCTCGGGACACAGAGCGCTCGCCAGCGCGCCAGCTCGCCGTTGCCGCTGCCGTCCTCCTCCTCTACATATATATAACGTTGGCCCTATGTAACACGGGGTTAGGACCGCGCGGAGACTCGCTCTCGTTCTCCTTCTCTCTCCCTCTGGGCCTCTCTCGCTCTCTATCTCTGGCAGGCGATGGCTCGGGACTCGGGCGTCCAAGCCGCTCGCTCTTCATTGCTCCCTCGCACCGAAAGGCTGTCCCTTGGTGGTCTCCCTCGCTCCCTCGCTCGGGCGCTCGGGCGTTCGGGCGCTCGCTCACACGCTACGGCTTCCGCGAACCGGGGTCACTTATGTATATAGAACGGCAGAACCCGACTCCACGGCTCTCTGCTACTCGCCTCGCGAACTCGCCTGCAGACCAGATCCATAGTTAATTACCGGCCTAATCTCTATTCGCGATTGCCCGAAACCGCTCGTAAATCCCTATCGGTGTGTGTGCGTGCCAAGCGCCCCAGCACCGACACCGCCAACCGCTCCGGCACAGGGCACACACCGTTCGCCGCTCGCCGCTCTCTATTTCGAGCAGCGCCGATGCCGCCGATGCCGCCGCTGCCGCCGGTGTGCCGGGCGCGTCCTCCCTCACCGATTTCCCTTCCGGCCCACCTGCCACCCCCAACCACCCTCGCAAGCCTTCCTGCCTGTGCCTGCCTGCCTGCCTGCCTGCCTGCCAGGCGGCCCTCTGTCACTAGCCCTTTGCGATCGTCCTTCCTCCCCCTTGCCGGTCCCTCCTGATCTCGCACTATGTACTCCCTAGCCAGGCTGCCCTAGCCACCTCGGCCACTGCACCCCGCTGCACTGCTCCATTCTCCTGGGCGTCTTCTTCCTCCTGCCCTCCTACACCCGCTCCCGCTCCCGCTCCCGCTCCCACTCGTGGCAACGATGCTGTAAGGACGAACACAGCGCGAAGCAATGGGGAACGAGCGCGCGATCGATCGCGGCGATCGATTCTACAGATATCTGCCGTTAAGCAGAGGGAATCGACGAGATTGCCGTGTTCCGGGCTCGACCCGCCGCTTCCGGTCACGAGGAGAGAACCGCGCGTTCCCCTCTCTACCTCGGCCCCCCTTTCGCCCTCCCTTCGCCCTCCCTTCGCCCCCTGGGACCCAGGGTGACCAGCTAGCTACGAGCTGGCCGTGCTTTCGAGCTCTGTAGGACCGCGGGGCCGACTCGAACGAAAACCAACTAACGACCGCCACCGGATAGCTGGCGGCTGAGGCGGCTCCTCGTCGCTCGGTTCGGTTTCGCTCGAGAGAGCAAAGCCGGCGCTTCTGCTTCTGCTTCTGCTGGTCTGATGCGAGAGCCGCGCTCGAATTTACTTTGCCGCAGCCCACCGCCGAGCGAGGGAAGAGAGAGAGAGAGAGAGGGAGAGAGAGAGGGAGAGAGAGTGGTCGAACTGGGCAGCGAGCGAGGTACATAGGGAGCGCGGGCGACGAGCGACACTTTTCACATTCGAGGATCGTAATTATCCTCGTGCAGGAGTGCGCGGCGAAACTAGATGGGATCGATGGTTAGGGCCCCCCTCGGTAAGCCAGCTCTTCCTTTCCGTCGTGGCGCGGATGGTCGAAGCGGTGGGGCGGTGGGGCGGCAGACGGCTTTTAGGCGATGAGGAAAGGAACTCGCCCGCTCGCCCGCTCGCCCGGCCAAGTACCGAACGCTCTTCGCTCTTGGCTCTTGCCGTCTTTCCCTTTATCAGACGGCCGCGTGGAGGTTTCCGTGCTCCGCTCTCGCCGATAGCCGTGGTTACCAAAAGGGAGAAGGCGGCTGCCGCCGTGCAGTGCCGCGCAGTGCCGTGCCGCCCTCCTCAGCCGCATTTGCCTGATCTTTGTAAGATCGGCCAAACTATTTCCGGAGCCGGCCACTTGCAGCCGCTTCGATCCCAACTACATAACTTGGTTATACCGTGCTCGGCCGAGGTATGCCTCGTTAAAAGCCCACCTACCTACCCTACCCTACCCTATCCTCCCTGCGATTTTGCAATCGCGCGCCCCCGCCCGACCGACCGACCGACCGCCCGATTATCGATAATGGATAGTCCGGAACATCGCATTGTTTTTCCACTGGGTATACGCCGCGCCGTGCCGCGCCGCGCCACCCGTATGTACTCTCTATCTATCTATCTATCTATCCATCTATCTATCTATCTACCTATATATGTATCCAGAGAGCAGCCTTCCTCGAACCAAGGGCCCCTTCCCTCCTCGTCCCTTGGCCACTACCTACATATAGCTAGCGCGTTGATTCGCGACAGGTTCGCCCGCCCTGCGGGATCGATTCCCGGCGACCCTTCGTCAAGAAGGGTCACGCCAAGTATATTGCCTCGCGGTCCTGCTTTCGCGTGGAAGCCTCTCCATGTCGCCTCCTCTCCTCTCCTCTCCACTTTGCCCCGCTCGCCCGATGGCCCCTCTGGCAGCGCGGCATGGCGCGGCGCGGATCCGATCGAGCGAGGAGAGTCCACCGAGTAGAGACCGCTAGGAAGGAGAGCGAGAGAGCCGAGTGGCATCCCACGAATAGTTGAGCCGGCGACGCTCGTCAGCGTCGCGTCGAGTCGCGTCGTCGCGAAATAGAGAAGAGAAGCGCGTAGCCGTAGCCTAAGCTGCTCTCCTATATCGAGGTTTCGCTTGCGTCCAAGTCTTTTTCGCGGCGAGCGCTCACTGCACGAGGATAGCGAGCTGCTGCGATCGCTTTGGAGGTGTGGCCGCCTCTGGGCTCTGGCTCTGGCTCGCTGCGCCGGCTACGATGAAGATGCTCGGGAGTGCCGAGAGCGGCCGTCTGCCTCCTCAGCTTCCCATAGCGATGCCGCCGCCAGCCGCCAGCCGCGCGAGCCGCGCCGCTACCATTAACTTCTTCTTCCACGAGCGGAGTTGGTTCCGATGAAGCCACTCGACACGGACCCTCTTCTTTTCCTCCTCCCCCTCCTCCCCCCTTCTTCTTCTTCTTCTTCTTCTTCTTCTTGGTCTCGGTTGGCGGTGTTGGTTCGCGAATCGCTGCAACACCACGATGCCGGCAAGTAGCCAACGTCCGATGATCCTTGACGAGGCCAAGAAGAGACCGGGCTACGAACCTGCGAACGCAGCCTTCGCCAAGACGGCAACTCACGGGGCCGCTCGCGACGCTCCTTCCTTGACCGTTAACTCTCCCTGAGGTTGTAATCGCGCGCGACGCACGCGGAACTAATGTGTGCCAGTCGAACCATCGCTGCCAGGACATTGCCAGCTAATGAACTATGTTAAATAATGGCCGTGCTCGCGCGCGCGCGGCCCCAAGGCCCTATTACCACCGGGCACCGGCCTCCGGTACTAACGAGCGCCCCGCCATTTCGGAGAAAGCACCTCGGCGGCGGCGGCAGCGGCCAGGAGCCTCTTTTTCACGCCTGCTCAACTTCCACACCGATATAGAGGCCCGTCCGTCTACATACACCTCGAAATCCCGCTCCATCCTTTCTCGCGGGGATCGATTCTCCGATCTCACCGACGAGGGCTCGCCGCGCATCGGCCCCTCTGCGTGTGTGTGTGTGTGTGTGAGTCGGGGCCTCTGTAACACATAGCTATGTATGTATGTAGTGGGGCGTTGGAGAGGACGCGGCGGCCGGCACACGAGTTCGCCTCGGCGAGCGCCCATTATGGCGGACGGCGGGAGCGCATAAGACACGATCGTGCTGCGGTATGGTCATGCCTAATAAACTAGTGGCCGCCAGTTACTGCCATACGTCATTCTGCAGTTGCCCAGTTTCCACGCCGATTTTCGAGGGCTCCTCGCTCGGCCAACGGCCACTGCCTGCCTTCCTCCCTTCCTTCCTTCCTTCCTTCCTTCCGTCCTTCCTTTCTCTCTGCGCTTCCACAATCCCCAGCAGATATATGTCACAATCTATCCACAAGTTGTCGCAAAAATCAAAAAATTATTGGACTTTTCTAGTATTTTGGCCAAGAAGGGGGTGAGAAAAATGTGTGGGCTTCTCGCGTGGATTTGTAGATTTTGTGCTATCTAGGAGTGGGCTCGCTATGCAGTATTCGGCGGCGACATCGATGGTGCGTGAGGCTCGGTTGCGTCGCGTCGGCTGTTTATCGCAGCTGTTCGCCTTATTTTGCGCGGGCAGGCGAAATTACAGGCGGGCCGCGAGGATATTTCAGGTCGAGCGCGGTTAAGCTCCCGGAACGCTCTCCGATAGAGTGAGCGTGAGCGTGCGCGAGGGTAGGGTAGAGTGGGTAGAGTAGCCGCCGTAGCCGGGAGCGATAGAGACGGAGAAAGTAGAGCTCGCGACGCGCTAGCCCGCAGCGACGCGTCGACCGCGCCGGCTCGTAATCTCCGAGCGATAATTTCCGCGCGATCCCGTCCCGCTAACTTTCCACGAGGACGATGAGGTAGCTGGGCGGCCGCGGCCGCGGCGGCGGCCACGGCGGCGGCGACGAAGGAAGGAAGGAGGTGGAGAAGGGCGAGTGCGAGGGGACGGACCGAACGAATCGAGGGGAGCGAGCGAGCGAGGCTGCAATCTCGTTTAACGGCCGGGCATATCCCCGCGCGCACGCACGCACGCACGCACGCACGCACGCACGCACGCACGCACTCGCCGGCCATACAAATTACAGGCGGCGGCTGCGGCACCGCCAGCAGCAGCAGCAGCAGCCCACCGCCGTAACTTGTGTGTCATCGGCGGCGATGACTGGCGAGTGGAGCCGAGCTGAGCGAGCGAGCCACGCGGTATGGTGAGGCGAGGCGATGCGATGCGATGCGATGAGAGTCGTGGCGAGGCGGGCGCGGCGAGGCCGTTTCCGCGATAATATCCGGCTGGAGACGCCGGCCGAGTCGAACGGCCATATCTGATCGGCGCCGCGTGGATTCTTCGGCGATAAACGCGTTTCAAAGCTTCGCCCAGTAATCCGTCTGAAGAGAACGGCGGCCGGGAAACGGGAGGGAGGGAGGGAAACTTTAGTCGAGCGAGTAAGCGAACGCCGCGGCGCGGCGGCCTCTCTTCTGTCGACGCTCTCGCTCTGTTGCGCGCCGAGATCGTTATTAATTCGGGTGAACCGGTTGTCGCGGTCTCGCCGCTTAATCGATAAGAGTCACTCTCCTCTCCTCCCTCCTCCCCCTCTCTCGCTCTTTAACCGAAAGAAGCACCGGTCGGTTGCTCGGTCGCTCACTTGTTCGCTCTCTCAGTTAGCGCGGCAGAACAGTGGCAAAGGGAGGAGAGCGGCGGACATGTCGAGGGGGGAGGGAATGTGCCAGCAGCGGTCCAGAGAGCGGTCCAGAGAGCGGTCCAGAGAGCGGAAGCGCTCAGCTCGCTCGGCCGAGCGGCCGGCAGCCTCGTTACACTTTGGCCGCTTTCCGTGCGACTCTTTAGGAGAATTTCAGGAATATTCGATATTGGATAGCGGGCCCGGAGAATTTCGGGCGGAGAGAGCCCGAGCGATTTTCGTTCGGATCCGCGGGCAGAGTCGAGCGGTGGGCAGGTGGGCAGGTGGGCAACGCGCGCGCGTCCACGCGGTTTACGGGCACGTGAGCGGAATATAAAACTGCAAGAGAGGCGGATGACGGCCACCCCGTGATTAAATCCGCGCGCACTTCCGCGAATGTCGCCGGCCAATTACAAGCGAGCCCGACACCCGCCGGAAGGACCGCGTCACACCGACGACTCTCCTATGTCGGCAACGGACGCGATCCCGATCACGCGATCGCGCGATCGCGCGCATCTTCCTCCGCTCGTCACTCCGCTCGTCGCGGCGTAGTTTTATGATGGGTTCGTGATCAAGGCAACTAACGCTGCTATTTCTGGCCAGTCGACGAATCTTTGTCCCCCCATCCCCCCTCCCCCCACCTTCTCTCCGGCAGCCCGTCATTCCGCCACTCCGACGTTACTATCTATCGGCGAAACAAAGCCACATGCCCAAGTAATTAAGGATCGCCCGACGTAATTAAGCGGGTGCGCGGCGCCGAAAATACGAGAGGGCCCATGCGCCTCGCAATGTTCTACCTGCTGCTAAAATAACTCTCATCCCCTTCCGATAATCCTTCAACTACCATTTCCCAAATAACACAACAATTGCCCTCTAACCCTATCATTAGAATGACCAACTGCCCACTTGCTCGCTTCCTCGAGCAGAATCCTTTTAGAGCGGAGCTCGTGATTCCTCGAGGAATTTCCACGCGGCCAAGTTCAACAACTCGATTGGGAAGGCGGGCGTCGCGGCCGTCGTGGCCGCCAGTTACCTCGGAGAGTCTAACTCCAACTGCATCGAGAACCTTTCAATGAGTTTGACCCAGCCGAGCCTTTTTACAGGTCGGCAGAGTTGGCAACTCTCGTAGTTGACTGGCGAGGGAGAGAGTGGGCCGGTTTATGCGTGCGCCGTGTGCCGCATCGCTACGGCTCTGTCCACTGCGCTAGGCTTTGTTTTCGTGCGAGAGCTCCTCTGCTCGTTCAGCACGTGGCACCCACTCCCACTCCCACTCCTATTCCCGCTCCCCACCGAGGAAAGCAAGGTCCTCGTCGCCGGGAGTTGGGAGTTGGGAGTTGGGAGCCACCACTTGGATTTCGCGCGGCGCGATTTTTATACGCGTCGCACTACCTCTCCGAGTTTATCGACCTCGCGTCGCGTCGCGACGACGTAACTCGCGGCTAAGGAACACGCTTCCAAGGTGTTCCACTCGGCGAACGGCGAGAGAGAGAGAGAGAGTGAGGGAGAGAGGAGTGGGGAGGCAATCGGGGAAGATAGGCCGGCGGAGGTGGGCAGAGGATTCATGAACGTCCAGGGGAAAGTTTCATTAGAGCTGATTTCGTTGGAGCTCGGGCCGATTAAGCTGCCGGTGGCGGTGGCGGCGGTGGCGGTGCTGCGAGGAAAGCCGATCGAAAACTCATCCATTCGGCGGACCGTAATTCCCGGACTTGCCGGGCCACCGCTCACCTGGCGCGATCCTCTCTTCCTCTGCGCCAAGTTTCCACGGCTCCCTCTTTCACGGCTCTACACCCGAAGGTTAACTACAAGGCCTCGCCTCCTGCCCCGCTTTCCCTCCGCGCCCACCCGCGAGCATCCTCCGATTTTGAACTTGCCTGCCTGCCTCCTCCCTTCCTCTCCTCTTGAAGCGTCGCCGCGGCCGCCGCCGTCAATTCGTTCCGCGGCACGTGTTTCGTAACGACTTTCCGGCTTGGAGCAGGGACAGAGCTCTTTCACGTGAAATCGCCACCGGACCAACTCTCATTCGTAACGCTGCCTTTATCCTTATCCAGCCTAGCCGATATCCTCCCATCGGCGCTCTCTCGCATTTCAAAACGCTTGTTTGTTTCGTGGACCTTTGGCGCTCGCTCGCGCTCGCTCGCGCTCGCTCGCGTCCGGGGTAAAGTAAAAAGCGGGCCGCTCCGCTGAGCTATCGGCTATCGACGTGGTCAGGCAGAGCCCGCCAGCCAGCCAGGCACGCAAGCCTGAGGCGAACGTTCCTGCGAACCGCGCCACTTTCCACCAATTATCGAAGCGTCGTCTCGCCTCCCCCCGCCGCGTCGCGTCGCCTCGCGTCGCCTTGCCCCTTTCCTCACCCATCTCCGACTCCCGCGGATCCCGCACAGACTTCAATTTGTAGCTTGGCATTAATTCAATTGCCCCGGCGACAGTTACCAGGGTGGTATACGTGTGGGCGTTTTATCACCTCGCCGCCACCGCCGCCGCCGCCGCGCATACCCGTTGACTCTTTCTCGCCTTAAACTTAAATCTACACCTCTCCCTCCTCCCTCCTCCCTCCTCACAACTCCAACACCAGCAGTCTTCCCACTTTCAAGTATCGCGCGACCTCAACAGACCCTGTTGGCTCGGCCGATTCACGGCAATCCAAAAAATTGTTTTCACCACTCACCAGTCCCCGGAGAAGAAAGCGACACCACGCATAAGAAACCGCTGACAATTACATAGCGGGGAGAAAATCAACTTTAGAGTTTGACCAGCTTCCGCCGACGGCAACGACGACGGCAATGCGTCGTCGCGCCAGAGGCAAAAGAGAGCAAGTGTGGATATTGGCCCATTTGGAGAAATATCCCCTCATCGATAATGGAAGGTAGCTCGAGGGTGGTTGGCGAGGTATTTGCCGTTATTATGGACAGGCAGGATCGGCAAAATGCTTTAAAAAGCGTTTAATCGGCCGCGCGGGCGCATTAGCATAATTATAATTGAAGCCGCGCTCGAGGAAATTGGCGTGAAAAGAAAGGTGACGCGGCGAGCCAATTGGCTGGCCCGGCCCGGCCCGGTCGAGCAAAAGGTAGAAAGAGAAAGAGAAAGTGAAAGAGACGAGAGCCACGAGAGCCGCTGCCTCCCGGCATACATACATGGAGAGACACAGAGGGATATAGGCATGTAGAGGTATATGTAGGTAGATATGTATGTAGAGATAACTGTTGGAGATGTGGGGTGTTGCACCTGGTTGCGGGACGATACATTTGTCACACTTGTCGTCCGCTTTATTCCATTATTGCCGTGTTCCCCGATGTCGGTGTGTCGGTGTGTCGGTGTGTCGGTGTGTTGATGCGGCATGCGGCGGCGCGCGCTCTCGACGACTCGACGGGGATTTAAAGGTAAACACAGTCGAGGTCGGTATTCGCTTGGGTGATGATTCGGTTTGTTTTGATGGAGCCGATACTTGTCTATCCCTGGATTTCTTTAATAAGGCTGTCGTCTGGCTGCCTGGTCTTTCTCTGTGGAGAAGGGTGGCAGGGTGGCAGGGCGGCAGGGAGGAGCGGCGGGCTAAAGTAAAAAAGGAGGGTGGACGGTGGGGGGTAGATGGATCCATCTAGCGCGGCTGCTAGGGTGCGGAAGATTACGAGTGGGTGAGGTCTGTTAGGAGTGTTCCGCTTTAAAAAGAATACTTTAAAAGCCGGAGGGGTTTATAACGGGCCGGCGGCGTGGTGCGGAGGAGGAGGAGGAGGAGGAGGAGGAGGAGGAGGCGCGTGGCATGGCGGGTGGGGATATATAGTAGCGGGCGCTCGGCGTATAGTATAGGGAAGGAAGAACTACATATAGAGGTGTAACGAGCAGAACTCAACTCACCAACTCACTCCCAGTTTTTAGTGGCAACTTGTTGCTCTATGCCCATTCATACGGCTCTAACTCCCATTACGTCACGTCACATCAACTTATAATAATGGTAATAGCGGCTGCCGCCTGCGAACCTCCAATTCGAAACACGATTATTTCTCACTTGCCTCCCTTCCCACCTTTTATCTCAATACACACACTTTCCCAGCCCCCTCCCTTTCACCCTGCCACTCGAAACCTTTCCCTCTTAACTGATTCCCCGCTTTCTTTCCTTTCCTTTCCTTTTCTCCATTTTTCCCACTGAAAGCCAACTCTCCTACCTACACCGCCACTTTCTTCCCTGGCGAACCTTATGCTTTCAGTCCTCGTCACACCTGTCCAGTTACCGCTCCAATGTAAATCTCTCGGCAAACGCGTCTGGAGGAGAGCTCGCGCGTAATCGCAGCGCGCGATTACGCGCTGCAAAATTTGCGAGGCCGGCAATAACTCGACGTCGCGCAATCTTGGATCGCGTCCTTCAAGGGGGTACAATTATACGCTGCCCCCCTGGCCCCCTGGCCCCCTGTCCCTAACCGGCGCGGTGGTAAATTGCAGTGGCAGGACGCGCCGCTCGAGCAATATGTAACGTTACATTTTTCATAAATTTCTTTCTGGTGGTGCGATCGAGGAGGTGTGGTCGCGCACATGCATAATCGGCCTGGAAACTTCACTTGACACTTGACGTGGTACATACATGCATACATAGACGTCGATGAATATGCGTGGAGGTGGGTGGGATTTTGTGGCGGTCATAGTTGGATGAAAAAAGGCAAGCTAACTTGTAGGGGGGATGGTAAGGGTAAATTGTGAAAAAATGAGGAAAATTCTATGTGTTTGATTCGAGAGATATAATAAAGTGGCAAGTGGGAGCCGAGGCCGTGACGCGCGTATGGGGCACGTATGGGGCGGGTGCGTCTCGAGGTGTTCGGTTAGTCAACTTTAAATACATACGCTCTCTCCGCTGGCTGGGTCAGTTCCGCCGGCAGTGTTCCGCATTCTCCCTTCCCAACGGGGAGGTGCGGAGTAACGCTCGGCGCACCTACACCACCTACACCACCTACACCACCTACACCACCACGGATGGTTGGGAGGAATCAGGGACAATTGGAGGATACAGGGTTGCGCGGTGGGGGTTGGGGTGTTGCGGGGAGAGATTTACTGTTTTCAATGAAAGCAGCCCGATTACGCATATTATCCGTGTCTCCCGGTCACCGTGCTCTCCGCGCCCCATTCCACCATTCTCTACCACTCACTCTACCACTCGACCACTCTGCCACTCTGCTACTCGACTCGCAGCGTCGCACCGCGCCACGATATGTTCCCTTCCTTCCCTCCCCGAGATTCTTTAAAGGTGGAGGCTCCGCCAAGTTCCTTATAGTTAGAGCGTTAGAGCGTTAGAGCGTTAGAGCGTTATGTAGATATCTAGATATCGTGTGCGCTTAAGCCTTTCGCTCGGCACTCACTCCCTCTAAACTGCACGCTTTCATTTGAATAATAAGCATGAATACGTTAACGACCCCATCGCATCGGTCAGGTTCATCAGGTTCAACGGGGCTTGCCTTTCCTCCACGCACACAAACCCCCTCCATACTCGCATACTTGCATATTCACTTCGACCAACACTTCCCCTCGATTCCTCGAGGAATTGAGGAATCGAGGAATCGACAATCGAAGGGATAATTTCATCTTGTCCTCTCGGACTTTAATGAGTGGCTGGTGGGAGATGGAGAGGTCGATTAAACGATTTTTGTTGGAGAAAGCTTGAATGCGGTGGGAGCTGGGAGCGGATTGCGTGGAAAGTGCGAGGGGGACGAAAGCGTGATGGTTTAAAGCAGGTCTTCGCTTTTGCAAGCGGCCGAGTGACGCGGCTGGCCCCGGAAAATCGCCCCGCTCGTTCTTTGAGCAGCAGCTTTTGTCAATGCGCCCGGGGCTAAATTACTTTCCGTAATGCGGCCTTTTACGCCCGGTCAATGCACGCCACCGCCCGCCACCCACCATCGTTCGCGCAAAGCGACGCATTAAACTTTCACAAAATCCAGAACATACGTGCTCAAAATCATTATCATCCAACCCAACCCAACCCCCCTGCTCCTGCCCCTCACACCTAGCCATTCCTCGACAGCGCGTTTTTACTCGCTCGGGCACAATCGAGAGCTTTTTCGCCACCGAGCACGCGCACCTCTCTCTCCCTCTCTCTCTCTCTCTCTCTCTCTCTCACTGGCTGGTTGCTTTGTGCGAGTACTGGCAGTGAAATCATTTTTTCTATCGAGTACTTAGAAGCCCATCGATTCCACTACTCTGCTCGACTGGTAGTAGAGTAGAGGTTGCTAGTAGTAACTGAGCTGAGCTCAGCTGAGCTGACTAGCCCTCTATGCTCGCGCTCCAATTGGAGAGATTTCTTTCAATTTGGCGAGGTCGCCAATCCGCTCGGGCGCTCGGACGCTCGGATTTTTTCCATCTGGTGAGTTTGATCTGGTGGAAGGCAGAGTCAGTCGAGGTGAGATAGGTTCCCCGTGGCGTCCGAGATATCCACCAAAATATACCTCGCGCTCGCCGCGAAACGACCCTTCGTCCTCGGATTCCTCCGAAGGAGGATTCCAAGGACGGGACTTAAAGGCCCAGGATGCCTCGGCACTCGGCACTCGGCACTCGGCACTCGACACCCCCTAGGGACCAGCAGTCACCGCCAGCCTCTTGGTCCTTTTTCTTGCACCTTCCGCCGTACATACTTCCCTCTCCCTCTGCCCCTCCCTTTCCCGCGCGCCTCCATCTCGGCCGGCCACCCTCTAATCCAGCTGCCTCTTCCTTGCTTGGCCGCCTTCCATCCGCCGCTTTCTCTCCTTGTTCTCTGCGAGGAGACTAGAGACGGGACGGGACGGGGCGCGCCTCGAGAGTCGAGAGTGGAGAGGCTCCATCCTTCCAGGAATCGCTCGCGCGAGCCCAGCCGAGCCGAGCCTTCTTCCCTGATCGCCGCCGGGCCGAGTGCCGGGCGCGCGGTCTGCCCGTCGCGGATAAGCCGAGCCCGAAAAACACGGCCATTAACGGCCGAGGTAATTAGTGAGGGCTCACTACGGCCGCCGCATCGCCGCATCGTCCAGCCGCGCTGCGCCGTCCCCGGTGTAATGCACTAGTTTAAGAGGGAGGAGGGAGGAGGGAGGAGGGAGGAGGGAGGATGGGTGTGTACTGAGTGTAGACGTAGAGGGTTCTTCGACTTGGAAAGGTCGGACGATCGGTAGTGAGCGGGTTTGTTTGCATGCGGGTCGTCCGAGTAGCGAGGCTACAACCGACCGACCGTCAGCCCGATATCACCACTCACCAGAGACTTGTATGTAGTCGGCTCGACTCCGCGCGGCCCTCTTTTTCACCTGGGAGGGTCATGGTTGCGTAATGGCCCAGAGAAGTTGACACGCTTTTTATTATTAAAACTCTCAACAACACAAAGTTATATCCCCCCCCTCTCTCTCTCTCTCTCTTTCTAGGTATTTATTTATCAAGTTGAATTGGAAGCGTCATGTTTGGGCGAGGGTCTGGCCAGGTCGGCTCGCGCTCCATTCTTCGCGGCGGAGAGCAGCTGCGCGTTCGTCCCTTCTTCTCCGCGGGCAGTGAGGCAAGCGGCTAAGGCTAAAAGGTTTCGGAAATCATTCGCGAGCGAGCGAGCGAGCGCGCGCACTTTTCGGCTCCTAGTCGGATAAAGGAGGAAAGGGAAGGCGGGCAAAGTTGTACGAGGAATCGCGTCGCCCAGGGCGCTTTCCTCCAACAGCAATTTTCGACTATCCGTCCTAGAGTGGCGTCGGCGTCGGCGTCGGCGGCGGCCCTTTTTGCCAGCGCGCGGCCCATCAAATCGGGCCGCGCAGCTCTCATTTCGCAGCGATCCTCCTTGGAGGAAATTACTTGTTCGGATGCACGGCACTACCTCGTCGCCGATCAACCTGTCTTCTTATCGCGCGAACCGCGAGCCGCGAGCCGCGAGCCGCGAGCCACCAAGAGGAGAGCGGCAGAGAGAGAGAGGGGGGGGATGGGGATGAGGCGGATGGGGCCTCGGAAGAGAGGGTTTAATGGGTGTGTGGCGGAAGGTGCGCCCTTTAAGCGGGCAGCGCATCATTTTAAAGGAGATAGTTGTTTTCGAGGCACACATATACATACGGCATACGCACTCCGATTTCGAGCCAACACTGCTCGCCATCTGTTCAGCATCTCCTCGCGCTAAAGAGCTTTAAAGGGCTCTCTTCTGACTTGCGTGCCCTCTCACTTTTCGTGTGAGAGGTTCCTTGGAGAACTCGGTTCTCGGCATCTCGGCATCTCGGCATCGACAGTCGCTCGTCAAATTGTTCGGTCATTCCGAGAGGAACTGTGTTTCTCGGAGTGAGACTGCAGTGCGCCAATGGGCTCGCCAGAGTCCGCGCGTTTTGGGAATATCGCCGCAGGCATCTCCCTCTCTCTCTCTCTCTCTCTCTCTGGCCGGCTTCTTCTCGCCAGTGATCGATTCCCTCTAATCCGATTGTCCGCGCGCGAGAGACCGCATTTTTCTCCTGCCAGTTTCGGCCCCCTCTCCACTTCCCTCCCCTCCCCCCACTAACACACACACACACGCACACACACGCACACACACGCACACAGAGTGATATTGCGGGCTGATTGAGGGGAGAGATCTCCTTAGTTGGAGGGACACGATGCATCCGAGCTCCGCGTAATTAACGCTTTTAATGAAATGTGGGGAAATGAGAAGGCATTTGATTGACGGGAAGATGACCAACATGAAGAGGGTTCAACATGTTGGTTCAATTATCCAAATTCGGAGTTTCCAAGCGGAATTTTTCTCTCGATCGAGCCCAACCGAGGATTCTCAATTGGAGCGACCCTACCCAACGCGACGCGATGGTATGGCATCTCTCGCCGGCTTTCATTTAGCCGGCACGGCCTTTTGCAAACTTGAGCGCCAGCCGGCTTTATTCTAATACGGCAACGAGAACAGCCGAGAAAACCTACCCAAAAGACGCTCCAAATTTCGAGCTAGAGCTATCTCTCTCTCTCTCTGCGCGAGGGTGATGGTGTGGGTTGTGTGGGTTGTGTGGGTTGTGTGGGTGTGGGGGGTGTGGGGGTGTGGGTGGGAAGGAAGGAGAGAAGCTGGCAGGAGAAAATCGATATACGTTCCTGTGTTGGAGGCTCGCGCGAAATGGGTCCCCGCGAGGCGTAACGTAGAACGTTTTCAGGGCCTCGGGCAGGGCAGATAGGAGGTAGTTAGCAGAGGCAGACTCGTAAGATTTCGGTGTAGTAGTACGTGTACCTCGTCCTGTCCACCCCGCTGGCATAAAGCTCCCTTCATACCGAGATCCGTTGATCCGCTCCCTCATTTCGTTTCGTTGCGGTGCGTTGCGTTGTTGCGTACTTGCTTAGAATCGTTGTGGCAACAAGTGTCATCGAGACGCTCAGTTCAATCTCTCGCAGAACTTTCTTTTTCTTTTCCTATAGAGCTATAGCGTGGAGAAGTTGAGTGAAAAGTGAGTGGATTGATTAAGATTGAAAATGAAAATGTCGCGGGCAAGTTGATGGTTGATTGTTGACTGTTGCCTCGAGAAATGGTGGATGGGTTGATCTATTGTTTGAATGATTGTTGGATGAGCGGGAAAGTCTAGTTGTTGGTGAGATTTCTGTGAAGTAGCCTTAAAGGTTGGGTCGGCCACCCGCGCACCAATACCTCCGAAGGCAGGAGAGCGTGGCTATACGTGTAAGCCGCGGTGCGCATCGTTGTGTTGGTCGCTCCGCTGCCCCTGCTCTCGCTCTCTCTCTCTCTCTCTCTCTCTCTCTCTCTCTCTCTCTCGCTCTCTCTCTTTGGCTCACTCGCGTCTCGCTCTGGCTGGCTGGCTGGCTCCGCAACCCCTCTTTGGCGACCCTCCTGCCGTCCCTTGCCAAGTATACACCGATATCTCTCTCCCTCATCAGCCTCTGGCCCCCGTCCCCGTTCCATCGCCCACTCCATCTCTCTCTCTCTCTCTCTCTCTCTCTCTCTCTGGCCCGGCGCCGCCGGTTGAAATTCTCGCGCACACCGGGTGGGTATCTCCCGGTCGCACGCTCCGCTTCGTTTCGGACCTGAAGACCGAAGGCAGATCGATCGATCGGACGATTTTCCTCGGGGTTTTCCTCGGCGCGGCGCGGCGCGGCGCGGCCACCGCCGTTGCCGCGACGAGGAGTCGAGAAATTGCTCTCGGGGTTCTCGCCGCGCCGGCCGATTCGAGCGGGGGAGAAAAAATTCAGGTCGATCGAACGCACTCACTCCTCTCCCCTTTCCCCGGTGGTCTCTCACTCTCTCGGCACTCTCAGCCGAGGGACCAACGCCGCCGGGAGGGATGGGGGGATGGGGGGATGGGGTGGCCGTTTGGCGAGAATCAAGGGAGCGGACGGCGAAGACGACGACGACGACGACGACGACGATGGGGAGAATGACGGCAACGAGAAACACAGGGTGGTGGGCGGTGGGTGGTGGGTGGTAGAGAGAAGAGCGGCGGCGTTGAGAGGAGGACGGAGGAGAGAGCGAAAAAGAGGGTCAAGGGAGAGAAAAAGGTGTCCCTAAGCGCGCGGCTGAGGGAGTGAGGGAGTGAGGGAGTGAGGGAGTGAGGGAGTAGGCTGGCTGGCCGGCTTGGTGCGCGGACATCGCGGCTTGCTTGCCGACGTGACGGATTTACGTTGGCTGCGCGAGCGAGCAAACGAGGTCACGGACTAGAGAAAGAAAAAGGCGACGGCGGCGTCGGCGGCGCAACCAAAGCGCTCACGCTCACGCTCACGCTCACGCTCACGCTCACGCTCGCGCTCGCGCTCGCGATCGCACGACGGCAAAAAAATGGCCGTTAAACGAGGAGGATTATGGCAACCTTGAACGAGTGCTATCTAGTCGACTTTTGAGCGGAGTCCGCGGTTAATGCAGCCAGAGTCCGGATGATTCCGGACGCCGACGCCGACGCCGACACCCCGCTCTCAGAACCCTCGGAGCACCGGCGTCTCGCAAAAAATTCCCCCGATTCCTCGTGCGGGCATTTTTCCGCGAGACTTGCTCTAGTGCGCCGTCTACTCCTAGCAAGTCGGCGGCGGCGGCGTCGACGAGAATTTATTTTTCGCCGGGATTGCCGCCGCCGCCGCCGCCGTCCTAGTTGGAGTTGGGCGGCTAGCCCGACGGAACCGGACGGAGAGTTGATAGTATTCCTCTCTTTCTCTCTGAAAAGCTGCACCCCTGCGCCTTCCTACCAACCTCCCACCCTCCACTGCCCACCGCCAGATCTAATTCGCGAGCCTCTTTTCCTCTTTCTTCTTCCGCGCAAATAACTCTCCGAGAACAGGAGATGCGCTTCATCTTGACCAACTCCGAAAAGACTATCGAGCAACGCGCTTGACGCTTGGCGCTTGGCGTCAAACGACTCGGTCAGTTCTCCGAATGGACGCAACGCGACGCAACGCGACGCGCGGCGAAGCCCACTCTCGATAAGGTGCCGCGAGATAAGAATCGGGTAGCCGGGAAAATAAGTGGCCATGCGTACTCGAGAGAGTGAGCGAGAGAGAGCGAGGGTGAAGGACGAGAGATGGCAAGAGAAACGAGTGACACGTGGCAGCGTTACTCCCGGCGCGGCGCGGCGCGGCGCAACGCAGTGGCTTCCTCTTTCATAAGACGGAGAGCGAAAAACTCGAGTCGGGAGAGTCGAGTTGAATCGCGGTAGTACATATTCCATACATTCATAGTATCTATGTAGAGTCAACTATGTATGGACGACTGAAAGAGTCCTACTGGTACGATGCAGTCGGCAGTCGGCAGTCGACAGTCGGGATTCCTTTCTACGCAGGAATCATCAATCTCAACAGGTAGTCAACCGTCCAAGATGACGTGGAACGCACGCCACTTTCTCCTCCCGGAGCGTCATCTCCGAGAGAAACCGACACCATTCCAAATTAACGTCCTTCAAAACCGTACGGACCATAGTTTTGGATGGAAAATTATCCATATTTTTGTGCAGTTATAGCCCAGAAACTAAGATTGTGGAAAGAATGACTCGGCGACATTGTACTCATAAAAGCTGAATGGGAAGCAAGGAGAGCGGGGTGGCGTGGTGGCGTGGTGTGGGATGCCGAGCGAGCGAGCGAGAAGTTGGCCGGAACTCTTTAATCTAATCGACTGGAGAAGCAAGCGGGCGAGTGGTCAAGGGTGGAAAAACTTTCTCCAAGTAAATATTTGCCGGAGGCTCGGACTCGATGCTGCCAGCCGTAACTCGGTCATTGCATAATGCCTACCGTCTATCTACCGTTGACCTTATCGCAATCGGTCAGCTCTCGCGGCAGAGTCGGCAGACGCTTTTCCCATTCCTTTCCAAGCGTCTCAACTCTTTTTTCGCTCATAGTTCGCTTGTCCGCCGCTCCACCATTAATTGAGTCGCTCCACTTCTTGCCCTCTCCAGCTAATTGCAGTTACATTTGTCTGGATGGCTCTAGTCTAGCGGGATGGCGCGATGCGATGCGATGCGATGCGATGCGATGCGAAGCAGTGCGGTGCGGGCTGGGGGAAAAAGAAAAGAGAGAAGAGGAGAGACGGAGAGTATATAAGTGGCAGGTGGTTCGATCTGATAGGATTTAGTGGTTGCTCGGGTTGCGAGCTCCTCTTCCTTATCCTGGCGGGGACGGTGCTTAGATACACAGATTCTTTTTCTCCTTAGGGCTCCCCACCTCCACCCCCACCCCCAATACATAATATATACCTCCAACTGATCATTTTCAAGTGGTAAATCTTGCTGCGAAGATTCTCCAGAGTTAGTCAACTGGCGACGACCCAGTCTTAACTGGTTTCTTTAACCGGAACTGGGTTTCTATTATGTACCGTCGATCAAAGTGACCAATGCCATCAATTACGAGGTGCAACAGCTTCTGGCGGGTTTGCGGATTGGCGGGCTGCGGGTGGCATGGAGGGCCTGATTTTGCACAGTAAATCTCTTCATTTGGCTTGTTGCTCTCTGGCTGCTGGCATTGAAACAGCATCGCTCCATCGCTCGTTGATGGGACGAGAACGGATTCTGGTGCAGCGGGCGAGCGGGACGTTTTGGAAGTTAGCACTGATTTAACCGAGTGGAGCAGCAAATGGTATGCAGTGCCGGCCGATAATTAAGTTAATTGGACTCTGCTCCAAGGATCCGAGAGAGAACAGGTTAACGAAAGGTTTGTCGAGGAAGAGGTATCGAGGAGGAGGAAGGTCAGCGGCAACGGCGGCGGTGGCGGTGGCGGCGGCGGCGGTAGAAGGAAGTGGATTGAAGTGGTGGTGGTGGGGCCCGTTAAAGTCGAATCGGTGGCCTCGTGTCGCTGGACAAAGGAACGCGGGCGGGCGGGCGAATATTGGAGCTAGAAGCTACATGTATTGTATACATAGCTACCCTCAGGCTCAGGCCCTTCCTAGCATGGCATGGCGGTGCCGCCGATCGCGTGCACACTCGCCATCATCTTCGACGTATACATAATTTCGTTGGCTCCCTCCCTAATCGAGCCATCTCAGCCCCTCAGCCCTTCGCCCTCCGCGTGGCCCCTCACGCTCCGCTGCGTATCAGGTGCGTCACCAAGCTCCCTCGGTACCCGAAGGCATCGATTTCGCTGCCCACCGCGCAAGAAGCCCCACTCGACATAGCGCCCCGCTAATTTCGGAGCCAACCTCCCCCCTATCCCCCCTATCCCCCCCTATCACCCTCTCTCTCTCTCTCTCCCTGACGGCCTGCTTGGTAAACGGTCCACGTCTAGAGTCCGCGTATCACGTAGGCGCTCGTCCCCAATAGGAGAAACGCACGCGGCACCCGGCTCCTTCGGGCCCAACGACCAGTAGGAAGCCGGGAAAAGGGTTGCGCGGCAGCCTGGCGAAGCGGCCGAGTGCGAACCGAGACCGAGAGCGAGACCGAGGGAGATGTAGTAGTAGGTACACAGTGGGAAGGTGTGCAGGCAAGAAACCAGCCGAATAGTAGTCGAAGGAAGCAAGGAAGCAAGGAAGCAAGGAAGGAAGGAAGCAAGGAAGGAAGGCGAAAGATGGAGCCCGGCAGAGGGTTCCGAGTGGGCGGCAGCGAAGGGGGTGATAGAAAGGGGGCGGCGGAGGGCGCAGCGGGAAAGCAACGAGGCGGCAGGCGAAGAGGCGCGGAGGCGAGGAGGCGAGGGGGGCGGAAGGGGCGGAAGGGGCCGGGAGGGATGCCTAGCTAGAAACGCGTCGGTTCGCCGGCACACTAAGTATAGGCGTCCTCGCGACGCCGGCCGTCAATATACCACCCCTAACTAACCCCCCCGGGGGGTCCGTGGGTGTTGCGAGTGGAGAGACGGAGAGACGGAGCGAGAAAGCGTGACGGAGAACCACCGCGCCGCACCGCGCCGCGCCGCGTCGCTCTGCGAGAGGGTTGCCGCGAGAGTAGTTGGCCGGAGGGAGTGCGAGTGAGACTGGCTCGAGCGCGGCCAAGAGGGAGAGGGAGAGAGAGAAGAATATAGATAGGAGAGGCGCGAGCAAGGGACGAGTGCGCGCGAGAAGGAGGGTGGGTCGGTGGTGCGACTCACGAGGGGTTGGCTGGCTCCGCCGTTGGCCGTTGCCGGCGACGCTGCCGGCATCCTCGTCCTCGTCGTCGACGTCGACATCGTAGTCCTCCTAGTCCTCCTAGTCCTCCTAGTCCTACTCTCCGTTCCCGTCGCCGTCGTCGTCGTCGTCGTCGTGGTCGTCGTTGTGTGCGCCAGATAGGTGGGCACCATCCGACCATCCCATCCCATCCCATCCCATCCTATCCTCCTGGCGCGCTATCCTATCCTGGCGTAGCTTAGTTTAGCTTAGGGACCTGCCACCCGGGAGGCTGCTACCATCAGAGGAAAAGAGGACGGAGACGCTCGTGTCGCGGCAGCGAGAGAAGGAAGATTCGGCGATGCCAAGGGCTAAACGGGGAGAGGACGTAGAAAGAGCGAAAACGAGCGAGAGAGGGAGAGAGAGAGAGGGTGATAGAGCGGCTGCGGCGATAGGGGGAGCGCGAGGGCCGTAGGGTGAGAGACTAAGAGAGAGAGAGGGTAGATGAAAGGGAGGTCAGCGAAGTGAGGAACAGCGGGAGGACGAAGATAGTGTTGGGTGTAGGGTTGGTGGTGTAGGACATTGCGGATATATTCGCCTCTATCCAGCGAGAAACCGGCCTCCACACCACTGGACCCTCGCTTCGCCTCGCCACGCCGTAGCAGCATCCTCTCCTCTCCGCCGTTCCTCTCTCCTGACCATCCTGCGACGTAATCAGCGAGAGAACCGCCGCGCCACCCAACCCATTCCACCTACCCACCATCGACCCCCTTCGGCTCATCCTCCTCTCCCTTGCCATCCCCCCAACCACCCCCGTTGCCCGTCTATCTCATGCGCTCTCCGCTCTCACGGCGACCACCCAACCACCCAGTCGGCCGCCCTTCTGTTTCGCGTTTCCCCGCGGCATCCCTTACCAGCCGACGCCGACGCTCCCGCCAGCCCCGGCATGCATCTATCCGGACGTAGCTCTATCTACCTATCTATCTCGATGCACTCGGTGTCCATCCTAAAACCACCTTCCATTCCTCGAGGACGCCACGCCACGCCACGCCGTGCCACCCTGTCACCATTCATCCTCGCGTTGATTTCGTTGGGAGAGCTCGTACAGTTTCTGTGTGTCATTTACTCATTTACTCATTTACATGTCATGCCGGAGAAGAAAGAGCACAAGCGGTACATACATGTAGAGTACATACATATATGGTGGCCGACGGGCGCGCACTGGCCGATCGCCTATAAATACATGCGTGCTCGTTGGAGTGTTTCTGTTATGATTGATAATTAATTGAACTTGGGCGTAATTTCCTTTTAATGCTCTCCTTTCATCTTAGGCCGGTGCCGGCGCGGCGTTGATTTCATTGGCGAGCATTCACGGTAGTTGATAAGGTCCGTGGACCGGCTGGCGATCCTTAACGGTCCTCCACCTTATTTAACGACGCGACGGTTCCTCAAAGTGCTTAAAGTTCCTTTTAACGCGGAAACTTGCTCCGTAAACGAACAGCGGAGTAGCGCACCCAAAGTAACCGTCTTCCGCTGTTTAGCTTAGCGAATAAACTCAAATCGAATTACATAGAGCTTGGAGAGAAAGGGACAGTAGCGTGTATGTATCTATATAGCGTATGTGGTACGTAGTGGTGTGGATGGTGTGAGTAAGTTTTTCCGGGCGGCGAAACACGTCGGAGGAATGAGCGGCAATTACGGCGGCGAGGAGGGACGAATGACCGTGTGGGAACTGGGAATACGGCTCGGCTGGGTATACACGTGTATCTGTTATTGTGATATGGATGTTAATAGGTTAGCAGGTCTCCGGAGAATGTGGGGTGAATCACGATTTCGATAAGGGTTTATATTCCTCCCGCTCTCTGCCTCCCGCTCTCTTCCTTCTCGTTCTCTCTTTCTCCCCTTCTCGCCATTCTCTCTTCCTCTTTCCGAAGCCGCTCGCCCCTCGCCTCTCCAGCCTCCCTCGATTATCCCTCTTTCCCCGTTAGCCATCCGCGTCTTTCTCTCCCGTGCGCCGCGCCACGCCGCGCCACGCCGCGCCGTTTCACCCTGTGCCACCAGCAGCGTGCCACACCGCTCCTGCCTACCTCCGTCCCTCTCCTTCCGCTACTCGCTCATTGAAAACCGGCTCCGGAGCTTCCACCGTACATTGCACACGTACTTATGTGGATATGGCAGCGCACGTGCCTCTCTCCCCTATCCCCTCCCCCTGCCTATCCTGCCTGCCCATACCAACATCCTTCCCAGTCGAGCATCTGTATATGTAGTGTGTATATCCGCGTGCCCGTAATATCCGCACGCAGCTACGCACGCACGCACGCACTCAGGCACTCACGCATTGACAGAGCCGCGAGCCGGAGCCCGCGTCCTCCTCTTTCTCCCTCCCACCTCTCTTTGTGTACCTACAGTCTACACGTACTTGCTTTATAGCGCCGACGTCAGAAACACGTGTACGGCTCGTTAGAGCACCGGCACCCGCCACTCCGATCTCTCTCTCTCTCTCCCTTTCTCTGCGCCCAGCGCCCTGCGCCCTGCGCCTACATTTCACCACCACTCGTACCGATCTCGCCCTTTCTCTCTCTCTCTCTCTCTCTCTCTCTCCGGCTCATCTCTGGCGAGGCTACTACTTGGAAAGCCTTCAGCTCCCTCCACCTGCTCGCGGCCGCCTCGGACGCACGCTTCTCCAACCATTTTTATCATCTCCCCATTCCTGGAATGCCAGCAGGCCGCACCGCGTACCCGAGTACCCGAGTACCGTTCGCCGCGCAGTCCGAAATCTCCACACTCCGCGCTCCCCCCTAGGCCCCGCTTTAATTAGCCTGGCGCTCGCTCGATTGGCTCGGTTGGCGCGGCTGGCGCGGTTGGCTCGCTTTAATTTGGCATGGCGACAGCTCGCGAGCCGACTCGATCATTTGCATGGGATCTTGGAGTGTGTTACGTGGAGAGCTTAACCGGCGAATAACGAGACGCGCGGGAGGATCGGGCGCGTGCGCCCCTCTCAGAACTCAGAACTAAAGTCTGAACCGTCTGAGCTGAGGCATGCAAGGTGTCCTGTGAGGCGTGTAAGTGCGCGTCGCGTCGCCTCCCGTCGCCTCGCGTCGTTGGTACGAGTTTCGCTGGAACCCTTAAAAAGAGCGGAGCGAAAGCTCATCGACGCCAGTCGGCGAACAACTATATCTGGCCTCGCGCTCCGCTCCTCTCCTTTCCTCTGCTCTGCTCTAATTGTGTGTCGGACTCTGTCGGCGCGCTCGCTCTCCTCCAGTCTCAACTCTCGAGTATCGCGAGAACGACTGCTGCCTCAAGTTTGAAAGGTGGCTCGTGCCGACCGCCGGCGCCACTTCTCCCTCTCCCTCTCCCACTTGACTCCTTCGACACAATCAGCGCGCCGATAATCCGTTGAGTTGGCTCTGGCCAACTTGCCAACTTACTTGCCACTCTTCCGAGTACGACGCCGCACTCTCTCTCTCTCTCTCTCTCTCTCTCTTTCTCTCTCTCGCTCCCCCGCGCGCCAGCTGGGAACTATTCGGAACAGCCGTTACGTAAATAGTGACAATTAACGGCGGAGAGGAGTCGGGATTTAAGCAACGCGCTAAATGTCGCTTGCTCCATTAAGTTGCCGATCGACGAGCGCGACTCAGCCTCTCAACTCGTAAATACTCAGCCACTTGGTCTCGCCCGCGCTCTGCCTACGACGGCTTTAACTTGGGAAAGGTCCACTCGCCAACCAGTGGGCATTCAGAGGCCAGGAAACATAGTAAATATTTTCAAGAGACGTATAGTTGTCGGGAGGTCCCGTGGGAGGCGGCACGCATCCAGCCCGGCCAACCACGGCAACCACGGCAACCATTATCAGGGAGCAGTGCGATAAGAGTCAGCCGGATAAAGTGACCGCGGCTCGCTCGGCTGCATTTGCCCCGCTCGCCCCAGAGAAGGAGAGTTGAGAGTTGAGAGTTGGCTACTTTTCTGAGAAGGGCGTCTCTCTCTCTAAGCTCTGGGAAAGGTTGGCGGCTCGTTCGGTAGGGCGATGCGACGCGACGCGACGCGACGCTTGGCAAGGCGTGTACCCGCGTGGGTGTAAACCCGCTTGGGTCGGTGGTGTGTCTGCTCCTTCGGGGCGGACTAGCGCGCAGACATCGACGCCGGGCACACATCTAGCCAGGGTACATAGGCCAGCGCCAGGGACTAGGTACTACATATCTAGTATCTAGTAATACCGGGTACTCTGGGTACCTACGTGCCGCGCCACGGCCGCCGCTGCCGCCGCCGCCAAATAGTGGTTCGCATATTCAGAGAGATAGCGACGTCGCTCGGCGCGCGATCGCCTCTGATTTAGGCCTCGCGATCTCGCTTCCTCCGCTCATTCTCGTCCCCCTCTCTCTCCTTCGCCCTCGTCGCCCTCGTCGCCCTCGTCGCCCTCGCCCTCGCGCGCGAACGCGAGCGCTATCTCTGTCCTCTCGGCTTCCTCTCTGGCCTGGGCTGGGTTGGGTGCTCCTCTATCTTTCGAGCTCTCGCTCCCACCGCCTTTGCGCCACCCTCCCCCCGGCCCCTCTCACTCGCTCTCTCTCTGTCTCTGTTGGACTCTCCCGTGGCTATATGTATATCGCTCTTTCCCTCCGGCTGGCTGTCCCTCGCGTAGGAGCGCGAGCACGAGCGCGAGCGCGCTTCATCCCTCCTCTCCTGAGTCCCTCCGTGCCGCCGCGCCGCGCACTCCATATACATCGAGCCGCGTCGAGGCTCGCCGCTCGCGCGCGCCTACATACACGTGTATATAGGCGTGTGCACAGGTGTGTGAGCTGACGAATCGTGGACACATAGACGGGGCCGGCCAGTGTCGTCCTTCCTCCCTCCCTCCCGCTATGTAAGAGAGCGCGCGAGGGAGCGAGCGAGGGTCGATGGGTATATGCTCGCGGCGAGGTATATACGGGCGCGCACATATACATAGCTCGCGTCCGCGGATAACGTCCCCGATACGGTGAGCAGCAGCGGCGTCGTCGGCGTCGGCGTCGGCGTCGGCACCGAGAGCACGACATCGAACCGCTCCGAAAAGCGCTATCTCCTCGTAGCCTCCTCCAAGCCGAGCAATCGCCACCGCGCTTCGATCTGTCCTTTCGACCGGGACGCGCTTTGATCATCGGCAACTTCCACCGTCCATACGCCGCTATATGTATACAAGCAACAGCGGGAGAGGGAGAGGGAGAGAGAGAGAGAGATGGTTTGCGTTCGCCCCGGCGTAAATCGCACGCTCCTTCGCTCCGCTTCCTCTCGATCGAGGGGCTCACCGATATAATGCGCGCACCAGGCTCCAACTAGTTTGCGAGAATTTTCAGGGCGACGACGCCGTCCTATTATCGGACCCGTTTCTCCTTTGCCAGGCTGAGAAGCGCGGCCGACTTAGAGTAGCGCGCGTGCGCCTCCCCTCCATAATTAATGCCGCCGCTGCTCCGGTGCACATGGCAATATCGGCCGCCGCGCCGCACCGTCCTCGTCCTCGTCCTCGTCCTTACCTCCAATTCAAGCGATGCGAAACTCTTCAATCTTGCGCAACGCGATCTCTCCCAGTTATGCCCTCGACTCTGCTAGAGTACTCTCCACCCGCTTCTTAATCTTTACTTGCCACCAACTCGAACCGGCCAAGTTAGCCCGTCGAGCCGGTGCCGCGCGTCCTGCTTCCCCGCGCGGCCAAATTGTTTCTGAATAATGAATAGGTGGGTAGGAAGGTCGGCCGGGGGAGGGGGGGGGGGGGGGGGTAAGGTCGCGCGGCGCGGTGGCTATCCGCTGGCCGTAAGAAACCTCTGGTACTCTGGGAGGCCAAATGCTCTCCACAGATTAAATAAACTCGTGTCCCATCGGCTTTAATATAAGCGACTGGCCGGTCCGGCAAGAGGCTTTTTCGATATTACCAGGAGGCGTCCTCGTCTACCGCGGAAAAATACGGGCTTCGATCCAACAGAGGTGTCGGCGACCTTTATTTAGTAATTACGTAATCGTTCGCTCGAGCAACGAGCACGAGGTAGTCTCGAGCAGCAGCGCCGCCGCTGCCGCCGCCGCCGCCGCGAGGAGAATAGCCCAACAGAGTTCGGAGTAGGTAAAGGAACACATATATAGAAGAAGTTCATCGCCTCCCGTTTTCACTGTCGTTCCAACTTTCGCTTCGTGTTATGAGTTCACTGCGGAAAGTACGCAAGGACACATTTTATCTCTACCCTTCCTCCATCCCTCCTCCTCCCGCTTTCTCTCTCTCTCTCTCTCCCCCTCCCGAGCGGGCGCCGGCCGGCTCTGTTCCCATTGCGAGGGCACTGCAGACAGGCGCAAATCGTCGAGCGAGCCGCTTGGCTACATCCCCTTTAAGAGCGCCGGTAAAACTGTTGCTGGCATTAATATCAGTCGGCCGTCGGAGCTACGACTACTACCGCTCGAGAACAGCTGATCTCTACCTCTCACTCGGCTTGCCGAGTGCGACGCACGCACACGCACTCCGTGCATTGAGAGGACTCTCCTCACGAGCTCACGAGCTCACGAGCACACGAGGAAGAGAGCCGAATGGTTGTAGGTCGTAGTAAAGCCCTGAGATTTAGGATGGGATGGTGAGAGTGGAGGAGTTGAGCGACACTGAGCGCAGCTGCCGCGGCAACGGTATCTCCGCGTTGTCTGCTACCTCACACCCCCGTCTTGCGTCCCACGTGGGCGCCGGTCGAAGGGGTCGCGCGCGCGGAACGAGGGTGACGCGCTCGGCTCGGGGGACGCGGCGGTCGGCGCGGCAGCGCGGCAGCGAGAGAAGGACAAGGGACCTGGGTGATCCGGGGGGCCGCGGGGGGTGGAAATGGTGAGTAGGGTCGAGCGGGTGGGCAACGCCAATGAGCGAGGAAGCGAGAAGGCGGGAGGAGAGAGCGAGTTAGAGCCACTGCCAGAGCCAGAGCTTGAGCCGGAGCAGCGTTGGAGGATGGGGAAGGTGGGTGAACGCGCGAGGGTGGCCAAGAGGGTGGAAGGACGGCGAGGAACTAGGGATGGGACTGGGGGGTGGCGGTGTAGCGCGATCTGATGCGGGTGGCCGAGTGGGTGGCGGAGGGTTGCAGAGGGTTGCAGAGGGTGGATCGGCGAGCGCGAAAGGTTAGGTTGGTCGCCGCGGGGGGGGGGGGGGGGGTAGAAGTGGGTGAAGGGGCCGAGGGATGCCTCGCCACCCACTGACCACCTCTGCCCAGCCGTCGCGTCCGCCAGAGTCCGCACTCACGCAAAAAAGACCGGACGGCCTCCGCTCCGAGGGCCGCGAGGACCACCTGGACCTTTCGGCTAGACTACCTCGCCTCCCTCCCATTCCTCCCGTCCGAGCTTTACTCACATTTTCTCCAATACCACCGCCAATCCCCCCCACTCATATACAGGATTCATTACATTTCCTCTCCAACTCCTCTCATTAAGATTGCCATTTTCCTTAGCTAACCTTCATATTCTAATCCGTTTGCTATTGTTTTGGTTTTGTTATCTATTGGAATGCATCGCGAGCCTTTTACAGCAGGAGCTACTTCTCGTGGTAATTGGTTGGCGCGGTCGCTCTCGGTGACTCCGGTGATATGGTGCAGTAACTTCTACTCGTAGATCATAATAGAGTGGCGTAGGTCAGGGACCGTAAATACGCACTGACTCGGCTCGACGCGACGACGCGCCGTCCCGTGCCACGTGCTTCCCGGCATCTTTCAATGTGTTCTCTTCCCGTCTCTACGATTAGCGAAGGTGTGTGCGCGAGGTATTCACTCTTTCCTATTGTTATTATTATTACTTGTGCACTCTCGCGTGAAACTGGCCGAGGCAACGGGCACTTACTCGCCCGCCTACCTTACCGGTCGTCGGTATGCGCGAGTACTTGTTTCCCTCCCGCTGCATGTGCAGAATGAAAACTTTTCTGCACTCGGTACGAGTGGAATCTAGTGTGTCCTGGGAAGATAACGATGAAAGTAGCACGCGTGAGCCATGTCAGATAATTGATTTCTTTTCTGCCCACAGCCGAAACGTCTCTGTTCCCCAACATGGGTTCTCGAATCTCAAAAGGGCAACTGCTTCGAATTTGCGACGGTCCTTGTCAGTTTACTTGTGGGACAGGGCTACAATGCTTACGTGGTCAGCGGATATGCGTCCAGAGAGCAAACCATGTACGATATGAGTAGGATAGTGTGTCCTTTCCTCCCGGAAGAGCACCAGCCCCAGGTGAAGAACGAGGAGGGCGAAATGACCAAGTACCATATAAAACTGCCGTCGGAGTTTCGAAGTCAATTCGAAGTCGATTTGGCGCAGGAGGACGAAGAAAGGGAAAAGGCCGAGATTGCGCGAAAGGAGGCTCAGCGGCTCAAACGCATCGAGGTAAATAGAACTTGGAGTTAAACTGATCAAATCGTAGAATGAATGTCTTGGATATGAAATCTAGAAACTAGAGTATCCAGGGGAAGACGAATACCGCGGGTACAGGGTGCACGCATGGGTTGTTATTCTTGGAGAGGCCAAGGGCCCGAGGAGCCAGGAGATATCGGAACCGTTCTACATTGAGCCTTCTTCGGGCTTGGCTTATAAGCTCAGTGTTCCCCAAACTAATCAATTGTACTTGGGGGTCGAGAGTATCTGGAACAATCTCAACTACTGGGTGAATGTGCAACCGCGCGCGAGAAGTTGCGCGTCAATCAATTGGGATCTAAATAAGCCCGAGTTCTGGCAACACTTATTACCAGGAGAACCCTTTCATATGCGTGGCAGTACGGACATTGTCGAGGAAGAAGTGAGATTGCAACAAGAGAAGCACTTGGACATGCCGCTCTCCTACGTCAAAGAGATTCGCATCCTCGATCAAAGTAGCAAAATACTTGTATACTGCATTCGCTTCTCTATTTCTGAGTTGGTGAAACTGGCGGTAAAAGATTTCTTCTCTCTTTCAGATATGAGGAGGCGATATCCCGGCGCTCGAAAGACTATCCTCTACAAGAAAGCACAAGTCGAATGGTTCGCACCGTACAATCAGCTCGACGGACTAGTCGAGCGTGTTTCCATTTACGACGATTACGATCACATGATTACTCTCGAGATTCATGAGAAATACGAGAACCGTATGGATCATCTTGTTATGTCTAAGAAATATCCGCAGACCGACTCCATTATAGATTACTACAAACGTGGCCGGGCCGATCGTTGCAAAGGTATTCAATCCCTCGTCCCTAATCTTTTAAGATATAGATATCTACTCATTTGCAGAACACCGATATTTCATGTCTAGTAACGAAGGAGTCACTAGCGAAAGGGTCATTGATTTTTACTCGGTCGCCCGCATCGACGGCCTTTCACGCATCGAAACAAGCGCCACAAAATTGACGCAGTATTATTCCGATAGACAAGATCTTTTATGCTATCGGTGAGCTCTGGAGAAATCTAGTGTAACGCGTGGTTCGCTCTACAGCACACAGCAAGTAATCTCTCCAATTTCAATGTAGATCGGTCCAGTTCTCCTCGGACAGGCGGGACATGTTGCAAAATGATGCTCACTTCCGGCAAATTTTGGTAAATCATAACTGGTAACTGGTAGAATGACCCCTCGGCAATTTGTCCTTTTTCTCATCGCGAATAAATTTATCTGCGTAGAGTATAGTCGAAAAGTATGAGAGGAACAAGGAGATGCCCGCGGGCAGGGACATAGCGAGCCGGGAATTCGAACTTAGCGAGAACGAAATACGGCTCATGTTCCATTATAATGATGACAACTACACGCGAGCCACGCGAACCTACATAAAGCCACCGTTGGCAGAAAGAGGACAACGGCTTGTTCTCAATCGCTCGATGATGCAGGAATACAATGTACATATACAGGTCTTCTTGTTTGAGAGCAATTAATATTAATGACCGAGTTGAATCAATGGCACTTCCACTCTGCCAGCCGGATCCGAACAGCCTCGGTGAGAAGCCACTCAACTTATTCTACGAGCTGGAGAAGCAACTAGACGACGAGGACCGGGCGATATCGCAAGCGCGAGCTGCTGAAGATGAAGTCATGTCATTCCTCAAAACAAGGCGAGAGGAGTATCTCACGCCTCAACTTTCCATCTCACCGTTTGATGTACAACGGATTCCGGACTCGGAGAAAGAGCGCGCCACTAAAGTAACTACTACTGCAAATCTTTATAACAATCTTTAGGACATGCGCGTGAGTCGAGAAAATTGCAGGAGGACATGGCGAAGCCGAAGAAGGATTTTAAGGAATCGGTAGATCTTTTGAAGCCCTATCTGGCTCAGTTGGCAAATCCCGCTGAAATCAGTCAATCACAAGCGCATCTCCTGCGCGAGAAGAGTCTTAATCATTTCAAGCAAATGATGGTGACTAGGGCAAACAAACTTTTGCGCAAGATCGAGCAATGCTCGCAGGATTTGGAAAAAACCCAAGCCATATTGACGCAGGTTCATTGATATATATAGTCCCTGATATAAAGTAGAAATGATTTTATCAATTGAATGACTGACTGGTCTGCACAGGGTGAAGATTTGCCACGTGAGGAGAAAGACAGCATATTGGAACGCTGCAATGAGCTCACTTTCGAGCTGCACGTCCTCCAAGTCCGGCTGAATCGACACCGCGAATTGACCGGAGAACGCTTCCGAACGCTCAACCGTCAGTTCGAGGAGAGTGAATACTTCAAGTGCGAGTGGCGAGAATAGTAATACTATTAATAGTAATACTTTTACAATAGCCACAGAAAATACTAATACTTAGATTGCGACGATCTATTTCTCTCATAGATGAGAACAGTGAACTCAACAAATAAAAATTAAAGTGAATGCATTGAAGTTGCATTGCGTTCAAGTTTGTCTCGACTAGTAAACAACAACACAGAGGATTAGATAATAACCAAGCCTAGTATCTACTGCACACATTGTTCCTATATTATTTTGCGCAGGTATTTCTTGTACAGAAATGTGGCCTTAAACGTAGAAAATAATAATACTTGGATTGCGAAGATCTATTTCTCTCGTAGCTGAGAATAGTGAACTCGACAAGTAAAAATTAAAGTGAATGCATTGAAGAAGGGTGGGATACCTAGTTACGGAGTTGCCATTTCGCCGGTTTATGTTAATAGAAATATTAATATTTAAGTTATATTAAGTCAGCTACATTCATAAGCATTTCATCAATTTGTGTGGAGTAATATTGTTCGATATCGCGGAGGATTCTGATGTCTTCTGTCTTTACAAAGTTTATCGAAACACCTTTCCTCCCGAAACGTCCGGAACGGCCTATTCTGTGAAGACACTTGCTGGACATCTATTCCTCTTGCCCAAACATCAGTAATAATTAAGACACGACTGAAAACAGAATGTTACTGTATTGTTGGAGAAACTGCTTTGCATGCTAGCAGGACTCTACTTTTCTCACATACCTTTGGCCAGATCTGAACTCTTTCATTATATTATCTCTCTCTTTCTGTGGCATGTCACCGTGCATGGAGCAAACAGTGAAGTTTGCTTCCCTCATTTTTTCTGTCAACCAGTCCACTTTTCGCTTGGTGTTGCAGCAGATTACTGCTTGTGTGATGGTGAGTGTGTCGTACAAGTCACAAAGTGTGTCAAATTTCCATTCCTCGCGCTCCATAGCCACAAAGAACTGTTTGATACCTTCCAGTGTCAATTCATCACTGTAACAAAACATATGCTATAGTAAACACTTTGGCTGGTGGTGCTTTTCTTGCTGAAACTGGCTCATTTACCGTTTGACAAGGATCCTAACGGGGTCCGTCATGAATTTGCTTGTCATCTCGAGAATTTCGTGCGGTAAACTGGCAGAAACTAGGACCACCTGTGTTGCTGGTGGTAGATACCGGTACACGTCATAGATTTGTTCCTTAAAACCTTTATTAAGCATTTCATCCGATTCATCAAGTACTAACATTTTGTACTAACATTTTGATAGCCCTCGTTCTGAGGACGCGTCTTTTGATCATGTCTGAAAGTGTTAAAAGAGGGAGTTAGGTTAGCTGTTTAAAAGTGACTATTCTCTATGCTCCTGTGAGATGAGCTGTAGTACCAAATACTCTACCGGGTGTTCCTGATACGACGTGCTGGCCGTAGTCCAGTTTCCTTATGTCTTCTCCAGGGTTTGTGCCCCCGATACACGCGTGACATTGTACATTCATAAAATCGCCCAAGGCCAATATCACCTTCTGGATTTGAGTGGCCAATTCTCTGGTCGGCGAAAGTACCAAAACTTGCGTCTCCCTCACTTGGGTATCGAGGACTGAATTTGGCAGTCCGGCCGGTGATCCTGTCGAATGGAGAAAAATGAATTTTAATCAAATCAATACCATTACTGACAAACCAAGAAAAAGAGAGACATAATATAAACTGCATACGCGTTGGCCACGCGCAGCGTGAACATCAGGTGGCTCCGGCTGCTGTGGGCGTTGATGGCCGTCGCCCGCGTGACCCGCTGCGGGACAGCGCGGGGCAGGCACTCAATGGCCTCTTGGGCCGTGCTCACGGGAACTTGCGTTGTGCGCGGCACAAGCTTCCCATGCTGGTCGTCCCACAAGTCTGCAGCAGGAATCAGCGTACGCCCGCTGAGGAAGAGCAGGTCGTAAAACTGACCCTGGTATCGCTCGATGAAGGACGCAGCGATGGCGAAGCCTGGCTGGCCCTCCACGGTTGCGAATATTTCGCCGACGCTTCTCGGCAAAATACTCGAGGAGCTCCCGGATCCGTCGTTGGCCTGCGGTTCGGTGCCCATGGTGTAAGATTTGCCGCTGCCGGTCTGGCCGTATGCCAGGACAGCGACATTGGAAACTCTTTTCCAGCGGCATTGGAACCGGAAACTCTTTCCGTCTATACGGACGGTCTGTCAGTCGGCGAGGACCTGCAGGCACTCCTGGTTCCCACTCCTTCTTTCATCCCGCGAGACGAGACGAATTCGCACCGTGACACGAACGCTCTCGTTGTGGTTCATCTGCAAGTAAATGTTAAGATTGTAAACTAAAGAAGAATGAAGATCGAAACTATTTGAAGAAGAATTATTAATAATTAGAATTATTAATTCTAAGAATTACTTAGAATTACTAATTCTTTGACAAAACTTAATTTTGTTAAGTTTGTATGGCAGAGCTTACCTTTGTTTGGAGGAATCGGTTGTTTTCTTGCATTGCAAACTGCAAAGTAGACACACTGCACACTGCCACCTCAGGATCTACAGCGCTAGGGGCGTCGGCGGACACTTTGCACCGAGCGTGAAAGATTTAGCGCGTTGTGTTCGATGCTTTGTATGTTTCTACGTGACGGGTGACGAGTTGAACGGGGATGCGACGAACTTTAACTTGCCTAACAGTCGCGGTATATCGCTGAACTGTAGGGTTGAATGAAACTGATTCGAAGGAGAACTAATGCTCGATCTAATACACGTCCACGCACTATGCTTGCTGAGATTCGACGGGCAGTGATGCGTCCCGCTCGAAAGATTCTACTCAAGTCCAACTTTCCTACAGAAAATCGGGGTTTGTATACTCCTAAAGTCCCGAAATTCCAGGAAAAAGTAGCAAGAGGGGGACGGTGGGTGAGCTAGTTTTGAATGTGTGTGTGTAGAATCCTAGATGCACGCAAGTGCACGCAGCTGTGGGATTGTCTACCCTATGAACAAGTCAAGGGTCGGAGCGATAACGCACCAAGGGAACAGAAATGAAAGCTACAAGAAATGGAACCGGTGATGAATTCTAAATGGTATTTCGAGAAGAAAAGTCGTCAGATTCGCGCTGAGGATGTAACAGCACCATACACATAGACTTGAGTTTCTATAGTTGTGTTTGCCTTCAACTTCAGATCCTCGAATTTGCCGATGGAAAAATTTGCCTCGAAAAACCGATGGAATCAAGTATCAGGGACGAAAATGCAGAGATTTCGGGGGCAAGTTTGCTGTATCAAAAGGGCCGATATACAATCATTTATCTTCATTAATAAGGGTTTTGGAGGGTTTTGGCTTGGTTTATGGGGGTTCGGGCGGACGGGGCGTCCGGCGGCACGCGGTGGTGTGCCTGCGACTAGGCCCAGCAGCTCCGGACCGATGGGGAATCATTACCATTTCTAGAGAGCCAGTGACTACGGCAGTGAGTGTTCTTCCAGCCAAGTAAATTAGCGGGTCTGTTTGTTTTGTCGAAAAATTAGTAATTCTAATTATTAATAATTCTAATCGAGTAATTCTTCTTCAAATAATTTCGATCTTCATTCTTCTTTCGTTTACAATCTTAACATTTACTTGCAGATGAGCAACAGTGAAAATAGTGTTCGTGTCGCGGTGCGAATTCGTCCCGTCTCGCGGGACAAAAGAAGGAGCGGGAACCAGGAGTGCCTGGAGGTCCTCGGCGACGGACAGACCGTCCGTATAGACGAAAAGACTTTTCGGTTTTCGAAAGTCGTGCCGCCGGACGTGGGACCGCTCGAGCTCTTCGAGACGATCGTAAGCGGCATGATTGCGGAGGTGTTCGATGGCATCTAGTTCTCATTCGGTAATTGTAGAGATAACGTGCGGTACTCGACGGCGATTTCAATGCCCTTGAGATATATATTCTAGGCCCTAGGGGACATCAGTCTCAGTGACTTGTCCCTGCCGACAACTAACCGTATAATTATCAAATTACTATGATTTAAATATTACTAGTACTAAATAGATGATCCGAGTATACTGAAGATAGAAATCATTATGTTTCGCTTTCAGGGTACAATGTCGCTGTCCTGGCATACGGCCAGACCGGCAGCGGCAAATCGTACACCATGGGCACGGAACCGCAGGCCGACGACGGATCCGGGAGCTCCTCGGGCATTTTGCCGAGAAGCGTCGGCAAAATATTTTCCACTGTGGAGGGCCAGCCAGGCTTCGACGTCGCTGCGGCTTTCATCGAGCTGTACCAGGGTCAGTTTTACGACCTGTTCTTCCCCAGCGGGCGTAGGCTGATTCCTGGTGCAGACTTGCGGGACGACGACTACGGGAAGCTTGTGCCGCGGACAACACAAGTTCCGGTGACCACGGCCCAAGAGGCCATTGGGTGCCTGCCCCGCGCTGTCCCGCAGCGGGTCACACAGGCGACGGCCATCAACGCCCACAGCAGCCGGAGACACCTGATATTCACGCTGCGCGTGGCCAACGCGTATGTAGTTTATATTATGTCTCTTTTTTTCTTGTTTGTCAGTGATGGTATTGATTTGAATAAAATTCATTTTTCTCCATTCGACAGGAACACCGGCAGGACCGATAAGTTTAGTTTAGTCGATTTGGCTGGGTCCGAGAGGGTCAGCGCGACGGGTGCTGTTGGCGTTGCATTTCAGGAAGGGGTTCATATCAATAAGAGCCTCACGGCTCTGGGATCAGTGCTCTCCCACTTGAGCCGAGGTCCCTGTAGCTCTCTGAGTCCCCGTGGTCAGGTGAGCTACAGCAGGGATAGCAAATTAACCAGGCTATTAGAGGATACTCTTGGAGGAAATTGCAAGACACTTCTAATAGCCTGCATCAGCCCGGCGGGTTTGTATTCCTTTTGTTTAATGTGTATTTACGTTATTATAGAGTTATAAGTAACAATGAAATTAATTTTTGTCGTAGGAGAGCACAAGACGGCCTCTATTAGTACGCTGCGCTTCGCAGAGCGGGCGCAGCGTATCACCAACAGGCCGGCGCAGAACCAGCTTCTCGGTAAGGCTTCTTACTTACACCTTATAATTAATTATAACAGTGCCCGTTTTTGAAATTGAAATATTTCTTTACCAACAGATATTCCGGCTATCGGACAACAACCTCCATCTTTTTAATCTGTCCAATGAATGTTTTTAATCCATCTCTCTCTGTGTAGGTTCGCGTACACGCTGGCTGTTCCGACGTCACCCATGAGGAAGAGTACTGAGGAGCCGCTATCTGCTATCAACCATATGGAGTCCTACGGGATGAAGGTGGAGGTGTTGGGTAATGCCGAGTGTCATCGGGGAAAGATAATGACGGTAACTAATTGCTCGATACATCTCGTTGCATGCCAAGACATGTTTCGAAAAGCATCTAACCCGACATTTATTTCCTCCAGTCCACAATCCACATCGGCTTCGTCGACCGTCCTCTTCACCAGGCCGAGGATCAGCTGATGCGGGCCTGGGAGGACGAGCGGCCGGAGGAGCGGCTCATAGAAATCGACGCCACGGAGTCGAAAGGGATTAGCGACGTCAGGCAAAACTTTCCCGTAACCAACACCGCCGGATTCTCCTGGGACCCCAGTCAAGAAACGGAGGTGTTCTTCAAGGTAATGCAGTTTAAGCGGGTCAGTTTTAACCAACTGACATAATCCCACCACTTTATTTTCCAGGTGAACTGCGTCGGAACAGAATTTACGCGGCAGCACAGGGGCGGGCCGGAAGGTGCTATCTTCCGGCTGACCGTCAGTACGCAGGTGGCAGGCAGTGTGCAAATACTGCACACTGCATACTGCAATGTCAAAATCTACCGCGGTAGGGGCGCCGAATATAAACGCCGGCAGGATTGGATTAAATTCCACGGCTTGTCGGACGAGAAGCGACAAGGGCAGATTTCACCAGGCGACATAGGGACGGCGCAAAAGGAGTTACCTTCGTGCTGACCGTGGAAACACGGGTGGCAGGCAGTGAGCAAGTACTACACACCACTGCACACTGCGTACTGCCACCTCAGGATCTACAGCGCTAGAGGCACCGGGCGAACACTTTGCACCGAGCGTGAAAGATTTAGCGCGTTGTCGGCGAAGAAGTTTATGACGGTACGCGCCTCGGGCCCTCCGTAGCTCGGCCAGGCGACTGTGAAGCCGAGAGCTGTTGGGGACTTTTGGATAGTCGACAGGCTCATCGGGCTAATGAGCCCGTTATGACCCGCGCTTGAATTTTAGTAAAAGGGAAGCACGAGAAATTACAGTAGACCTCAATGGTGTTGTGAGTAAGGTGTCAAACTGAGAATTCTAGAATACTTGGTTCGATTCCCCGCGGTGCAATGCAATTTTTACACAGTACATATTCTGAATAATAAAATCAATTTTGAATATGAATATTTTATTTATGAACCCGCGCAGTGGCTCAGGGGGATAAGTGTCCGACTCGCAATTAGCGGGACCCGGGTTCGATCCCAACACCTGTCATCGCCGATTTTCGGCACGTTCACGCATTGCGCGGAGGGTGGTTCGGAATCCACCTTAAAAATTGTAGGTCCACCCGGTATGAGAATAAATTTGGTGTTCCCCCCTGCCTTACGGAAGCTCAGACCGGGTCGGTACGTGAATACAGGAGGTATTCCATACCCGTCGCAAACCCTGCGGGGAGTCGACGTTAATGAAAACAAGAAGAAGAATATTTTATTTATGAAAATTGTAATATTTTTTTTTTATTTCTTTGTAGCGATTATATAGGTCATAGTATTTTTCTACGACGGTAAAACCGTCGTTCCGTCAATTATTGTTATGTCAGTGCTCAGTACGAGTTTCGTCAGGTGTGAATTATTATTATGTCGTTGTGCCAATAGTCCTTAGTATAAAGTATAATACTGTATTGCTCTCTGTAATAAGTACCTTTTTGGGGACAAGTCAAAGGGAAGAATGAACGCTTTTTACATTATTCCGTCCGAGTGAAGACGGGCTTTGCCGTTCAAATAGTCAATATTCACCGTAAGTAATCTATAAGAAAATCAGATTGGACAGTAAGAGCAGGTATCGCGCGAGTTGCTAACGATGAGCTGCGATGTTTGTCTCGATGATTGTCTGGCCGAACCGCGGCGGGATCTCATTTGGTAAAAATTGGGAAACGCGAGGCCCTGCGCGGCTCCGAGTGAAAAATTATTGTGCTTACGGAGTGCTGCCCGAGGCAATATACAGAAGGGACAAATGGAAAGATCAGTTACGGGATGCGGTCAAGAAAACCTTATTCTAATGGATAGGTGTACGTTTGACTCTCCCTCCACAGTCGCCTGTCATGCTCCGAGGCTCCGCCCCCCTCGACTGGAGGGAGCGTGCTTCTGAGTTTGCCGCTAGAGGCAACCTAATCAGTTCCCGTAAATTTCGCATTTTCGAACAGTCGTAGCGTCGTTATTTGTGAACCGATTGATTTCAAATTTCGGTTACGTACTAATGAAACTATTACCTAGTACATGATCGAGCCAGATTTTTTTTTCCAAGACTATATCTCTTAAACAAAAACCTTTTTCAAAAATCTGGCTCGATCATGTACTCGGTAATAGTTTCATTAGTACGTAACCGAAATTTGAAATCAATCGGTTCATAAATAACGACGCTACGGCTGTTCGAAAATGCAAACCCCGAGCACGGGCTCTTCAGGCCGGCCTCCTAAAACGGGTGAGCCGCCGTCCACGGATAATTCCCGACGTTCAATCTCGCCGCGAATCGACTCGATGGGTAGGCTGGCTTTTTAGTCACTCACTCAACGCGCTTGGCTCTGTCATCTTTACTACGTGTCACGCTAATCCGGAGTCGGCTGTTTATCAGGAGACTCGGTAGTCTCGCGCCAAGTAGAAGTTCCCTCTCCATATATATATGACACTCCGGCGCGCGACAGCCGAGGCTATATTATCCCGAACACTAGCTGTTATCCTTAGTTACCAAACTTTCACCTCGATTTATGCGAAAGTTAGAGCCCCAAGAATTTATTTCAGAATTTTGTATTTCATCGTTGATTTTTCTGAATCCAATGAGCCAAGAATCATGTGGATCGGTCCAGCCGTTCCGGAGATATGAATTTCCTGTTTTATTTTTCTCGTGGAAAAGGCAAAGCGGATTAAGAGTTTCATCGTCCGGTTTAATACAATTCCTAAAAATGTTACTCTCACGTGTTTCACGCGAGATGGCACCACTGCGAATTGCTGCAGAGCGCTGTGCAGATAACATGGTTTTATACCGACACATTGGTTATGCCATGACTGGTGATGTGTCAAAACAATGATGACGGTTATATGAATGTGGTAGAGTCCGATTGTATTTTTCTTCAAAATATGAACAACCAAAAAGGCGTGAAATCCCCCAAAATACATTAAAATGTAAATAAAAGCGCCAAGTAGTTTAATGATCCAAAAATGGAATAGATATCACACAAGAAAGCCAAGTTTTCAATCAAAGATACCGCCCGTTAATTAATTAATTAACTTGCATCTCAAGCTTTAGAACTTGGCATGTGCAAATTTGTGTCAAGGTAGTCATATGCTAGTAATATTTTTTGATTGGTAATTAAGTATGCACATTCCAAGTTTTAAAGTTAGAGATGCAAGTTAATTAATTAATTAACGGGCGGTATCTTTGATTGAAAACTTGGCTTTCTTGTGTGATATCTATTCCATTTTTGGATCATTAAACTACTTGGCGCTTTTATTTACATTTTAATGTATTTTGGGGGTTACTTTTACTTCACCGACTCTTAAGATCGAATACATAAAAGTTCGCTAGCTTTTTCACCTATATAAACAGAGTTCAAGACTTTTTAATCCATGCGACAACAAGACCTATCGCGGGGTTCTCTCCAATCCTCTCGCGACAACAATTCAATAATATGGTACAATGAATTCCAAACCTTATCCACTGGATTCGTGATTCCCAGAGCTGTGAACAGAACGACATATGAAATCCTCACGAGAAGGCTGGGCAAATTCAATATGCGAATTCTGATACAAACGTTACTTCGCAAATCTCAATCCAAATTGAACCTACACTTCAGATTCGACTCCGCTTCCACTATTATTTAACAATAGCACATTTACAAGGAATTCAATAAATAGGAACGTCACAGTGACTAAGCACTCAACAGAAAATTGAATTATGTACAATTGGCGTTTTCACTCGCAGATAATAGGCTGCGCGCAAGTCCAGATAATTATTAAATTATTTGCAATTTGAAGAAACAGTTAGTGGTGGGGTTATAAGGTAGTTCAATTAATATCTCAACAATACAGTACGCTCGTTATCGAGTTCTTTTCCAAATAGTTTCACATATTCGCTCAGCCGATTCGTTCGACAATAATTCACAAAACGTAATACACAATAGCATCAAGTAATCCAGCAATAATCAGTAATCCTGGGTATAGGGAAGAGGCACTTTGGGGAGGATTTTGGTAGTAGAGTATGGATGTTCGACGTGTTGATATGGACAGTGATGGGATATGGTGTGGAAGTGTGTGGATGGGGGGGAAAGGAGGAAGGTAGAGGCGGCGCAGGAGAGATATCTCAGGTGGGTCATGGGGGTAGACTGGGTGACACCGGGGTACCTGGTAAGGGACGAAGTGAAGAGAGAAAAGGGTATACGACGCTTTTATCGTAAACAGTTTATCGTATGGACAATTTATCGTATGAACAATTTATCGTATGAACAATTTATAGTATGAACAATTTATCGTATGAACAATTTATCGTATGAACATTTTATCGTATGGACTATTTATCGTATGAACAATTCATCGTATGAACAATTCATCGTATCAACAATTTATCGTATGAACATTTGACCGTATGCGGCAATGATATTTCTAGGAGTCATAAACATATGGGCAAGGGAGTGCCTAAAAGAAATAGAGAAAAGAGGGAGGATGGGGAAAGGGCTGTCGAAATGGCAGACCGAAAGGAAGAAGTTCCTGGTAGCAAGGGGAAGCAGGAGAGAGTTAGGGAGGCTCAGTGAGGAGGAGAGATCTGAGGAGTGGGACAAGATGGAGAGAGTAGAGAAAGAAGTGCAAGGAAGGGAAATGAAGGAGAAGATAAGAGAAGCGAAATATAATATGTGGTACGGAAGGGTGAGAAGTGAGGAGGTACCAGTGTATCTGAGGAAAAGATGGAAGGAAGAGAAAAGGAGAAGAGTAGCGAGATACCGGTTAGGGAATGAAATGAGAGGAGGGAGATATTGGGAAGGAGAGAGGGAGAGAATGTGTAGAAGATGCGGGTGGGAGCTGGAGTCATGGGAGCACGTGCTGAAGAGCTGCAGAGGGGAAGGGGGAGAGGGGGAGGCAGTGCGAGACAAAGTAGGGAGAATTCTATAAATAAAGAGATAGAATAAATAAAGAGATAGACAAACGACGAGTATTTCAATAAATGATCATTCGATACTCAGATCAGTAAGAAATAAGTAGAAACAGTAAGAAACAGATCCCAATAAAGAAATCAATAGTCAGATCCCAATAGATATATCAATAATCAGATCATAATAAATCAACAATCAGATCCCAATAGAGAAATCAATAATCAGATCATAATAATGGAATGAATAATCAATAGCTCATGCACATGATAATAGAAGTGGAGAAAGTAGTCTCCAACCAACACTGGAGAACAGTGAAATGTTTCCTTTGGGTAACAGCGAGCGTAATATTGCGAATCTCAGTTCCAACATATAGCGCGATAATGTTCGGAGGCTCGGGACTTGGTCCCGTCCTTTACCCTCTCAAAGGTGACCGTCTGTTTACTTTAGTTGGACTACGCTCGAGTAATAATTAGATCAACGACAAGTATTTCAATAATTGTTCATTCGATACTCAGATCAGCAAGAAATAAACCAATAATCAGATCCCAATAGATAAATCAATAATCAGATCGCAATAGATAAATCAATAGTCAGGTCCCAATAGAGAAATCAATAGTCCAAATACGCAGGTGGTCGGCGCAAATCAAGGTCGCGGCAAGTAAACAATCCATGCGACAATGCAAGTGATTCGGCTAATATGTACTCTCTAACGCGATACTCGACCCGATTTGAACGCAATAAGGAAGAGTCGGCATGCACATTAGACGCGAAAAAATCCAATAACGTATAGCGACAGCGAGTTTCCTTAAATGATGTTTTACCCTAATAGCGTGGCCGACAATGGCTGCCCTAAGGCCGACTTACCTCAGTTAATGTGGATTTCGTCCTTCCGGTAGTCCTCGCCAAGTGTATCGCACGTCCGCACCAGTTCGCAGTCCATACACCACAGATATCGGCAGCCAAATGCCGGTAGCTACTCGCGCTGACCGTTCGGACCCTTTGTCCCCGGAAAGCGGCCTGCCTATTGGTCCCTGGAAATTCGCCTATCCGCGTGGTCCTCGCTGTCCCCTGACCCTGAGACAAACGGGCGACAGGGCCGTGTCTTTGCTCTCGTCGCCGACGAGAAACTCGAAAGCGCCTGCATTCGTTCAGTTGTCCCCGAGGATGATCAATCCCACGTTGGAGTTCCTTCCGCTGCTGCTCTGCTCCTTAGTGTCCGTCTCTCCGGACCGAGATGCAAGTGCGATGAATTGTACCGGCTATCCGGGGTGATCCGGGGATCCTAGGAACGGCCTCCGCTCCTGACGGCCGCTAATAGGCTCGCGCGCAAAATATTCCGCGGTGCTTTCCACTTGCGACACAGTGCTCAGTCAAATGGAACACTGGTGAGTTTTTTTTCTCCTCAAACGATTCTGTTAGAAATGCCCATGTAAACAGAGCGGAGAAACTAACAGAATCGATTGCGCCCGGGGTACATTGTCGTGTATTTCTTATGGGAATGTACTACCCCTCGAAGTCTAGGTAAAACTTCCCAATGTTGCATTTCCCTGAGCATAGCTGAGCACAGCCGACACAGTGTCTCTCTGTGTCGTAAGTGGAGAGCAGTGGAGAGCACCCCCGGTCATTAGTATGGTACGAGAGTTGCTGTATGTTCGAGGACCATGCTGGAGACGCTTGACCGATAGATCTTCTACGTCAAAGAGATTCGCATCCTCGATCAAAGTAGCAAAATACTTGTATACTGCATTCGCTTCTCTATTTCTCAGTTGGTGAAACTGGCGGTGAAAGATTTCTTCTCTCTTTCAGATATGAGGAGGAGATATCCCGGCGCTCGAAAGACTATCCTCTACAAGAAAGCACAAGTCGAATGGTTTGCACCGTACAATCAGCTCGACGGAGAGTGTGTTTCCATTTACGACGATTGCCATCACATGGTTACTCTCGAGACTCATAGGAAATACGATAACCGTATGGATCATCTTGTTATGTCCTAGAAATATCCGCAGACCGACTCCATTATAGATTACTACACAAACGAGTGGAGAAAATTCCAGGTGGACATGGCGAAGCCGAAGAAGGACTTTAAGGAATCGGTGGATCATTTGAAGCCCTATCTGGCTCAGTTGGGAAATCCCGCTGAAATTAGTCAATCACAAGCGCATCTCCTGCGCGAGAAAATGATGGTGACTAGGGCAAACAAACTTTTACGCAAGATCGAGCAATGCTCGCAGGATTTAGAAAAAACCCAAGCCATATTGACGCCGGATCATTGATATACATAGTCTCCTGGTTTCGAATAAAAAATTCGGCTGTATTCCGTTACAATATTGTTAATTCACAGACGTCTGCACATCTTTCCTTCCGTCGCGTCGATATATGCACTGTTAATATTCGATGTTCCATTGCATTACAGCTATTGGAAAGACCAGGATCCCATTTGTCCGATGCAGCGACCTGGAAGGATGAACCAGTGTAAGTGCGAGTGGCATCAGTGGCGAGACGTGTCATTAATGACTCGTACCTTCGTCGTCGAAGGTAGCTAGTGTAAATTTACTAAGCTTATTAGTAAAGCTTCCATTATTAGAAGGTACTGAGTGATCGGTCATTCGATCAACATTAGCAACATCCCCACTGGTGCCATGGCGCCGATGATCCTCGGCAAAGCCCGAGATTAACGTGTCCATCATTATTGCCTAGGTAAAATCGCGTAGTTTAGTACTGTGGTGGAATGATGGAGAGTAAAGGGAATCGTACTTGTCTCGAGAATACTTGTAGAATCTTGTAAACACGTGCTCCATTCTCGCGCACAGGGAACTGCAGAAAGAGGCAAGGCAGGCAGTCCTGATTATTCTCGTCGGATGGTTTTGCCATCTCCCAGCTGAGCTCGGAGTACCTCAGTCCCAAGAGTAGGCTCTGGAGAATGTCAACAAGTCGTTGAAAGTGCGAAGCCACTGCGAAAGTTAGGTGGAAAAGCAATGAATACCGACGCAGTGGAGGTCGTCAACAATGTAGACCCCAGAGGTGTTTATCGCCACGAGAACTTGAAGATCACGGTTGGTGATCCAAGAAGCGAGACCACGAACAGGTCGCTCGATTTGACCTTGGAAGAATGCAGCACCGTAGCACGGCAAGCCCCAGCAAAATTCGAGGTACTTCCTGATGAGTTTCCTCGAGCTGGAATTGGTGCCGTTATGATTAGGAATCCGCTTGTACTGCTCGAGAAGTCGCGCCTCGGGGCCACCCTTCCCGCCGACTAATCCCAGTCCAAAGCCTAAACCTAGGAGGAGACTCGGTGATGTGTAATGATGAGGTAGAAAGCGGCCGCGGTGCTTCCTGAAAAATGCCAGGGTGTGGGTTTGCGCGTTGTACGGGCCAAGTTCTATGCGTGCTTGTAACGCCCCTAGGCTGGCATAGCGTGCTTGACTTTCGCAGGGATACCTTCCTAAGGGAAGTTGATTTCATCAATCAGTGGAGAATGCGAGATGGCCGTTTTCGGGAGTTGCAATTCTCCGATTAGCCGCATTTACCTTGCAAAACGTTCTGCCTTGCTTCTGCATAGAGGAGCTCGAGAACCTTGGCTTCTTTGATTTGCTCCTCATCGGCGCGCGATAGAAATACATTCCTCCTAAGATACAGTATCGGTTCCTCGTCGGTTCCGTCGCTCTCGGAGCTGTATTTACTTATTAATCGACTCCACCTCGCAGCCAAGTCTACTGGTTTATGGGTCGCTCTCAATTGGACCTCCAGTCTCGCCGAGCATAGCCAAAGGGCGAAGACTGGTTGACCAGTGACCGGCGGAGGTCTCGATATTCCTAGTTCTCCTTCGGATTGTACTATTGCAAGTATTTGTTGTGCATTCGCATTCTGCTCCACTTCCATCGTTAAAAATACCCCCGTCATCAAGTATACTGCTATGCGAACTGTTGGCCTCCCAACGTTCAAATACTGCGGTTGACTCACCATTATCGCTGCAATCAACAAATCATTATCCCAACTATCCCCCAATACAATACTTCGCTATTCCCAATGAGTATTTACAGGGTAATGCATGTCCGTCCGCCTTGTACTCGTGTTGATAGCGGCGTACTTGCCCTCTACGTATTGTACAGTCGTCTTGTTGATCCATTTTCCTTAGGGCCTAGTTGGTTCTGGGGAGAGAAGCCTAATCACACATCACACATTGTTGCTTATATCGACCACACCCATTCTTTCGTCTTGAGAGAGATGCACTCCATTGTTTAAAACATCCCTTCTTATCGCTCTTCTCACTTCCATTTCCCCGAAGTTCTCGTCAACTTGAGCCAGCCCTCTGCCAGTTCGGCTCGCGTCCTCCTCCACCGCACGCACCGCACCCCATCCACCGATCCACCCCATCTGTAGCGTGGCCAGCCTTGCCTTGCGGTGGCCTGAAGGTGGGCACGTGTGCCCGTGGTGTGCTGCGCACCCTGCTTGCGGAGGTGAATTTTAGATGGGGACTGCTCTACTTTAGTACAAGTTTTTAGCAAATTTTACCCACGCTATAGACCTATATATAGTGACCTTGTCAAATCTTAATCTTAAAATGAAACGCACATGCCCACGAGGAAAGATAATCATATCTCCCAAACGGCAGAACCGATTCGCTTGATTCTTTGGTCATTGGATGCAGAAAAACTACAGCTAAAATACAACATTCAGAAATAAATCTTTAATACCATAACGCTTTCATGAATCGAGAAGAAAGTTTGGCATCGATCGAATCCGCGTTACTTCGGGATAATAGAGTCTCGGCTGTCACGCGCCGTGGGTAGGGGACTATACTACTTGACGCGAGACTCTACCGACACCGATAGTCTGCTGATTCCAGCTAGCCAATTAACTGCAGATGCAGCTCATTATATCAGGATTAAAGTACTTTTTGGGGAAGTCAGTACGTGACATCCTCGCTATTGCCCCTGTAATTGTTCTGCCCCGCCTTTCAGCTTCCTCCTTTATAAAACTCGACATCTGCGTATCAGCTGCCGCGACTCTAAATCTTATTCGCGCTCGCGGGCAACATCTCCTTTGCCCTTTGCTCAATTTCAATCTAGTTCCAAATTTCAATCGGGTTTGATTCCCGCGCAATCTAAGTCGCCGCGGTGCCTGTCATTTGTCCTCTTACGCGGCTGAGTTCAGGCTGAAAACCCAACACGTCCAACTCCAGCGTGTCGATTCCCTGCACTTTCTCGCGCCATCAACAATTTTTCCCGAAGGATAGAGCTAATGATGCGATTACTACTGCTAGTAGCTTGCCAAATAAATATACGTCGCATCTGTTGTGGCGGACTTTTCCATGCTATATGTTATACTACTACACTACATAGGAAAACACTGCATTCTGCTGCCATCTAAACTATAGAGGCGGTTATTGATTATTTCCCGTCGAGAGCAGGGAAACATGCGTTTCGGTTTGTCTCAACTAGTAAACAACAACACAGAGGATTAGATAATAACCAAGACTAGTATCTACTGTACAAATTGTTTCTTTATTATTTTGCGCAGTTCTTTCTTGTACAGAAATGTGGCCTCAAACATAGAAAATAATAATACTTGGATTTGCGATGATCTATTTCTTTCATAGCTGAGAACAGTGAACTCAAACAAGTAAAAATTAAAGTGAATGCATTGAAGAAGGGTTGGATACCTAGTTACGGTGTTGCCACTTCGCCGGTTTATGTTAATAGAAATATTAATATTTAAGTTATATTAAGTCAGCTACATTCATAGGCATTTCATCAATTTGTGTGGAGTAATATTGTTCGATATCGCGGAGGATTCTGATGTCGTCTGTCTTTACAAAGTTTATCGAAACACCTTTCCTCCCGAAACGTCCGGAACGGCCTATTCTGTGAATGTACAATTCACGATTGTTTGGTAAATCGTAGTTAATTACGAGCGACACTTGCTGGACATCTATTCCTCTTGCCCAAACATCAGTAGTAATTAAGACACGACTGAAAACAGAATGTTACTGTATTGTTGGAGAAACTGCTTTGCATGCTAGCAGGACTCTACTTTTCTCACATACCTTTGGCCAGATCTGAACTCTTTCATTATATTATCTCTTTCTTTCTGTGGCATGTCACCGTGCATGGAGCAAACAGTGAAGTTTGCTTCCCTCATTTTTTCTGTCAACCAGTCCACTTTTCGCTTGGTGTTGCAGAAGATTACTGCTTGTGTGATGGTGAGTGTGTCGTACAAGTCACAAAGTGTGTCAAATTTCCATTCCTCGCGCTCCACAGCCACAAAGAACTGTTTGATACCTTCCAGTGTCAATTCATCACTGTAACAAAACATATGGTATAGTAAACACTTTTGCTGGGGTGCTTTTCTTGCTGAAACTGGCTCATTTACCGTTTGACAAGGATCCTAATGGGGTCTGTCATGAATTTGCTTGTCATCTCGAGAATTTCGTGCGGTAAAGTGGCAGAAACTAGGACCACCTGTGTTGCTGGTGGTAGATACCGGTACACGTCATAGATTTGTTCCTTAAAACCTTTATTAAGCATTTCATCCGATTCATCAAGTACTAACATTTTGATAGCCCTCGTTCTGAGGACGCGTCTTTTGATCATGTCTGAAAGTGTTAAAAGAGGGAGTTAGGTTAGCTGATTAAAAGTGACTATTCTCTATGCTCCTGTGAGATGAGCTGTAGTACCAAATACTCTGCCGGGTGTTCCTGATACGACGTGCTGGCCGTAGTCCAGTTTCCTTATGTCTTCTCCAAGGTTTGTGCCCCCGATACACGCGTGACATTGTACATTCATAAAATCGCCCAAGGCCAATATCACCTTCTGGATTTGAGTGGCCAATTCTCTGGTCGGCGAAAGTACCAAAACTTGCGTCTCCCTCACTTGGGTATCGAGGGACTGTAAGATGGCGATGGAGAATGTCGCTGTCTTGCCCGTACCGGACTGAGCTTGGGCAATTACATCTCTGCCTTTCATTATCGGCTTAATAGATCGCTGTTGGATGGCGGATGGTTTTTCGAAACCTGGATCGAAGAATAGGCGTCTTATAACATGGCTATTTATGGTGGGATGGAGTAGAGAGCTTGGTTATGTTTACGTCGTTGGCGATTCGATGCCGATATTATTACTCACCGTATGCGTAGATCCCACGAAGGAGTTCATCCCGCAGGCCCATATTATCGAAAGTGGGAATAACCTCGACATCTTCGCTTGTTTCGAATTCAACATTTGATAGATCTTCTGTTTGCGCGACACGGCGTGACTTGGCGTCAGCCATTTTGATAATAATGGATGAAACACAGTGGTCCACATCCACAGTAGTCCGTAGTTCACACCAGTCCTCACTGGTCCACACTCCGCAGTGCTCCGCAGTACAGTCCAATTCCACCTATTCCCATGACCGCGCGCGCAACCATACCGAGAATCTTGTCCACTGGTCCGTAGTCTATAAGCCACACCTAATCCATACAATTTGTTCAAAAAATTTTGATTCTATGTCAATAGTTGAGTAAAATCTGTTATTGGTACTACTATCTAACTTACTTGCGAATTTATCCGGGCCCTCAATCCCAATTTGAGCTGCATTGCGACGGCTTGAGGAAGAGGAACCACTCTCCGTCGTCCCCGTCGACGGCATCTACAAATAAGGAAGGAATTAGAGATGAGGTTCTTCAGTCGGAGATACGCGTTATTAGAAAATGGAAAAGATGAATATAGTAGGATAGAGTGTAAAATGTACCTTCAATAACCTCCACCAAATAATATGTACCTCTGGCCACTCTGTCCAATGTCAGGCCCGTTACCAGCACGCGACCCCCCATCGGTTCAAGCCAGATGAGGACCCTGGGTAGCGCAGCGTGCTGGGGCACTCTAAGTGCGGAGACGAGATCGGTGGCCAGAACCTCAGCTGATGTAGTATGCTCGAAGGAGATCGGTGACCAACAGTCTTCAGACCCGGTCTCCAGTTTGACGTACACCACCGGGATTGGGGTATGGAGGTTACTGTGTAACCTGATGCCGTCAACCAGCCCGCAGATTTCTTGCAAAGTGGCTATGGAGATACCCCGCAAGTCACGGCCGGAACAATTGGCAAATCTGCTTGCGTGCTGCGGATATCGCAGACGTAGCCACGCCTGTGATTCGGCCACACTTGCATGCTCGCTCGGAATAGTTGGTGGGACCAGGCTAGGATGGAAAAAAGATTTAAAAATTATTGCCCACTGCATGTTCTGCTGCATGTTCCACTATCGTTCCTAAGTTTTAGGAACGAGATACTTACATCGGATTGATGGGCGCGGAGGAGCTCGCTCCATCAGACGATTCGGCGGAGGGTCCCGGCTGTGGCTCTTCTTCGGAGGAATCCTCCGAAGAGAGCGGCTGCTCCGCCGGTTGCATCCCGATAGCCCATATCTGTTTCTAAAGAAATATTTCAATTTCAAAAACGAGCGCTGTTATAATTAATTATAAGGTGTAAGTAAGAAGCCTTACCGAGAAGCTGGTTCTGCGCCAGCCTGTTGGTGATACGCTGCGCCCGCTCTGCGTAGCGCAGCGTGTTCACAGTGGGCGTCTGGTGCTCTCCTACGACAAAAATAAAGTTCATTGTTACTTATAACTCTAAAATAACGTAAATACACATTAAATCAAAGGAATACAAACCCGCCGGGCTATCGCAGGCTATTAGAAGGGTCTTGGAGTTTCCTCCAAGCGTGTCTTCTAATAACCTGGTTAATTTGCTATCCCTGTAGCTCTGTTGATCCTGAGGTGGCAGTACGCAGTGTGCAGTGGTGTGTAGTACTTGCTCACTGCCTGCCACCCGTGTTTCCACGGTCAGCACGAAGGTAACTCCTTTTGCGCCGTCCCTATGTCGCCTGGTGAAATCTGCCCTTGTCGCTTCTCGTCCGACAAGCCGTGGAATTTAATCCAATCCTGCCGGCGTTTATATTCGGCGCCCCTACCGCGGTAGATTTTGACATTGCAGTATGCAGTGTGCAGTATTTGCACACTGCCTGCCATCTGCGTATTGACGGTCAGCCGGAAGATAGCTCCTTCCGGCCCGCCCCTGTGCTGCTGCGTAAATTCCGTCCCGACGCAGTTCACCTGGAAAATAAAGTGGTGGGATTATGTCAGTTGGTTAAAACTGACCCGCTTAAACTGCATTACCTTGAAGAACACCTCCGTTTCTTGACTGGGGTCCCAGGAGAATCCGGCGGTGTTGGTTACGGGAAAGTTTTGCCTGACGTCGCTAATCCCTTTCGACTCCGTGGCGTCGATCTCTATCAGCCGCCTCTCCGGCCGCTCCTCCTCCCAGGCCCGCATCAGCTGATCCTCGGCCTGGTGAAGAGGACGGTCGACGAAGCCGATGTGGATTGTGGACTGGAGGAAATAAATGTCGGGTTAGATGCTTTTTCAAACATGTCTTGGCATGCAACGAGATGTATCGAGCAATTAGTTACCGTCATTATCTTTCCCCGATGACACTCGGCATTACCCAACACCTCCACCTTCATCCCGTAGGACTCCATATGGTTGATAGCAGATAGCGGCTCCTCAGTACTCTTCCTCATGGGTGACGTCGGAACAGCCAGCGTGTACGCGAACCTACACAGAGAGAGATGGATTAAAAACATTCATTGGACAGATTAAAAAGATTCACTGCCAATGAGAAAGATTGGAGTTTTTTGCTAATGAAAATACTTTTGCTACTACATACCTGTAACCTCCGTTGGAGGACCCTTCGGAGGAGGGCCCGGGCTGCGGCTCGGGCTCGTGGACGACGTCCGCGCCGGAGGAGGGCCCGGGTTGCGGCTCCTCGATTACCTCCGCGCCGGAGGAGGAATTCGGCTCCGACTCTTCTTCTTCGGAATCCTCCGAAGAGAGCGGCTGCTGCGGAGGTTTTTGTCCGATAGCTGGATCTGTTGGTAAAGAAATATTTCAATTTCAAAAACGGGCACTGTTATAATTAATTATAAGGTGTAAGTAAAAAGCCTTACCGAGAAGCTGATTTTGCGCCGGCGTACTAACCGAGGCTCTCTTGTGCTCTCCTACGACAAAAATTAATTTCATTATTACTTATAACTCTACAATAATGTAAATACACATTAAATAAAAGGAATACAAACCCGCCGGGCTGATGCAGGCTATTAGAAGAGTCTTGGAGTTTCCGCCAAGAGTATTTTCTAATAGCCTGGTTAATTTGCTATCCCTGTAGCTCACGTGACGGCGGGGACTCAGAGAGCTACAGGGACCTCGGCTCAACTGGGAGAGCACAGATCCCAGAGCCGTGAGGCTCTGATTTATTTGTATCCCCTCCTGGAAGGCGACGCCAATGGCACCCGTCGCGCGTCGTGCCCATCGTGTATGATTTGCCGCTGCCGGTCTGGCCGTATGCCAGGACAGCGACATTGTACCCTGAAAGCGAAACATAATGATTTCTATCTTTAGTATACTCGGATCATCTATTTAGTACTAGTAATATTTAAATCATAGTAATTTGATAATTATACGGTTAGTTGTCGGCAGGGACAAGTCACTGAGACTGATGTCCCCCAGGGCCTAGAATATATATCTCAAGGGCATTGAAATCTCTACAATTACCGAATGAGAACTAGATGCAACTTGTAGCTATTACTCAGCATCGAACACCTCCGCAACCATATCGCTTACGACCGTCTCGTATAGCTCGAGCTGCCCAACGTCCGACGACACGACGTTGGAGAACCGGAAACTCTTTCCGTCTATACGGACGGTCTGTCCGTCGCCGAGGACCTCCAGGCACTCCTGGTTGCCGCTCCTTCTTTCGTCCCGCGAGACTGGACGAATTCGCACCGCGACACGAACACTATTTTCGCTGTTTGCTCATGTGCAAGTAAATGTTAAGATTGTAAACGAAAGAAGAATGAAGATTATGAAGAATTACTAATAATTAGAATTACTAATCTTTAGACAAAACAAAGTGACCCGCTAATTTTGTTAAGTCTATATGGCAGTGCTTACCTTTCTTGGTGGGAATCCGAAACTCTAATGAAATGGTACTGATTCCCCTCAAATACGGAAATCTCAGCTCGATGAGGCGTCATCCTGATTGGAGGGTTGCTTCCCGAAGTCATCTGCTGATTGGCTAGAGGGTGTCTGTACCCCACATTTACCGGCAATTGCTAAAACTCTTCACCCAGCTATAGAGGTCGGATAAAAAAAACGTAGATAAAAACTCTCGCGGCTACTAAGGCATACGTAGATTCTGCGAGTCTAGCGCGCCACGATAATAAAGGGCTAGCGGCAGCCTGCCGCAGTGGAACAATAACCGGAGACCTCGGAGGTCAGAACCGAAAAACGGACCTGTCTTTTTACAACCAAAGGTGCGGCAATCGCGCATGGCAATGTCAACCCCCGTGTGCTTAAAGTGTTACGAGCCGAGGTTTCGGTCGGCGCGGCTTTTAGCGATATTTTACCTAACGCTGAGCAATCTGGCCTTTTGTTGACGATTCTACTGATTTCATAACAAGTGAATCAGGAGCATCGGATTGATATAACGGTCAACCAGCACTCGGGCATATGACTGACCGTCGCAACGATGTGGGTGTGGGTACGATCGTCAGCTCTATAGATCCCACTTTGACTCTAATTCTTCATCATTCAAAGATAAATAACTAATTTCATCCAGGGAAACGCGCTCCAAGCTTCGGATTAATATAACGGCCAACCGCACCACTGGCGTATGACTAAACCGTCAGTTATCGCCATCGGACGGTGCAATAAAAAGGATTTTCGCTTCTATTCTTCCAAATCACGTACAACATTTATGTATTTCGTTTCCCAAAGAAAGCAGTCGAGTTTATGTACGCATCATAAAAACGTATCGCAATTTTTGCAGGTAGATAAGAACATTGGGACTTGAGAACGACGAGCGAAATTACGGAGATACATCTCTATCCTCCTTTATTCTTGTAGGCCGCATGGGTCGCACCCTTTCTACGAGCGACTGCATGTGACTGCGAGAAATGCCGCTTTTCGACCGGGGCGCGCACATCGCCCCTCGACCAGTCACGTGGTAACAACTGCATCACACAATCACACTGTGCGCACAAACGCAGCCTAACGGCACTGCGCATTAGCACTTCATTCTGTCAGTGCATACAACAATCGCAGTATACGCTTCTGCTGCTGCGTTCTGCGACAATCTTAACGATAAATGTCGTGTGTGTGCCAATCACAACCAACAACGTTATATTAAAGTGAATTAGTTGGATGAGCTAGACGAGAGGTAGACGTATCGGATTGTATTAAAGGCAGTTGGGCATTGAGCAACACTTGAACGCAAGACACAAACAACAACAAAATGGGCAAACGACAGCATCAAAAGGATAAAATGTATGAAGAGTCCTAGAAAGTGGTGAATTATATTTCCCACCAGTTTCTAAGAATTCTATTTGATTGGCAGGTACTTGACGTACACCGAATGGACAACTCTATACGGTGGGAAAAAATCCGGCACAGGGGAGGAAACTGAGGACACAACTTTCAGACGCTTGCCCTATGACCACTGCTGTTTAACTCTACAGCCATTCAAGCATTCATACTGTGATATAAATGGAAATGTTTTTGAACTCGAAGCTATTTTAGAATATTTGAAACAGTTCAAGCACAATCCTGTGAGCGGAAAGCCTTTGGACCCAAAAACCTTGATAAAACTCACCTTTCATAAAAATCTTGAGGGACAATATCATTGTCCAGTATTATTCAAATTATTCTCAAAACACTCGCACATTGTTGCCATTAAAACAACAGGAAATGTCTTTTCCTACGAGGTATAGATATTTTATGTCACAAGTTTAAAAGCCAAAGTATTATCAATACTTATAATGTCTTATTGGCTATAGGCTGTGGAACAATTGAATATAAAGGCAAAGAACTGGAGAGACTTGGTGAATGATGAACCATTTACCAGAGCAGACATCATCACTATACAAGATCCAAATAATGCAAACAAATTTAATCTATCTACCTTTCATCATATCAAGAATAACTTAAAAGTAGAAGATGAAGGTATCGCATAACATGATGATTTCTAGATCATTGTAATTGTCATAAGAGGGTAAGAATAATTATAGTTTGATTATTACAGAGACAATAAGACAAAGGAGTAATCCTAATGCAAGACTGAAAACAGTGTCCATGGAAACAAAAGAAATATTGGCTGAATTAGACAGAGAGTATAAGGCACCAGAAACATCGGATGGAATAGACAAGCCAAAGGCGGATAAATTCAATGCAGTCAGTATTAGAGCGCAGGCATATTATTGGTTTTGAAGTAACATTATTTAGAGATGATTGTTATCCTTTTAACAGGCACATTACTCTACTGGAGCTGTGGCTGCTGGGTTCACTTCTACAGTGATGCCAACAGAAACAAAGCATCAAGCAGCAGTGATTGCGGAAGATTTAGTGAGATACGAAAGAGTTAAGAAAAAGGGATATGTGAGAATAGTGACAAATTTTGGAGCATTAAATTTGGAATTGCATTGTGACCTTGTGCCCAAGACCTGTGAAAACTTTGTCAAACACTGTCAAAATGGATACTATAATGGGACAAAGTTCCATCGATCGATACGGAACTTTATGGTATGTGACTTTGAATTCCCAGATACTGGAGCGTGTTGTTAATGGTGAGAATTCCATGGAAATTAGATCCAGGGTGGTGATCCTACTAATACAGGCAATGGAGGCAAGTCAGTTTGGGGTAACAAGTTTGAGGATGAATTCAAATCAAACTTAGTCCATCAAGGAAGAGGAATTCTTTCCATGGCCAATTCTGGCCCAAACACCAATGGATCCCAATTGTAAAGATATGCGCTGCTCATTAGCCTAATCAGTTTAGCGATATATCAGAATGACTGCACGTCTCGTCATTTCAGTTTCATCACATTTCGATCCTGTAGACACTTGGATCGCAAACACACCGTCTTTGGGAAAATTGTCGGTGGATTGGAAACTTTGAATGCCATTGAAAAGGTTGAAGTAGACAACAAAGACAAGCCCATAGAAGACATAGTAATACAACGTGCCCATGTCTTCGTCGATCCATTTCAAGAAGCTGACGAGCAATTGATTACCGAGCGTGCATCGGAGCTCGAGAGGGTCGCACAAGAAGCAATGAAAAGTAAATCGGCCGATAAAGGTGACCGAGCCGGAGTGTTAAAGGTCTATCGATCCGGTATCGGAAAATACATCAAAATGGACAAGGATGAAGAAAGGTAAGTCTTTATTCTACCATGTGAAAGGTACTAGCAGGCATCTGTTGAAAAAAAGGTGAGATAAGCGACATTTTCATTTGCAGGAATCGCAAAGGAGGATCGACTAGCGAGCCGTCTCTAAAGAGGAAAAAGTTAGCCGTCGATTCATATGGCAACTTTTCATCTTGGTAGATGGATGTAGGTTGCAGCAAGACCCTCAAACGCCCAACTGTACACATCCAGTGATGTATATCTGTCCCGAAAAGATTGAATATTTCCAGAATAAACCGATCAATCACATTCCCGGAGAATCTTCCAATCCTTCCATCCTTCTCAACATCGATACTCGATCTTTCAGTCGATCATCCTCTCCACCCAATAATTGGGTGATTTATTTCAGTGGGGAATAATTGATTACTAAATTGGATGATGAAATGCAGAGTCGGCTAAGAAGGGGAAGGGGAAGGGGAAAAACGGATTGTGAAAAGGACGCGCTCGAGTTGCGACATCTGGACATATTTGGCGTTTTAATTAATCGGAGATTCGAGAGATTCGAGAATCGAGAGTGAAATCGGCCATATTGAATGTTTAGTTTGCTGCGCTGAACGGAACCAAACGGAACCAAACGGAAGCGAAGGGACGGGAACAGGAAAGGAGTTGGTTGGCGCAGGGAAAACGACGGTATTAATAGTGAGGGTGATTTGACGGTAATATCAGTTGGTTGAGTGAAATTGGTGTGCCAGCCCTGGAACAATACCCACATCATTGATATGGACGACCTGGGTAAGTGAACGGAGAAAGAAACTTTATTATCTTTGAGGTAACCTCAACTGTGCGCCGCGGCCCCATCACCGCTCTCGAATGTCAAACTCCGCCAGTACGCTTTTGACACATACGTATACCGATCTTGCCAAATTCATTTCAATTCCCACCCTCAAACACGATGAATGGCGTCATCGAGTACACCGTTTCGACTGCGACAATTCATGCCTGGGAGAAAAAATGATTCTAGTCCTTGGATGAATTGCTTGAATCGCTTTTCGCCTTTCGCGATCTTCCTTCTTCCAGCCCTGCTTCTTCTGCTTGCTAGTTGGCCAGTTGCTAGATTCTCTCCCGTGGACGTGGAAACTATGTATGTACATACGCCACGGGTCATGGAATAGATCCTTGACGACAGCAGCTACCAACCCACCATCCACCACCCTGCTTTCATACTTTGAGCGAGACTCGCTCCTTCCTTTCCGTTCATTCATCAGATCTCAGACTTTCCTCCAGTTTTCTCCCGAGTAACCAACTGCTGGCCCGATAAGAGGAAAGCCGCACTTTCCATCGTGATGAGAGACCTGAAATCGCGAGAGTAAGAGAGCAATAAGCGAAAGAGAATAGAATGCCCGTGGCCACCGCACTCTCTCATCTATCGCCACATATTTTTAGCATATTCGTAAGTCCGAGCTTTGCGCCCTCGGAGTGCCTTCTCGATTTGAGCCGAGAATCTCCCAGTGATTGGAGCGATCGGAAACAGGGAGAGAGAGAAAGAGAGTAATTCTGCTGGTTCGATATGACTCGCATTCGAGGTGGTATTTCATTCGGCGGCTCTCTATCTCTGCCCTTATGCTGCACTGACCTATCAGTCTCGGCGGCAGTGTTATCGATATCGATCGGCCAATGTTGGATAAAGAGAGAGGTGCTTTCGAAAGGCAGCCAGCGTGTGTGTATACTTTCGCTGATAGTAAAGAGAAGAGAAGAGAAGAGCGCCAAGAGTCAACAAGTGGCGGGCGTGTGTGTGTGTGTGCGTGTTGTGGGATGTATAGTTGGATGAGAGCCCCACCAGAGGAGAGGAGTGCGAGTGCACGTACTATATAAGATAGAATAAAAAGAGAGGGAAGAGTGCGCGCGAGTTCTCGGCAGGCGAGTCGCTGCCGCGCGGCGAGTTCGCTCTCGGAAAAATCTGTTGGTTCTACGCGCACATCCACATCCACATCCACATCGACGTGAAACTGACGAAAAAGTCATCGACACTCCAATAGACGTACGGGGCGCGGCAAGGCGAGGCGAGGGTGCCGAATGTGTGATGAGACATTGCTGGGATCTTTGATGGACCGAACGATGTATGGGAAAATTGAGCCGGGCGGCGCATATCAACCGTACAGGATCACCATGAAGAAAGGCTCGCCGCCTGGATGTGAGTCAACGTGAATCCCTTTTTGAAAGGAGCGGCGATCGTCGGGAAAGCGGCGCTTTTCCGGGAGTGCCGGCTAGAAAATAACTCCTCGACACTAATAGACTCGCGAGAATGCGCCGCTCGTCGTACACTCACTTGCACCTACGTCAACTCCTCGGCCCGCGCCGACTTCTCTACCTCTCTCGAACCCTTTACACATTTTCCACCCACTTCTCTCCTAACAACAATCATAATGATTTCGGCCTCTCCCGCTTTTTATTGGCGCCGATGATCCCACCGTCCTGCGCAGCCGGGGACTCTGCCCAGAGGCCAGTTGCGTGGCGCCGCGCCGCTTGCATTTTCGCATGAGGACGCGGCGCACCGGTTCACTGCCAATGAAATCCGATATATCTCGATAATAGCACTATCTACAACTACAAGCCTTTCAATTCCTCTCACCGTCCTCTACCGGACATGTAATCCAGCCGAGATGATACGCTTGCCTTTTTAGTCGAGAAGCCGAGCTTCCGCCAGCGAATTCATTAAGATTGCCGTCTGGCACTCCAGCGGAATGTTTAGCTCCCTCGTCCTCGGCTTTCCATATTCCGCCAACTAAACGTCGCAGCTCCATTCCTGAGAAACTGAGAAGTGACGCGCAATTCTATCAATCTTTGCTCGTCCTCGAAATTGCACCTGTGGCCTCTACCCAGCCAGCCAACTCCTCCCGCGCAAACTCCAATCCGACAGTTGAAGGCGCGTTCGCCCTCGGATATTCGACTTGTCGACTATCGTCCAATGTTTACTGGCTTGTTTCTCCGGGTGCGCTGATGTAATACGATGCAGATGCGTGATATAGGTATGCGTCGCGTCAGCATGTAAAGGTGGCTGAATCGGTTGCTCGCTCCAGAGTGCCCTTCACCTACAACTGCTACCTAACAGAGTAAATACAGTCGGTAGCTGGGTAACTACTACCTACCGCTGGAATATCACAACTGCTCAGCTTCCTTTTCGAAAGATTGTCAGCCGGCGACAAAGCACGTTGGCATAGTTGGCCTGGCATAATGGCAAGGTAGTTAAAAAAAAAGAAGATTGTAGGCGTGCCGTTGCCATTCATTCCGCCTGGCCATAAGAAAACACTGTCTGACTGTCGAGCATTTAAAAAGGTTCTCGGGCAAAAGTCAGTCAGTTATCCATTCGTCTGGGTGTTCGGTGCTCGTCGCTCTGATTGTCGCGCGCGGGGTATTTGGTGGTGGTCCTAAGGGAGAGTGCGCGTCATCAGTAATAAGAGTCATCGGTAATCCTTGATCGACTATCTAGACGAAAATCAGACAGTGGGACAAGGTAAACGAGAAGAAAGACGTCTACCTTGATGAAGCCGCGCTCGCTCCCTCGTTCGCTCTCTCGGCCCATATGAGGTGTAGGTGTGCCTGTCTGCTTGGTTGCTTGCGTCCTCTATCATTCCACTTCCTACACGCTCCCTCACTCTCTCTCTCCCCACTGGAAAGCCGCATGTCCTCGCCAGTGGAATAGTGAGTTGGACTACCCTTACCCCCCCCCCCAACACCCCCCCCCCGACATTAAAATGTTAAAAAATGCGCCAAGTAGTTTTGTCTACCTCTCTACAGTTTAATCCCACAGCAAAATTTACCAAAAATATAAACGGATATCATTCAAAAGCCAAGCCAATCATCAAAATTAACAAAAAAATTAATCAAATTCCAAAACAATCAAAATTAAATAAAATAAAATAAAGTCTACAAAAATGGCAAACTGGCTGCGTGGAAACGTGATGTAATTAAGACCGAGACAAAACACCCCTCTATCGTCATTCGCATGGCCAGTTTGCCAAGTTTTTGTAGACTTTATTTTATTTTATTTAATTTTGATTGTTTTGGAATTTGATTAATTTTTTTGTTAATTTTGATGATTGGCTTGGCTTTTGAATGATATCCGTTTATATTTTTGGTAAATTTTGCTGTGGGATTAAACTGTAGAGAGGTAGACAAAACTACTTGGCGCATTTTTTAACATTTTAATGTCGGGGGGGGGGTGTTGGGGGGGGGGGGCTGATATCATGCATTTTTGGTCGTTCATTCAAGAATATATTCTCTATTTATTACAGTATGTAACATAGCCATATCCCCAAATGACACATGATTGGTAATCATTGCTTGCTTCTGTCATTTTAGCCCTTTAGCTTAAGCATTCCTTGAACTGTGAACTTGACAATCATGATGCACGTAAATGAATTAGATGAATAAGACTGTGTATGAGTATGTCGCATGATTAATTGTAAAGATTCTAAAGCGATACACTCAAAACGCAGCCTAATTTATGTAATTTATTTTGGTGTATCTTTACTGTCAAGTTCGCAGCTAAAGGAACGCTTCAGCTAAATCAGCTAAACTGATGTAAGTAAGCAACTAAAGGTTGTGCGTACCTTGAGTTGCGTACTTGACAGTCTAAAATCCTGACTGTCAAATGTGTAATTCAAGGAGTGCACAATCTTTAATGCTGCAGTTTTCTATAAGCAACTACTGACAATGGCTAGTAGTAACAAAACTATAAGCAAGTATCGATTACCAATAGCCATATCATATGATTGGCCCCAATGACATATGATTGGTAATCACTGCTTGCTTATGTCATTTCAGCTCTTTAGCTCAAGCATTCCTTGAACTGCGAACCTGACAGTCACGATGCACTTAAATGAATTAGATGAATTAGACTGCGTATGAGTGTGTCGCATGATTAATTATAAATCATATGCAGACTAATTTATCTAATTTTTGAATGTACCTTGACTGTCAAGATCGCAGCTCATGGAACGCTTCAGCTAAGGAGCTAAAACAATCATGCACCGTTTGAGGTTATTAGTATCTGTTCATCAAATCGCAACACTTTGAATTCTGCGCTCCCCGAGCTATGCACTTAGTAGTCATCATCAAGGTACACCAAGATTAAGAGTGCGTATGTGAGAATAGCTTATCTTCATACACACTTTAATTTTAGAGTATCTAGACTGTTAAGTGTGTAACTCAAGGAGTCCACAATCGTTAATTAATGCTGAAGTTTCCTATAAGCAAGTACTACACACTTGACAACCAAATACAGCGATTTGTGAGCCACAGACTTCTCACTCTTAGGACTTTTCATAATCATAATTCGCAATAATCACAAGATCACAGAGACAGGGGCAAGTACAGTACAGCATGCACCATTTGAGGATATTAGCACCTGTTCATCAAATCGCAACACTTTGAATTCTGCGCTCCCTGAGCTATGCACTTAGCAGTCATCATCAAGGTACAGCAAGGTTAAGAGTGCGTCTGTGAGAATAGCTTATCTTCATACACACTTTAATGAATTTTAGAGTATCTAGACTGTTACGTGCGTAACTCAAGGAGTCCACAATCGTTAATTAATGCTCAAGTTTTCTATAAGCAAGTGCTGCACACTTGACAACCAAATGCAGCGATTTGTGAGTCACGGACTTCTCACTTTTAGGACTTTTCATAATCATAATTCGCAATAATCACAAGATCACAGAGCGAGGGGCAAGTACAGTACAGTGTTTTATTAATAAATAACGTACAGTACAGTGTTTTATTAATGATTTATCACATAGCATTCACACCTAACCAGCCATCGCGTATGACACATAACCAGCCATGGTGTAAAACATAATAGTCTGCTATGGTATAAAACCATGTTACCTGCGCAGCACTCTGTAGCACTTCGCGGTGGCGCCCGCTCGCGTGAAACACGTGAGAGTAACATTTTTAGGAATTGTATAAAACCGGACGATGAAACTCTTAATCCGCTTTGCCTTTTCCACGAGAAAAATAAAACAGGAAATTCATATCTCCGGAACGGCTGGACCGATCCACATGATTCTTGGCTCATTGGATTCAGAAAAATCAACGATGAAATACAAAATTCTGAAATAAATTCTTGGGGCTCTAACTTTCGCATAAATCGAGGTGAAAGTTTGGTAACTAAGGATAACAGCTAGTGTTCGGGATAATATAGCCTCGGCTGTCGCGCGCCGGAGTGTCATATATATATGGAGAGGGAACTTCTACTTGGCGCGAGACTCTACCGAGTCTCCTGATCACTCTTGGCCAAGTCTACTATAGGCAGTGAGCAGGTAGTGAAAGCTAGTTAATTGGTGTTTGGTTGGCGGGGCTGGAAAAAAGGGAGAGAGGGAGAGAGGGAGAGAGAGAGGCGGAAGGTTGAAATGGAGCGAGTTATTTTTGGGATGGGAAAACGGTCTGATGAAGAAGCTATGAAACTGGGTGAAAAGGTCCAGCTCGGCGAGAGGGTAGAGTAATGGCCAGTGCGGCTCTCTATGTATATGTAGAGCAGAAAAGAGAGGGAGAGAAGATGTGTTCACGTAACGTAGAATCTGTAGGTGCAGCTTCGAGAACAACAACACGTGCTGCCAGTTTTATCCGATCTGGCAAGAGACGCGCGGCTCCCACGGGCTCACATCGATAATCGCCCATCATCCTCTACTCTCCATGTCCTTGCCTCTGATTAATGCACATCAATATACTTACCTCGCTGGCCCTCCCTCACTCCGCACCAGTTCTCTTTTCATTCTAGATCACGCGCTACGCATCTTACATTACTTCCACCTAACCCGCCACCTAACTCTCTATCTGCGTCTGCCTATCAAGCATTGCTCGCGGTACAGGTATCCGAGAGACAGGCACACTGTCTAATAAACCCCCGTAAAGTAACTATTCTCGAGTTCCAAGAGTCGTTAATTCGGTCAAGTTGCAAGTAGTCACAATGACTGACGTTATGAGACCTATTTCACCGATCACAACAACTCGCCTGGCGAGAATCCAACGTCATGCACGCTGGGAGCACTACGTCAGTGAGTATCATTATCGGATTATTGAGGAAGCCAGCCTCTTTCATTCCGCAAAATTGGCGGAAAGAGCCTTATCGCACTGGCTCCTACTAGTCGCCATCCAACTCAACATGACCGCATCTGATTCATAAAGATTCATCCAAATCTCCTCGGTGCGACACACTCAAGTCCTCTGGCTCACTCATTTTCTACTTAATCTTAGTTTCTAGGCTCAAACTAAAGAAATATCAAGCATTTCGACGAATTCGGGAACCTTCGAAAAATCGAAAAATTTTCCATACTTCCTATTTTTTTCAATTTTTCGACATTTTTCCAACTCGCCAGATTTCACCATTTTTCAATAATTTGAGCTCTAAAAGTGAGATTCTACGCAAAATCGGTGGGCCAGAGGGGACGATTGAAAGAAACCTCGCATAAGTCTGCTGTGAGGAGTAGCGAGTGGGAAAGAGTGCTAAAGCCCGAGTGGGGTTTAGGTAGTTTGTGATGAGAGTAGCAGTTGTGCAAATTTGCATAAGAGTCTCGCATGCTTTCAGATGCGTTGCTGGCAGATTTACAAAACACGGTATCAGCGGAGGGCAATCAAATCGGCGGGAATCCCACTCCAGGCTATGGATCACTAAATGGTGCCCGAACGACTACCTACAGATCTTATGACTGTCGAACCTCTCCCCTGCCTTCGCAATCGGTAGGTCTACACACGTACACATACTATATTCTCTAAATCTAAAGATTCTAAAGTGTGCAATTGACGCGCGGCCGCGCGGCCCGCGAGAGTTTTGATAGGCGGCGACCGAACATGGGGAGAAAAGGTTGATCGGATCGGGGAAAGTTTTCTCGAGTAGGTGGGTGAGGCAGGCGAGTTGTGGTCAAGGATCCAGGAAGCGGGAAGAGAGTTGAGAGAGAATTCTCGGAGAGATTAAAAGTGGCAGGAAATCTATTTCCGCTGGTCAATCTTCCGATAAGGGATTTCTAGGGCAGCAGACTCATATATTTCTGGAGAAAAGAGTAGGGAGAAGGGCAGTGATGAATGGGATTGACGGTTGGATAAAGCAGGAAGGAAGGAAGGAAGCGAGATTTGCTACCTTATCGACGAACCAATGCTATTTTGGGCGAGGGTGTCGCAGGCGGCAGTGGTCCACACTGCAGGGCTGTCCAAGGTCGCCTCGCGAGCAATAAGAGTTTAGCTCCCCCACTCGCGTACCGTTGTGGCGTTGTCATTAACAACAACGACGCGCTTGTCCTACGCATCCGCTACCGCGCGGCTACCCCACGCCCACGCTACACCCTCACATCCTAATGAGGATCGCGCTACTCGGCGATAGATGGCGTCGAGGCGGACGCTTTCTTTCTCGCAGCTAGAATTGCATAAGGGAGTATTGAAAAGGCCCTCGACTCCTTGGACTCATCGGGGTGTCGGTAGAGTGAGATACACTCTCCGGAATCAGGAGACTCGGTATACAGTCTCGCGCCAAGTAGTACATAGTTGGTTAGGTTTGGGTTGGGTAAACCCCTCTCTCCAGTACCCCCTAAGAAAATCCAAACACAAATTCGCTCATTTTACAGGGATGGAGTAAATTGTACACTCTGCCACTTGCAATTTAAAGATCCTCGGGTAGATGGCGAGAAAGACTCGGAATTTGAGGTTGAAAGCAGTGCGTCGCTGGCCAACTCTGAAGTGATGCCGACGCGACTAGACGGCCTTCTCTCGGTTTTCCATAATCTCCCAAAATAGAGGGACCACTGGCTCCTGGCACTTTGACTGTAACCTTACGCACACAAAGCGCGTCTCGTCCCATCGCGTCTCGTCTCGTCGCATCAGCCTACGGATCTCTAAATAAACTCGTTGATCGCCCATTCGACTATCACAAATTCGCCATTATTTCCTCGAATTCAGCGGCTCTTCACTGGTTAAAAGTCTTTTTGGCAATCGGCGACATTTGCCGCGGCGTGCTTTCCCACCGGCAATATATCTATCTATTCACCACGGCAATTACATCAAGTTGGCCGATGACATCACTGGCGAGCGGCTGCTCCGGCCGGACTTTTCTACGCAAATCGAGGAAAGGATTCCGGCGAGCGCCGCTGCCAGTGGCGAACGCCGCGGAGCGAAGCGGCAGTGCGAACCTCGCATGCCAACTGGCCGGGAAATCGGCGTATAAAAAAGCTGTTCCAGAATACGGCGATGACGTAAGAGATGGCTAAAATTAGAATCAATATCAGCTCCAAAATTGACTGGCCGGATGATCGCGAAAACGCAACACAGCCGCCGCGCGTCCCTAAAAGCACCAGCCAGCCTAACCCAGATCTACACGAGAAAAATCGTTTCAGGTTTCAGGATCAATTTTTTCGCCGATTCCTCCATCTTGCACGCCGGCAATTTCCATTGGATTTCCATTGCGCAAACATTATTATTGGCCGCGAATGTTGTTTAGCTTCTGGTTCTAGAGATATCGCGGAGGGGAAGTTGATATCGATCGGTTGGAAAGGAACAGCTGGTAGCAGCTGCATTTGACATTCTATTATTGATTGTTCTGGCGGGAGGTGTCTGCGCGGTCAATTATTCATAGGAGGAAGGATAGCACGCAGCACCAACTTGGTTGCGAAAACGGGAGGTTTTCGGGAAAAGCGGGATCCTCTTGCCAACAAGTATCTAGCTTGAGGTTGAGGTTGCGCATTATGAGAGATGAAAGAAAGGGGAGAGTGAATGGGCTGAAGCTGAAAAGCTCGCTGACACGAATGAGAGCTCGCGTACGTAAGCCTAGAGCTAGCGCGAGCATCTCCAATAACAGTGTGAGCTAAACTTACTAAAAATAAAGATGAATTTTTCCCCTCGCCCTTGAAATCGTCTACGTACTCCCAGTGAGCTGGTCAGAAGAGAACCGTCCCTGTGTACGCAGAGGGTAGAATCTGATTGGGCTATCTCGGCAGGTTTATCGGATTTCGGGCAGTTCGAAGAGGATCTGTAAAAGCAAAACCGATACACCTTGCCAATGGCATGCCGCGAATATTTTTGGACGGCCACCTCAACGAGCAACCTAGTTTCCAGCAGCTTTCAGGTAGCATACGCCCAGTGAGTGAGCTTGTTGCGATACAACGTTTCCCTCCACCGGGTCAGATCTCTCCTATTTTCTGGTCATCTTCCTCGGTTACCGATAAAATCGATTTATCTGGGCCGAGCGGAATCTTGGCCGAGGTCTTGGTCTCATAGTGAACCTCGGTCTCGGTCGCGGCCTCGCACTCCCTCCTCCTCGCGTATCTCACATCTCGGATCGCCAGGGTCCATTTGAATAATGGCCCTTTTAGCAAATTGCTTCATCATTTAAATGAACCGATCAACGCATTTAATTGACAAGGTCTATGTAAAGCGTCAAGCGTGTGGCAACTAATGAGATCATATTTTGAAATAAGGCGTTGCCCGGAATTTGGCAGAGATTTAGATTTTTCGGCATCTCGCTATAGGTCGACTACTGGCTGCCACGGGACGCTATCGAGGACTGACGGGTGGATTAATTAAAAAGTCTATAAATTTCCAATCGTTGAAATGATTGGTTCCAGCCAACCTATCAGAATCGGGAAGCGATAGAAGAAAGTATCGTGAAGGCCGGCAGCACCAACTACCTACAAAGCGGCACCGGGGGAACAGGTGGAACAGGTGGAACTGGCAAGATGCCCTCGCTCAACAATAATCTCTCGGAGCTGGATACCCTCCTTCAGGATTTGAGCAATGCTCGTTACAACGCGCACTACCAGGAAAGAGGTGAGGGCTCTTCTTCCAAATACAATTTCCCCAGCGACCCAACGAAGATGCGAGTCGAAGGGCGATAAGGGTTCTATTGTCAAGGGCTATCAATGAATATCTCGTTGCAGAAAGTCGGATTTCGAGCGGTGGAATGAACGGGGATTCGGGAGGGAGCCCAATGCTTCGTTCCCCGAGTAGTATGTCGGCGTCTAGACCGACCGTTGATTCTTTACTGGAAGAACTGAGTACCGCGGTACCGAATGGGTGAGCCCCTTGCATTTCCATAACGCTTTTTCCAAGGGAAATGCCGAGATTCGAGCTATCTATCTCTACATAGTATATCTATAACACACGTACACACCGACTAACAACTGTTAATTGGCGAGGCCCTAATTAATCTTGTACGAAAACTGTTGAAAGAGGTCCGCGCCTTCGCTAAGAATAAAATCCAGTTGACATTGCCCGGTCTAGGGATTATCCTAGCGACGGTCGAGTTAAAGTAACTATCCAGGAGACCACTACCGAGGTGCAACCTGTCTACGATGGGTACTCATCGGGACAGCAGCAGCAGCAACAACAGCAGCAGCAACACCAGCAGCAGCAGCAGCAGCACGGCTCGTTGAATCGGACCGAGCAACAACAACGAGCCTATACCAATGGGCACACCGCAAGCAATGCTACCAAGGAACTTGACGACCTGATGGCATCCCTCTCCGAATTCAAGGTACAGTGTACTTGGATCCTCCTTCTGAAATGACGAGTCTCATTAACGGTTGTATAGCTGGTGGCTCGATGAAGCGATAATTTGATAAATCGATAAATCGATAAATCGATGATAATCGGTGGAGATTAGAATGGGCCGTACTATTAATTCCCTCTAGATCGAGAAAACACTGGCGTCGGAAGCGCTCCTGCCCATTCTTGGCTGCGCGCGTTACTAAAATAACTTTCATACCGTCATCATCCACCATCCACCATCCTCCGAAATCTAGCATCGGTGGCCCACGTTGTTGGCGGCTCCTCCACTCTACCCCAGCCCTCCTTTTCTTCACTCTTCCAATCTTCTCTCTTTCTCCCTCCCCCAGCTCCGAGAGAGAAGACATACTCATATGATATTGGGTAGGGGAAGGTGAAGCTCCCGAAGCTGCCGAATCTTCGGAAGCTTTTAGTCAGTCTGCAAGCTCTTCTCTACTACTCGACATCCTCTCGGAGACTCGGACCATTTCCCATCACTTGGTACACCGCTCACCTTGACACCTTCCGAGACTCGAGACACGTATCCTCTCACCCTGGGACATCCAGATAGTCCTCCTTCCTGCTGTCCCCTTGTCCCTTTGGCCCACCAACAACTTTGACATTTTACCTCTACTGCCACTATCACTCCTTCCTCCGTCTTTCCCTTGGCATTATATTAAATCGTACTCTTACAGATCAGTAGCGGCTCCCATCAACAACAAACGGTGACCGACTCACCGTACGCGAAACCTAACAAGGCTACCAAGAGTTCGCATAGCCCGCTACCAAGCGAGGGCACGCAGACACGAATTCACATAACTGAAACCCACACTACTCATCATTATCAGCAAGAGGGTGAGAGCCATCATCCTCCGCAGGCGGCGATTCAAGCCAAACAGAACCAGTTGGATTCTATGCTAGGAAATCTCCAAGCAGACATGAGTCGCCAAGGGGTTAATACCACTCAAAAGGGTTGTTGCAGTGCCTGCGAGAAGCCGATCGTAGGACAGGTGAATTGAATTGGCTGGCTGGCTGGGTGGCTGGGTAGATTGGCTTGGCAGCATTCCACCAGCTTGGGTCATTGCGATATGGAGAGGTGTACATATTGTGAAATACTAAGCGACTTTTCTTCTTTTCGCGCGTCTAGGTGATCACGGCTCTGGGCAAAACTTGGCACCCGGAACATTTCACTTGTACCCACTGCAATCAAGAGTTGGGTACGCGAAACTTCTTCGAAAGAGAAGGTCGGCCTTATTGCGAGCCCGACTATCACAATCTCTTCTCGCCGCGTTGCGCCTACTGCAACGGTCCCATCCTCGACGTAAACTCTCGCAACTTTTACTCACTAGAGGACCCTTGAAATTTCGGCCCCATTCGCAACTCTTGAATTCTTGCAGAAATGCGTTACCGCGCTGGAGAAAACTTGGCACACCGAACACTTCTTCTGTGCCCAGTGTGGCAAGCAGTTCGGCGAAGAGGGATTCCACGAAAGAGATGGAAAACCCTACTGCCGGGAAGATTACTTTGATATGTTCGCACCAAAGTGCGGCGGCTGTAATCGTGCCATCATGGAGAACTACATCTCCGCTCTCAACAGTCAGTGGCACCCCGATTGTTTTGTCTGCAGGGTATGTCCCGTTATTACAGTACCATTCGTCCAACTAACATTTCTTGAGTCTTTTCTTCCAGCCATCCGGTCGGGTTTGAGAAAGCAAATACTTGTGGCAAATCCACCTGGTGCCTCCTTTCAAATCCTTTCAATTACAGGACTGCAAGAAGCCAGTTTCGGGAAAGTCATTCTATGCGATGGAGGGCAAACCCGTTTGCCCGAAATGCGTTGGCGTAGATGACGACGAGGAGGAAGCTGAGGAAGAAGAAGCATAAAGCTTTGCCAGAGGACATTGCTCGCTTTCCATTTCTCATGTAAAAAGCCCACTTGTCCCGTGTTATGCCCTTGGGTTCTATCGATGATGAGCCGCCGGCCCTTGGACCCTGGCCCCTCACCGTACCCCACCTTTTCGTTTCCCCTTTTTCTAGCCAAAGATTTAGGTGCGGCAGACAGGTGTCAATGGATCGACCTTCGCAATCCCTATTGCTCTATGCAGCTTCTTTTCTCGCAATCCTCAACTGCGCAATCTACACAGGAACACACACATACACATACGCACATGAAGATGTTTTAACGTTAGATAGTTTAGCGTGCACATCTGTTAAGTAGATGAAGAATCTTCCATATTTGTAGAAACTTTAGTAGAACATGTCGAGATCCGAACGGGAGCCGAGAGCAGTTTTCTGGTCTATGGACATTTTTGCCTAGGGAAAAACATTAATGCCTCAATATTGTACATCCTAACAGAGATTGATGATTATGTATTTAAATAAAAAATAAACAGTAAAAACAATAAGAAAACAAAAACACAAATACAGCAGCGGAATGTGGCTGTTGAGGAGGCTTGCGTGTTGCCGCTCGCGCAACACATGTCGGCTTCACTCACCGAAACCGAAAGGGAACCGCGAGCGGCGGGCGGTACAGCTGACTTCTCGCGCTCATCCACGCTCTGTACGACACACATAGAGTATATAGTAGGGGCATTCTTGTTCTATAATGCTCGGCTCGGCTCGGCTCGGCTCGGCTCTCTAAGTCTTAAAGAAATATCCCATCTTATCGTATCAAATACGCAAATTGCCCGATTTCCTAGCCAGGACTAGCCAGTATATGTGTGTGTTCTTTCTGGCCGTCCGGCCCACTATGTACTATATAATATTGGCTCTAGATACTTTGAGGGATCTGTCGTATATGCTCGGTACTTGTTGGATTTCAGGACTGTCGGCAAAAATTCCAGGGGGGCTCCTTTTTTGATCACGAGGGTTTGCCTTACTGTGAAACACATTACCATGCGAAAAGGGGTTCGTTGTGCGCGGGATGTCACAAACCTATCACAGGTTGAATTTTAGCTCCATTCATTCCCATTTCCTAACATTCTTCAAGCTCTCCAAGATGATGTTTTTGTTCCAGGTCGGTGTATAACGGCCATGTTCCGCAAATTCCATCCAGAGCACTTTGTCTGCGCATTCTGCTTAAAACAATTGAACAAGGGTACCTTTAAAGAACAAAATGACAAGCCGTATTGTCACGGTTGCTTCGATAAACTATTTGGCTAAAACTAAAGATGAGAGTTGTTTTGAAAAGGGGTCAGACAAGAAACAGCTGCTTCCCCGAGCTCCTCTTACTGTTTTGCGTTCTGGTGCAAGGGAGAATGTGCAGAGAGCAATTCGCTGGCAGAGCAGCCTTCCAGCAGACTTTTAACGAGGACCTTGACCCATACGGAACTAACGAATATTCTTAGCTCAGACGAGAACCGATGGGAGGTCAGGCATACTTTTAACGTTCTATCTAACCGAATGAGACTCTTCCTCCGGCCCTCTTACATCGGAGGAAACACTAACACTTCTACCATCATTTTCTAGCATTACCAACTCGATATCGAGTAGGAAAGTTTCAAAGTTTCCGAGCATTGGTTAATAAAGAAAGGTGCTAATCAGTAGCTACTAACACTCACAAAATATCTCTAGACAAAAGGTGCTTGATAGATGTAATATGAGCTACTGATTCCACACAATGGTTTTCATCGATTTTATCGTAGACATTCTTTGTGAACATTAATATTATCGGTAATTCACTACTGTTAAGTTCTACGTAGTTTGAATACATTTATATAATAGTTGGAAACCTGAAATGTCCAATTTACTATACCAACATTTCTCTCTCACTATTTTTCACCGAACCCGACCAAAGGTACTCAGGGATATGTCCTATCAAACAGACATTGAAAACTCGGGCATTTCTTTGTATCGTTTAATTGGCATACCGACAATCAGCAGAATTTTTTTTCTTTTTAACAATGTACCATTGCTCGAAAAATGGCTAATGAATATTACATACATGTTTATATACAGAGGAACGAGTATAAATAGACACAGGTACTTTCATATGCAGGGTGAATCAGTTGCCTTCACATTCGAGTTCCAATTATTTCCATTATTGGTACAATTGGTACAAAATTACTGAACGCTGTATTATTATTAGTTTTTCGACCGGCAATGTCCATCATTAGCGATTCAAAGCCAACTGAATCACCCTGTACATACACAGGCTCGATCATAGACTATCGACGTGCCCGCCCCCTACAGATCGTGGACACATAAATTAATATGATCATGTTTATCTTTGCAACAAAGATAGTGCTAGCATTCACTTAGTATTCTTTGTAAGAAAATGTATAAAAATATACAAAACTTGGACTTATGAAACAAAAAGTGAGAAAAGGGTGATGGGCCTAGCGGTGTAATGTGTCGACACTGCTACTTAACGAAGGCCGTCCAACTTTTCCCAGACCGCCTGCAAATGAGTAGGCACGTTAAGTTATAGGTGTACAAGTTACGCTAATGCGGGAAATAGTTCGGAGAAGCTCTCGTTCCATAAATCAGTGAGCGCCACATTATTTCGCGTGGTCGAACAGTCCGAGGTGTGAGAAGTGTGCGGCTCGCAATCGACATCCGAGGCACTCGAATCTGTCTTTACGGTTGAGTATCCCGTGTCCATGTCTTCCGAATGCGTACTAGAGGGTGACATAGAATCGACGCAGGTGTAAGCGGGTGATAACTGATCGGAGGAATAACGTTTTGGTGTCAAGTACAATGACTCGTCGCTTGGATTCATATCCTCGGTAACAACTTCCTCGACAGGCTCTTGGATACCCATTGTTATCCCATCTCCAGGGTAAACAATCGTTATAGAGTGTGTAGCTTCGTCGTAAGTACCATACATCGTGTCTAACTCGTGAGTAGCATCCTCTTGCTCTCTGTTTACATGTGGTTTGATGGGTGTGGGCTTGGGTGGACTTGCAGTTGTTTCTGCTGTGAGATTGCTGCTTTTGTTGTAGGGATGCCAGTTACGATTGGTCTTCAGGCCTCTACGACTTCTATTGGTTTCCACATTTTTTGGTGCCTGCCCCACCATTCTTTTTGAATTGTTACATTTCTCAGGGGTATCCTCCTTGAAGGGTGCCTGCAAGCAACACATTGGACACATTGTTAATGATAGGCCTACAAGAGTTAAAGGCTCGAGCACACATTAGGAACAAACAACAGTCTGGTCAGCTGAGGCCCACATACTTGTGGAAGCGGTGACCAGGCTGTCGCTTGTTCTAAAAAATTCTCAACATTTCATGAGAAAAAGAAGATTAACTCCAAACTCACTTGTTCATCTGATTTACAAGTATTTCCTTCCACTTCTGCGGTAACCTCTCGCAAAAGGCTTTCGGCGAGCTCCTCCAAGCGGTCGATGTAATCCTCCCCTTGGAGTTCACCAAACAGTTCTTCGAGAGGAGGTAAAGGGTCAGTATCTTGAGGAGGATGGTAGCTCCTGGTGTTAGTGTCAGGCACGATGCCAGCTCCGTCGTTCCACCCTGCTGCTGAGGGTTTAAGGGGGACTCTGTAGATCCCAGTGAGGATACGGTGCAGCCGACACGGGCCTGACACGTCGAACAAGTCAGCTTCCCTGTGTTTCCTGTTTCCCTTTCGTTTCTCAATCTTCTTGTTTCAATGAGTAATGCCTCATTTTGCGACTTTAGCGCCGCGCATTCTCTCGTTAACGCTTCGTTACTTTGCTTGAGTGTCTGGACGTTTTCTTCCAGTTCATCTAGTCTCGCCTTTTTCCGGTCGCGCGATGTTTGCGCGGCAACCCTGTTCTTCAGCTTTCTGAAATCAATCAATTACAGATAATTAATACCGATTTATTACACTCATCGATATCATTTCTACTAATTAAAATAGAGTGTCCATACTTTCGCTGTAGTTTTTCTTCCCACGTCAAGTGATCTAATCGTCGCTTCTTTCCTCGGACGCACGATCCGTTTTTAAAGAATACATCCTCTTCCTCAAACTGGTCGGATTTCATCATCTTCCTGGCTTCTATCGCTGTTTTTCCGCTGAGCAATGAATCCCTTATCATTTCCGAGGAGTCTGCCAGCTCTTTAGGCAAACTAATCACAAGACTCTTGATAGTATTCATCTTCGCTGCTCGATCCGAGGCATCGAAGAATCGAGAAGTGCTAGAGTTGGATTAAATTGCCCTTCTTTCCTTTCTCACTCAATCTTCCTGCGACCTGACTGGACAGAACGCGCACACTTTCCTACTTGGCGCTCGAGTGGTGATTGTTCGATCGATACCGTGAATGCCGTCTCTCTGGACACTCTTCCACGTAACAACAATCATAACAGACTGATGTGCACGGATGCAATCGCACAAACTCTCCTATCTTGCATTCCTTGTGACAGCTGGTTCGTTGGCGACGGTTCGGCTCGGTACTCGGTATTCGGTACTGGACGTACTGGCTCTGCCAATATTTATTTAATACTGCGTCACGACGTCCGTCCAAAACACGCGCAACATCGACTCTCAGACATTCGCTCCGACTCACTCCACTACTCTAACTCCACTCCACTGGAGCAACTAGTCACTGCTTGCATCGTTTGCATCATCCTCCATTCCAATCGAATCTGACCAATCCTGGCCCGTTGACGTAAAGTAAGATCTATGTGGTTCTTTGCTATTGGCTAGCAATGACGTAGCGCGACGCACGCCAAATATAAATCCGCATCATTCTATTATGCAGGCATATAGATCTACCACTCGCCAAATAGGTTTCTCATCTAAAAGAGTGACCATAAAATACCGAAAACACGTCCATGAGCCGCGTCCCCGAAAAAGATAACAACTCAGAAAATTGTGTTTTCACATATCTACTAAATTCTTGGGTAGAAAAAATAATGTCATTGTTGACTAAAGTTCGCCGAGACTAAAGATGATCTATAAACTGTGATCTAGAGAATGACGATTTATCCTGGTCCTATCCTATCGGAGAAAGCGACATTTCTCGTGAAAATGCGACACGGTGTGCGTGATGTTGGAAATGGGGCTTGAAGAACGGCAGTAGAGTATCTTATCTATGGCATGCCCTCTCTAAAGGCGAGTGCAGAAAGTGAACACCAGAGGCGCATCGCGAGTGTTCCAGGTCGGAAGCGAAAGTTGGTTTTCAGTCGTAGCTCGACGGCCAGCCTAGGACGATCGAGCTGAGTTTTAGTTGGTGGGCCGTACCGTGCAGTACCGTGCAGTACCGTGCACTTGCATAAAAAGGCACAAGTGGAAGACGGCTGCGTGTCGAGGGTTGTGTGCGTGAGTGTGGATGGGTGTGCGTGGATAAGTGTGAGCCGAGAGGCAAGGGGCATACTACATTACTACAGCGCGCTGGGGATTTGGAGACACGCGCGCACCGATCGGCGGCGTATGGCCCCAGCAGAAAGAAGGAAGAGGAGAGAGACGTGTCGCCGAGAGAACTCGCCCAAATTCCACGATATACCTACCCTTCTCTCGCTTCTCTCAATCGAACCGAGTGCGGCCGATCCGCATGCCGCGCTCACCAGTCTCACCACTTGGAACGAGGGACCAAGGCAGAGAGAAAGATTCTTGTACGTCTGCTGCCCTCACAACAGCCAACGATACAAGCCCAATTTCACGTCATTTCTCCCCCGAGCACATTATTCGCAGCCCCTTCTTTCTCATTCCTGCGAATGAGCCCACTGAGTGAAGAGGGCGAGGGACCGAGCCGGCACACCAGGACATTTATTGAACGGCCGAATTGCTAGTCCACTGTCGTCGCCGTCGCCGTTGCCGTTGCCGTCGCCGTCAGTCATGAGACGACAGTAGGCTAGAGTTAGTGGAATCGAAGCAGGATCCCCTCTAGGAGGAGGAGGATACAGCAGGGGGCCGCGGCCGGGCCGACTAGATTGGAGCAAGAGAGAAAGAGCGTGAGAGGGCGACGCACGGGGGCCTGGTGCGAGGAAGGAAGGAGGACGAGGACGAGGAGTGAGAGAAAGAATTTCTGGGAGTCCGAAGGGGAGCGAGCATAAAAAGCTCTCAGGATATATCTCGAATGAAGAGAAGAGCGAAGAGAGAAGATTGTTCGGATGCAGAAAGGCAGGGCAAAGGGAGCCGAGGTAGGCCTATGAGGAAAGAGAGGAAGATTGTTCGAGCCTTTGACGGAAAAGAACGGTGCCGTTGCAAAGAGACCCGTCCCTAATACACATTGCTCCAACGCCCCATCTCACATTGCTCCTTGTTCCTCCAAGATCCTTAGAGCGCGACCCACCGACCGCGACCGATCGACCGACCGACCGACCGACCGACCGACGAACAGGCGGACGGGCGGACGGACGGACGGACAAATAGATGCACGCCCGGCAGAGGCCAACAGAGTGAGCGAGAGAGAGAGAGAGCGAGCGAGTGGGTGGGCGCGGGGGGCGGTCTGGAAGATGAGAGAGGCAGAAATGTGAAAATCTATTTTTTTGTTCGGCCCGTGTTAAGGGGGGCTCGCCTTGGTGTTGGATATAACCAATTGGTCCAACCCTTGGTTAACGTTGCCCCGCGGCGCAAACGCTACTTGCCGGAAAAGCCTTCTACATACACTACTAAACTCGAGATCTCGACTCAACTCGCGAGAGTGACTAGATACATCCCTCTCACTCGTGCAGAGCCCAATTTGCTTTTCTCCCATGCGGTCACCGCGGACGACTGTCATCGCTACCCAATATTGGCACTCGCGAGGGTAAAGGAGCTCAAGCATTTCCGCACCAAGAAGCCCTGATATTGTTGGTGAATTGGGCCAAGGAAGAGCGCGCGAGCCTCTGCTCAAGGAGACGTGCCTTCTGGCGTGACAAGCTGGGAAACTCGAAGGGTTTGGAAGGCTGGAGGAGGCAGAGCAAGCCCGTGCATTGCCGTCAGATGGAAGTGAAAGGGTCGTGAGGCTCGGACGCAATGAGAGACTAGCGTCGGCGATCTGTCATTTATCAGAGGGTGAGCAAAAAGGGACGGTTCGACGACGGAAGGCTAGATAGTAGGAGGTGTCCAACATGGCCGCTGCTTGCTACGAAAAGGAAGTGGTGGTGGGTGCCGCTATACACGGACACGGCCACCATCTCCACCATCACCACCATCATCACAACCATCATCATCATCATCACCACCAACAGCAGCAACAGCAGCAACAGCAGCAGCAACAACAGCAGCAGCATCACGCGCTCGCGAATGAGGGAAGCAGCGGGCAGACCGTACTGCCGGCTGAGACAAACGGGATTCTGGACGTGACGATCGGCATCGGGCCAACCTCCTCGGCCGGCAATGCAATTAACCCTCTGAGCAAGTTGAATGCTGCCAGTCACAATAGCAACTCGGCCGGCAGTGGCAGGGCCAATAGCGGAGTTACACCGTTGAAAGCCGGTGGACCGACAGCCGCGACAGTAACGGCGGCGGCGGCGGCGGCGGCTGCAGCGGCGGCCACAGCGACGACGACCGCTGCGGCTGCTGCGGCCGCGGCAGCTGCGACGGCGGCCGCCGCCGCTGCAGCAGTGGCCGTCACTAACTACAAGGATTACAAGGATTACTCGCAGCCGCTCCACGTGGACTGCAGCGTCGAGTACGAGCTGCCGAGTCAGGCGAAACCGCCGCCCGGCGGAGGCGAGCCCCTCCTCATGATACATCCGTGCTACTATCGTCGCGCCGAGCGCGAGAGGAGAAGCCCCTTCGTCAACAATCTCCCGCCGCCGAGCACCACTCCCATAAGTTCCTCGCGAAGAACCAGTCGAAGAAGTGCAACGAGCAGCAACAGTAGCACACTCGCGAACAACGCTGCCGCCGCCAGCAGTTCCGCCGCGGCCTCGCTCGCGGCCACGGCCTCGGCGGTCACCACCGCCAGCATCGCCAGCATCGCCACCACCAGCTCGAGCCTCGCCGTTGCGGGAGCAGCCACTTCTTCCCTCATTTCTTCTTCCTCCGTTTCTACCTCGCATGTTCCTTCGAGTACCACCGGCAACAACGTATTGCTTGCTTCTCCGGCGATCGCGGTCAGCACCGACGCCGCCGCCGCTGCCGCCGCCGCAGCAGCAGCCGCCGCCGCCGTCGAAGTCGGATCGAATCTTCTGAGCACAAGTGGCCGAATGTCGGTGGCAATGGCGGCTTCCTATCGAGCAGCACTCACCGCTGCTGCTAGTCTCTCGCAGCAGCAGCACCAGCAGCATCAGCACCAACACCAGCAGCAGAGACGCCAGCATCACCCGCACCAGCAGCATCAGCCCACCGGCCATCATCATCATCATCGAACACATGCCCACGCTCACGCTCTGCACACCAGCCAAGTGCAGCTGCAGCAGCAGCAGCAGCAACAGCAGCAGCAACAACAGCAACAGGGCTCGGTGACGCCGAGCACCAACTCTGGGAACGAGCTCATATCCGCCGATGAAAAGGCGGTGATATCAGGTATTTATCAACATTACTTCCGTGCGATGCGCGCCCACAACAACCCGCATCGCCAACAGCAACAACACCTCCAACCGCACCAGCATCGAACCCACCAATTACATCTTCAATCTCACCAAAGCGATAGAAGTTCCTCCTCGTCGTCGTCGGCTACGCCAACAGCTACTACCATCTCGAGTATTCTACGGCAAGGCTATCAGCCGACTTATAACGCGTCTACTAGCTCGACTACGCCGGCCCTTCAGCGTACCGCGGCCTCGGCCTCGGCCTCGGCGATCGGTCATCATCCTTATAGGCGACCGACGGCAACATTGTTGTCGCGCGCGGCATCGCATATCGGCCAGCAAGCCTCCTCGGCATCCTCCTCCTTGTTCTCGGCCTCGACGTCTATCGGCGCTTCGAATGCTGTGTCTGCGGCCGCGGCTGCCGCCGGCGTTTCGAGCGTCTACGCCAGCACCATCCACAGGCATCATGCCACTTCCCTGCATGCCCTTCAGGCAGCCACCTTTTACGAAACACCCGGCTATCACGCGCTTCTACCCCAGAGTTAGATGCCCCCACCCATCTTCTGCTTCGCCTTCGCCTTCGCCTCCTCAAAATCACCCATCTCTCTCTCTCGGCAATTCTACCCTTCTCTCTCTCTCTCTGTGCTCGCCGCTACTTACTTATCACTATGTCAAGTCGCATTTGGCATTTGGCATTTGCAACCTGTATTTACGCGTCTTGTATTCTCGGTGAGGATACACGCTATATGTATAGCCTCTCTCTTAATGGGCTGTTGGTGCGCGCGGGTGGTCGCTAGAGTCGGCCCGGCAGCCGGAAAGCCCCGCTCATAGAATGCACACACGACCAACGCGCCGCGCGTATGTGCCCGACCGACAACTGGGGGCTCACCGGGATATAGAAGGTCCGCGGGTTTCCAAGAGAGCGAAAGAGAGAGCGAGAGAGAGAGAGAGAGAGAGGGGGGGAAGGTAGCGTGGATGCGCGTACATAGAGAACAAGGATGACTGATGAAGAGATGGAGAGAAGGCGATAAAAGGAGAAAACGAGAAAGCGCACGGGGCTATGGGAGGCAGAGAGGCAGGCAGGCAGCAGGCAGGCAGGGAATTAGAATGAAAGAGACTGAAGGGTAGGCGCGCAGGCACTAGGAATGGCACTGGCACTGGCACTGGCAGTGGTACTAGCTCTATCTTTTCTAGTAGAGGAGAGATTCGAGAGAAAGAGGGATGAGCTCGAGCCGTCGTCTCCTGCATACCGTCAAGCGTTTCCATCCACCTGCGATATATGGCACGGCCAGGTATAGAAATCCATTTGCTTAGGTAGGCGTTAACGACTTATTTTTCCTGGCCTTTCCATCGCCATCGGGCAAAAGATTTGCCCCGGGCGCCCGAGCGCCCGAGCGCCCGAGAGAACCCCTCTCAATTCCTCCAAGTCCTTTTCTGCCAAATCACCCTCTTCTCTCCGGCCTTCCCCTAACTTCCCTTCGCTTCCCTTCGCTTCCCTTCTCATCGGCGCTCTTTCATGCCCAACGCCAAATTTACCACGCCTCATACATTCGACTGCGTTTCGTTGTTTCTTTCCTTCTTTTTTTAAGCGCTAAGAATCGAGCCGATTCGGCCTGACTAATTGGTGCGGAGCGAGCGTACTCTTTACAGTCTACAGTCTACTCTCTACCGTTGACCGAACGTGATAAACGCGCATAGAGAGATAGTAAGATTAAGGTAGGAGATAGTTGGGGTCTCTAGGGTGATATATCCCTCTTGTGTATTCTTTCTTGGGGCTGGATACGAAGAGGCCTGATGGCACGTACGTCCCCGGGAAGGCGGGGCCCGAGCGAGCGCACAGCAGAATGCGTGTTTTTTGTCGTACATCCTTTTGAAAGAACGCGTTCAAGGAGAAATGCACGGGGTGCGTATTTCGTTACACGGTAACGATCGATCAACGTGACCACACAACCGCGCACCGCCCCGCACCGCACCGCACCGTACCGCACCACAGCGTAGCGCAGCGCAGCGACGGTACGGACGGTAGGGCCAAATCGTGGCGTAGTATGTATGTATATAGCCTGGCTGGGCACGGAATGGATAGGTTGGTCTCTGGTGAAACGAGGAAAGAGCATGCTGTTCAGCGCCAGTGCCACCAGCAGCAGAGGCAGAGGCATGGGCATGGGCATGGGCATGGGCTCTCTCACGGGCTCACAGGCAGAGGCAGAGGCAGAGGCAAAGGCAGAGCTGAACAGAGAGCTTAGCGTTGAACGGACCTCTCGAGCAGCAGCGGCAGCAGCAGCAGGCCGGGACGGTCGGTCGGTCGGTTGGTTGGTTGGTCGGTCGGACCGAACCGAGCGCTTCCGAGCTCTCGAGCATATATCTACTATGTACTATGTAGAGAGTTGGGCACGGAGGCTTACCGCGAGGCATGTAGAGCTTGCTGGCATATAGCAAGATACATAGGTAGGGTAGCATATAACAGTATAGAGAAGCGAGCGTATAGGCCAGGCCTATCCACGGGTGGGGCCCCTCACGCGCCGTCTTCTCCTTCCGCGCTACCCGACATTGTAACTTCGCGTCGAAGCCGTCACCGGCAGCAGTCGGCTACTCGGCGTTATTGCGGTGTTTTGAATTTGGATCGGAGATGCAGCTTATACCGGGTTGTCGGAGCGCATATAGCGCGCAGCGAATATCGGGCCAGCGAGGCTGCGAATGCAGCCGGGCTACCCAGTATAAGTTGCGTATCTCCGATCAGGCGTAGCGACCGGTATCGCGCTTTGGTTATCACTAAATATATCCGTTACTAGGTCCCGGACCAGGGTGCCAAATAAAGTCTTTATAGAGGGAGGTCCACCGTTTATTTTAAGGTTTTTCTCAAGAAAATGCATTAGAGATTACTCGGTGTCCAGTGCAAATTAAACATTATAATTACTATTTTCCGAGCCCGCAAATTAACTTTACAAAAAAGGACAAAATATATTCAAGAAGCCTAATTCTTTCCAAAGCCAATGAACAAAAAGCAGAATTTACATGTTGTACTCTTAAACCTCCGATAAAAGTTCATTTCGGCGCGACTCTCCGCTTCCGCTTCGCTCGCGCGACGCGGTAGAGGGATGCGTAGGACAAGCGCGTCGTGGTTGTTCATGACAACGGTTCGTGAGTGGGGGAGCTCTTATTGCTCGCGAGCCGACCTTGGATAGGCCTGGTATAGGCCATAGGGGCTGGCGCAGGGAAGAACCAAGGGCCGCGGGCCGAGGGGAGGGGGATGTCTGAAATGTGTTGCAGGGAGGTGAAGTGGAGGCGAAGTGTGACGCGAGATCAGGACAGCATAGGACAGCAAAGGACGGCAGAGAGCGGAGAGAGCCGAGGCAAACGGTGCGCGCGGAGCCCAGTCGAGCCCAGTCGAGCCCGGTCGAGTCGGAAAGAGTAGAGTTGGATCGAGTTGAGAGGAAAGTAAACGAGACGAAATGAGATAGGTTTGGTAGAGCCAGCCACCAAGAGAGAGAGAGAGGAAAAAAGAGAGCAAGATGCGCGTGGTGTGTAAGGGTCGCGGTGGATTCGGTATCGGCAAGGGGCGCGAAGGGCGGAGAAGGGGGCGCGGTCAAGACGGGGATTGCTAGGCGAGCGAGCACCACCAGTAACGAAGACGCCAGTTTCGACGATAGAATAGAAAGCAGCATGGAACCGAGATTTACCACTCTCTTTATCCCAATTCCGAAAATACGCTCACTTATAACATCGCTACCATTCCTTCCACGAATTCGAGAACAATCCATCTCCGTTCAAGATAACCCGGAGAGGCAAAGCATATCGCACTAGTGGACTAGTGCATTGAATAATATCGAGTGCAGCCGGCGAGAGGTCTTTAACTGTACGGATCTTGGAACGCCTAAGCTAAGCCGTTTCACCTCCGCGTCAACTGGGTCGTAGACAAATGACATTTTCATCTAATTTACATTTAAGATTCCTGTCATCGACATTCCATCGGCGACTGCTTGCCGACGCAAGCGCACACAAAGGGTGGAATCGGAATTCCCGGGGTTAGCCGATTAGCGAGACGCCGGCCGCGACATCCGCTTATAGATAGCTCGCGCTCGATGGACAAAAGACAGCCAACCAACCAAGCTCTGCGGTCATTTCAATGCTTCTCGGAAATTCGCCAGGAAAAGGAAAGAAGGTGAAAGGTTGAAAGGCCCGGCAACCTCCTTATGTAATAATGTAACATCGACACTGGATAATTAGAAAGCGTTGGATGGAGAGAAGTTGATGCTGTCTTTGAAAAGGTTTCGTTTCCCAGTAAGCAACCCCTCGCTAGCAGAGCCGGCAGAGCCAGCAGCTCTCGCTCGTGAGAGCCGCACGCCATGCCACGTCTTCTCACGTCTTCTCACTCCTCGCGAGGCTCGCACCGCCCATTCACATTCTCTCGGTAGACTCATTGGAGACAGAACGTGCTCCAATAGGCCTCTTTGTAAATAAGCTGGATTTGTTGACCTCCTCGCAGATCCTACGGCTGCTGATAGTGTGAGACGCGGCCTGGCGAGAGAGCCAGCAAATTTCCGTCTGCCAGTGCGAACCCCACGGCGCTTCTACTCCTTTCAGCCAAGTGGCCTTCGCCGCTTTTCCTACACTTTGTCAGACTTCATAACTCATCCCGCTTCAGCATTTGCGACCTGCCCTCCCTTTCAGCCCTCGCCCTCTTCCAGTCCCGCTTCCACTGTCGATCCCGGTCCCAATCCAAATCCCAGTCCCCGTCCCCGTCCCGGCCCCGGCCCCGGTCCCTTTCAGAAGGATCTATGAAAAGAAAAGTACGCGTAGGATATGAAGGTGTCATATAAGTCCGGAAGGCTTTGTTCGCTGCCGACAATCGGAGCTAGCTTGCCAGCGACCGCGAGACCGTCTCTCTAACCTGCTCCAACTAGAAGTATGTATTTCAAAGATCTCGTCCTCGTTTCCCCGGACTCTCGGAAATCCAATGAAGCTCGTTCTATCTAGCTATGTAGCTAGCCACCCACCCAGTCAGCCAGCCAGCCAGCCAGCCAGTCAGCTTCTGCTGCCACCGCTTTTCACTCTCTTTCTCCCTCACTCTCTCCACGCAAACTATACACTATACATACAGTATACTATACAGGTTCTATCGCATTGACCTCTCTACCAATGAATACGCTTATGCAAAAGAGAGTGAGAGAGAGAGAGCGAGAAAGGGGGGGGGTGGAGGGGTTAGGGGGCGATGCGATCAGCTTCTCGTGAGCAGCTTGAATTTGGTCGGTGACAAAGGCGAATATTAAACAGGAACTGACAGAATCGAACTGCTGCTCGCCTACCGTAATCGAGAGACTAGAATTCACTTGGTGGCGACCTGCTCGATAGGCCGGGGGCGTCGGGGGGCGTCGGGGAGAGAGAGAGAAGAAATGCAATGGACTGGCCTTGAAACGGACGAGTCAACGCGACTGCCAAATAAGACTGCTAGACCAATAGACTATTCTTCCTACTTTTTCTATCATTCTTATCTTCCATTCCAGTTGCGTATTGCCGATTATACGAGCGAGCGTTGCGTTGCGTTGCGTTGCGTTGCGTAAGAGGAGGAAGCACTCGAGGGTGGATACAGTATTAAATAGTTGTTGCATTTAACGGGGAGTCCTTTCGGGCTTGGTCTCTTTGCGAATGGAGCGTTCCCTCGCTCGGCTGAAAAACTTGACTTTCTTATCAGGGGAGACTAAGACTCATTGTAAAGGGGTGGAATGGGAAGAGGTGCGATGGAGGGAGAGCGCGGCGATATTATTTATGCTGGTAACACTATTCCCTTACCTTTAGTTTAATCGAGTAGAGATTTAAGCGAGTGAGTAATGTAGCCTAAGCTTTTAGTAAACGTGCGCTCCAACTGTGCGTAGTTTTATGTTTGGTCGGGCCGGAACAAGGAGCTACTCTCCTGCGCTGTTCGGACGGCTGATTGTCCGTCGGATGTCGTGTATATAGATATTGCGTGAGACCTTAGCGTATCTGCCTTACTGGTCATTGGGTCGCGTCCAGGACAAAGTGTTTGCGTGTGCCGCTTGGTCGCGGGAGCCCCGGGAAAGCCGAGTTTCCCGGGGAAATCGGTTTATCACTAGCGTACGACGAGTCCGTGGACTCGTGGAGGTTTCGAGACACTCTGTAATTGTGTGCTTCCTCTGTAAGGGGCTGTGCGGCGTCAGGCCCCGACAATGTTATTTCGCTGCTGCTACGTCGCCTCGAATCAAAGTTGCTGCGTCGGCAGATGATTGTCAAGCTTCATTCGGCGGAAAGCAGCACACTTGATAATCTCAGCAATACTTACCATCTTGTCCTTGAGGAATCATTATTTTTCAATAGCTCTTAAACCCTCCCGTTCCCCCTGTCACCGGTCAAGCGATGCAGCCGACTTACTCGCGCTAATCAAACTCATCTTCTTCGAGCGAGCAGGACACCGACACATCACCTCTCTCTCGCCGCTCTCTCTCGCCGCTCTCTCGCTCTCTGTTTCTCGGTTTGTGCGGGGCTCTCAGCGGCGTTTCAGTGATCCTCGCGGGGAGGATCCTCCCATCTGGCATCGCCTGGCCAGTGAGAGTGTTGGGTTATTCATATGCATAGGCATAGATGCTTGTGAGCTGAGCAGCCTGTATGTAGAGAGAGACGCGTGTCCTCGGTGCGTATCAGACGAGCGTAAATAACTTTATTGTTCACTACCATTAACTCGGCCTTAAAGAAATGACGTAAACTGCCTCAAATTATATTCATATACTTGTACTGTATAAACGAGCTAGCGCCCTAAATACTGACTGATCGAGGAACTCGCCTACGTGTATCTGGCTAGTATTATACATACCTTACTGGCGAGCACGCAAATCTTTCGATATCAGCGGTTTTGCATTCCTTTGGAGAATCATCGGCGCGGCATATGCGCGCTCCTCTCAGGGGGAGGATTCGCCGGCCCGAGTGCTCGAGTGCTCGAGTGCTCGAGCCGCGAGCCGCGAACCGCGAGCCGCACACTTGCTCTCGCAAATCGTCGGAAGAAAAGAAGAAGAAAGCGAAGGGGTGGGAGAATGTGTCAGCAGACTCGACGACTAGATTCACTCGGCCAAATACTAGATAAGGCTGTTATTGCAAAAATGGCCGACTGACGCGAGGAGCCGTCGCAGCGCCCTGAGAGATATAAATTGTCAATTCGCTTATTGTGTCGGCCGCCGATCCGAAGCTAACCGGCCGCCCGCTCGCCCGTTCGCCCGGGACAATAAGGGTCGCAACCGGCTGAGCACGATCCCTCTACCTGACGAGAGTTAATCGACAGGCAAACTCCTAGCGGCTTTTATGGCTCCGCGCGCTCCTAAAGATATATACATATATACATATATATAGAGAGAGCGAGAGCGAGAGAGGGAGATGTATATATGTGTATGTATTTACCTAAAGCTTTTTCTTTGAAAGCCTGAAAGAGGAGCCGCAGGAACAGCCGGTCCAGGAACCGAAGCGTTCTCAGCTAGGTAGGAAGGAGGCAGAGTCGTCAGGTATAGCGAGTTTGACAGAAAGGAGCGGGAGCAAGATTGAGAGGACGAAAGGAAACAGCAGGAGACGGAGGCATGAGCTTGAGCTTGGCCAGCAGGGGCACGGGTATGGGCACGGGCAATGGCAGGGTTCGGCTGGGCTCGCCACTGCCAAAGGCAGGGGGGCCAGAGCTCTATCGCGTGCTCCCTTCCTCCTTCCCGGCCGCCCCCTTGGCCCCCTTGGCCCCCTTGGCCCCCTTGGCCCCCTTGCAGCTCGCTCTCGCTTCCAAGTGCTGCAGGTAGAGAAGAGGGAGATAGAGCTAGCACGCTATGCGAGCCTCGGATTTCCTATCGTTTCCTACGAAGCGGGAGCGCCCAGAGTGCCTAGAATCGAGGGAGAACGTGCCATGTTTTTCATTGACGGTTAGTTTGAAGCAAAAGCTAAATTATAAGGTAGAGCCAAGGGGGAGGGGGAAGAGGGTTGGTCTGTAGGTCGAGTGTGGGGACGGGGGTGGGTTCTGGGTTGCGCGGCCGATCCATGCCGCGTTCAATAGAGAAGCCTGCGAGAGTTGATGCGACGCGCGTCCTTTGGCTAAGTCAATTCCGATCCGACTATCTTCCTCGCGAGGCAGCCCTCTCCGAACCTCCACCTCGCCTATTGTGCCCGCTTCATCCTCTCTCTCTCGCTCTCAGACTTAACCCGGACGGCCAACCACGTAGACGAGGCTTATTTAAACAATTAGTTGTAGAACCGAGTGGCGAAAGAGAGCATCTTTTTCACGATCGAGCTATCTACTATCGTTGAAAGCTAGTCTCGGAGACTAGACTGGATAGATAACAAGGAGAGGAGAGGAGGGAGGAGAGGAAGGTGTGCTGGCAGGAGGAGGATATTAGAGGGGTTAGGGCCTACGGGATAATCCTAGCGATTTGAAAGGGTAGACCACGCCCTCGCCGCACCGCACCATCTCCGCTTCGACAACTCTGCACGATCGATCCTTTCCCTGCGACAACCTAGCAAAAATTACAGCCGCAAAAGTCGAGCAAGAAACGGGACAATCGAATACGCCCCTGGAGGGACCGGGAACCCTCTCCCTCTCCCTCTCCCTCCCCTGCCAATCGATATCATACACTATCTCCTCTTGACAGTGTTCCGCCTCCCCAGACCCCCCACCCCACCCGCTCGCGTCTCGCCGTATTTGGTCCACATTTCAAATCCTTTTTTTCCATTCCTAATCCAATACTCGACATGCCCCCAAATCGGAGCAATTTCCTCCCATAACTTTCAATCGTAACTCCAATGCTTTCTTTAGTCTTGATTGTTTTGGTCAGTCGGTGAGAGGAAGAGCCCCCCTGCCCCCCCTTCTTTCTCTGAATATCTAGAGGGACGGCGATCGGGAGATGGTAAGCCTAGAAGGAAACGAAATTGTTAATTCTTGGAATGTGTGGTCGCGATTCTGCTGAACACGTCGAGTGTACTAGTTGTTAGAATGGATGCCGATCTACTTGGCTCGGTTTGGACAGCGCACGATAAGGTTAAGGTGAGGACAGGCAGACAGACAGACAGGCAGGCGGGCAGGCAGGTAGGCAGGTAGGCAGGGAGGCCGATTGTCCGCTGAATATTAAGAATGGTATAGAGGCGGAAGGGAGCGGGGGAGTGAGGGAGTGAGGGAACGAGCGGGTAATGCTAGCTAACCAACTACTGCGGTATTATCGAAGGAAGAAGAACATACCTACACATTTAAGATAATGTACAAGTCTCTAGTGTGATACATTTCTACGCTTATTCTTTAACTGTAGTCATGAAGTCTAAAGTACGATACCTCGTTGTGGTTTGTAATGCGGAATGCCAGTAGTCCTGTAACAGTAATACAAAGGAGAGATGAAAAACACACCATCAAAATCCGCTTAGGCTGGTTTCAATTTTCCGAGAGAGGCGCAATACACATTTATGTACATTCGTAGATTGGAATTGTCCGACGGCTGACACGTCCTTGTAATCAGAAACGAAATAAAGTCTAAGTGAGGAGGGACGAACCGATACACGAGTGTCTCTCTCTGCCGATAATAACGCTGGAGAGTCGGCAAAGAATCTGCTGGACGAATGCTAGCGTGAACAAAAGAGTGGATGATGACTGCAAGTATGGGTTTTGTCCGAATTGTCGACGATGCGTGCGCCCGTGCGTGCATGCGTGCGTGCGTGCGCGCGTGTTGAATCTGCCGACAGAGCATTCGAGGATGTAATGTTCAGTATGTATATAATTCTGTATATACGAACGGATCATGGACTGTACAATACCACCCAAATATATTTATATTTCATGTTAAAGCAATCTCGATCCTATTCCTCGCTCATTCTCCCCTCGATTCTTCTCCCCACCTCCTCATCCTCATCCTCCTACCGCGAGCCATCTACTATTGCGCAATAAACTACTCGTTCCCATTCCTAATGAGTAAGTAGAGCCCGCAGGTAAGTACTACGAGTCTTTTTCATTCATCTCTTTTTCCGACCTCATTCGATTCTTCAGCCTATCCACTTGCAGATGAGAATATCCAAGTGTGCGCGACTTGACCCAACAAAAAGCAGGAACTTCGCTTCCTAGGGCAATTTCGGCTTCCGGCGAGGGCGACACGATGCGATGCCGTGCGATGCGATGCGATGCGATGCGATGCGACACCACGCGACCTGACACGGTCCCATCCGTCCGTCCGTCCCTCCGTCCTCTATATCTACTACCATGCAATCTGATGCAACGCATTACGGCTCCATCCTCTCCTCTCCCTCTCTCTCTCTCTCTCTATCAATCTATCTACTTACCCACCACTCGCTCGCATCTTCACCAAATTCCGACTTCTCTCCGAAATCTTTGGTTAACCAGGCAAATCCGTTGGGAGCAAGAGAGCGGACCTTGGTGATCTTCTAGGCTAGACTATAGAAGGCAGGACTGCGTCTGCCTGCCAGCCTTGATCATCGATCATTTCCTTCGCTTGGTCGTCTACGTCCCTAGGTAAAGGCCAAATGCCCACTCCCTAACATCCAAGCGTAGGTATATCCATTCTTTATTTATTATTCCACGTAGATATCTGATGGATCGGTGGACCGACGCGCAGGTGCGCATTGATTTGCAGGCTAAGCTAGCCTAGAGCCGGCTCTTTCACTCGAATATGCCTCGTGCGCCTTATCCAAGTGGGGAGCCACCTTTTAATAATGCTAATGACTAAAAAACCCTTGTTGACGTGCAGAGAACTAGAGTAAGGCATCGTAAATACATTATGAATAACACATCGAGATCATGAGCTGGTCATACTGCCTGCTCCCCACCCCACAAAGCAATACCATTTACCAGAATTTCTCTTTAGGCTTCGAGATAACCAATTCCAATTTTTATTAACAAGTGGTTGAAAGAATTATTATGAAAATTAACAAACAAAAGGATTTACTTGACAAAGGCCGACAGTTGAACAAAACTGTAACCAATAGAATATGTTTTTACTTGGACGGTCTGATAGATTTTCTCGATTTACGTCGCTTCGGTCCTTTTAGGCGAAATTGACTGAGAAAACGTAATTGTAGGGCTTGGGAGTATAAAAGTGCGACATCTGCGATCGGTCATAAAGACAGGCTTTGGCTAGTAGATAGACGCGGCTAGAGTAGTGGCCGAGGGAGTGAGAGGGAGGGAAGGCGGGTGACTAAGAGGGAGGGAGAGAAGGAGAGTGTAGCAGACCAGTGCTTATAGGTGTTGCTTGGTTCATGATGAAAGCATGATCGAGCATGATCCACGATCGCATGACCGCTGGCTCGTGGGGATAACTTTTCGTAAACTACTGTGTATAATATCTGATTAGTTCATGTGAGTCGCGAGTCGAATTCTTCTGTGTAACATGTATTACTTAGATATTTCCCTGTTAGTACATTTGGTCACCATTTATGCTTACTCCCATGCAGAGACAATCATTCTTTAGAGGTTACTCGATATAGGTTAAACCGCCTACCAATTACCCTCCGACTATGATTCTCCATCAAACTTTACTATTCTTCTTCTCTCCGACCGTCAATAGTTGTCTCGGTATTTCTCCCCCACTACTCACGGATATTAACCTAACGATTCTCGTGGCTAGGAGGAATTATTCTCTGTCCACGTTAATCTCTCCTCTCCGCGATTCTATCGTACATAGCCTCCAAACCATCTAACACAAGTCTATCTCTTTCCAGAAGATTTCCATCGAGTGGGAATGCCTTGCCGGAATTATCGCCAGTCTACCTCAAGAAGAATTTTCTGGAGTCATTGAGGCAACTCTTCGGCGAGGAATCCACCAAGTGCACCATTGATATTTTGAAGTATAAGACTGTCGACCAGAGAGTGGTGATACGCTGTGACTCAACAACGTACGTCAAATTGAGGGCTGCACTTACTCTGGCAGGGAAATACCAGGGCCACTCATGTGTATATACCGTTCACAGTGCCTCCGCTAACCTTCTCTCATTGAGTGCCAACAGTAGGGACTATACCCACTAACGGATAGCAGCTATCATTGAAGATAGTTGCGGCGATATTAGCTTCCTTCGAAGCTCGTCCTTCTTATATGTCAGTGTTATAATAATAAGGACAGTCGTGATGCCGATAATTCGCCAAGAAGGGAAAGACACTATAATCTTTGCATCGAAGGAAGATCACGCGAGTCCTAGTAAGGTAGAACTCCCAGAGCCAGAGCCCAGTCCTGGCCTGCTCTTGGCCAATGGGGAAATCAATTGGAACTGCCCGTGCCTCGGTGGCATGGCCACTGGTCCTTGTGGCTTAGAATTTCGCGAAGCATTCTCCTGCTTCCACTACTCCGGTGCCGAACCTAAAGGGTCCGATTGTTACGAAGCATTCAAGACAATGCAATCCTGCATGTCCCAGTATCCAGCTCTATATGGTAACAAGGCGGCGGATATCAGTGACATGGATGACGATGTTAACACAGTGGAGGAGCACGACAGCCAGCAGAATGCAGTGGATAATGCCAACAGGAAGAAAGAAGCCATGGAACTGGAGGAGCAGCGCGAGGAAGCCAAGTCGGAGAGCAGAATGCAGGAAGCTAGCACAGAGAAAAACCTAGAGAGAAGTAAAGCCAAGTGAAATGAACTTCACTTCAGGAGGAAATCTTGATGGGGGCATTGGAGCGTCGGATACTTTCCAAGGCATCGAGCTACAGCTACAGGGACTTAATTAACAAACAGTTCGATCTCCCTAGACTTTATGCGACGTAGATCGTGTGGACTGCACACTTAGAACAAAATAAACAAATGCACCAACACTGTTTAATGTCAACTGGTACTTTTACCAAGTCCACCTTCCATTTTCCCAAGGATCCGATTAATTCTCACTTTCCTATCAGGAACTCGCGCGATAAGATATTTCCCTATTCATTTCCTTACTGTTATCGCGCGTATTGTTGATCGCGATCGTTATCAATTCATTGAGAAAGGATCGAAGGCGGAAAGAGCAGGAGGATGCATGTTACCTTCTGCGCGAGTGTGTGGTTTGGGAAAATGGTACTGGGGTGAGCCGTAGGATGGCAGTGAGAGCAAGTGGGAGCGGGTAAACCACTGAAATTGGAAGGAAGGAAGGAAGGAGAGGAGGTGGACGGTGGTGGACAACGTCGACAAAGTGACGTCAGAGACGCGGGGTATTCTCTTCTCCGCACCTCGTCCCTCCACCTAACTCTCTCTCCTCCCTCGGCTTACTCCTCACTCCTCGCTTCTCACTTTGTATTGTAGAAGAGTCAAAGAGTCTTTGTCGAGTTTGCAGTTGTGGCGCGTGAAAATCTCTCTATACAAGTGTTTTTGGATTGGTGACCTCTCTCCTACCTACCAGACGAGGATTCGTCATCAAGCCTCGTGCGTGCAACAGTATAACCCCTTGGCCACTGACGTTGGCTATGTTGGGTGTATCGCCATCGACCTTATCATCATCGTCGTCCTGGTCGTGGTTGTGGTCGTGGTCGTCGCCGTCGCCGTCGCCATAGCCTAGCGTGTTCGTTTGGCGTTGATTGGGCGCGCGCGCGTTCTCCATGCGTTCTCTGTAGACGGCGGTCTGGTGGTCTCATCTACAGTATGCCTTTTCCTGGTAGATTATTGAGAAAGGCGCCAGAGTGGAATTAAACTCGGGGATCGACTAGTTGTGGTCGTTTGCAGTGACTACGGTGTCTACGTCTAGGCTTTGCGAAGATCGGCGCAGTGTTGTCTGGTCTAGAGTGCGGATCGTCGATGGAAGTGTGAATGTGTGCTGGCCGATCGCGATCTCGGTAGCTTGAAAGAGCAAAGGCAAGTGCAAAGTACCAAGAACAGTCGAGGAGAAATCATCCGCAACGATTGGAACGGAGCGCACGCGGGATACCTTCCTTGGCAGTGACTAAGAGTGTGTCCCAGAGTGCCTCTCCAACAAACCAACCAACTTCTCACTTAATTGACTAAGTGAACCCGCGACCATGGAACCCCATAAGAAAGAAAGGAAGCATAAGGAAAAGCGACGGTAAGTCCACCAGATTTACAACCATCTGCCTGCCTGCCTCCCTATACATGTAGTATACCTAGTTTTCATCACTCTGCCATACCAACCAAGCACTCGCAATTCCCTCTTTCTCAACTGCCTCAAATCGACACTTTCCCTTCAAAGCCAACCTTAATCACTCCCACTGGAACATGTTAAGGTCGCTGCAAAACATATTAGTGATTCGTGCATCAGCTCTGTGGAATACTTAAATCCCAATTGTATATACAATGTACGTCGAAACAGGTTATACGAGCGAGACGGCAGCGGCTCGCGCGGAGCGGAGAGGGGGGTAGAGCTTTGCTGTGTTCGCATAAATGAGAATTTGATAGAATCAATTGTTGGAAATCTACATATATTTAGTTATTGCCGTTAGGTGTTTAATGTCTGAGAGTCAAATGGGCCGACCCTTTGGAACTTCTCCCCTCCCCCCCCTCTCGCTACCAGACTTTCTGCTACGTTCCCATTACGCACTTTATCTTTCTCCGATCTTCCATCTTCGTTAAATGGACATATGTGAGCCCCCTCCTCTCCTCTGGCAACCTCGTTTCTCTTAGTCGAGATATTTCCAATAGAGTTGCGCGTCTATTTCAAAATGGAGAGTAGCGTCTTTTCGACTAGGCGAGAAAAGCGTGGATAGAAAGTCGAGTTTGTTGCGGAGCGGAGGTTGAAGTAGGGAGGGGTTTTTGCGATTGGAGCGTAGTATGTAGAATGTAGATTTGTGAAGCGCGATGCGGGCCAAAGTAAGAAAGGCGCAGTTCAAACGATTATTAATACAGTTCAAATGGAAGCCAATGTAAATGGGGCCAATTCAAATGGAAATCTATTCGTTCTCAGTGGCAAGGAGGCTACAAACGATTCATCTGACAAGTTTCGAGATGTCCTCGCGATAAATTCGTTTGGAACCTGCGCAGAGCGACGTCTTTCCATGCTCTGCCACTTGCTCTTTCAAGATTTCACCCCGACAAACAGAAGCGATCTCTCTTGATTGCTCGAGATGTGTGATTTCTCGGCTGGTCCGTTATTATAGATAGATAGAGAGAGAGAGATAGGAATTGCGCGGAAGAAAAAGAGTGGGCAGCTCCTTTTCAACTATCGTCGAGTAGATGGGAGAGTGGTAGGACGGTGGACGGTGATATGTTGTACCGGGGCAACATTAATTCTCTAGGTCAGCAAGAGTATTACACGAGACGTCACGATGGCAGAAGGTTGCGCTAGCCGTCTCTCATAAACATTCGAGCGATAATACATGCGACATGGGTTAGGTGTGGGGACGGGGGGAGGGGAATATTCGGTAGTTTGTGGATGGGATACGGAGAAAGGTGTGAAGAGGAGGGGTCCGTACGCATGTATGTATGTACATAGATGCCCTTCGGCTTTCGTTGGCGCCGCTGGCGCGGAAAATTCCTCGTGTCCGAATGAGTTGGGTGTTATTGACCGGACTCCTTCCTAACGGTTCATACTTTCGGCTTATCCAATATAGAAGGCTTTCTTCTCCTCGCGCTCCTCCAACACTCGAAACTCGAACACTCTTGGCCGCTTCTCTCCATCTTTTCGACTGGCGCAGAGGAGCAGGAGGAGGAGGAGAGGAGGAAGGTTTCCGTTTGCAAGATGAGGATAGTCGGAGCTTGAGCGCGATTCTGCTGTACGTGCTTGTTGAGATGTCGGTATCGCGCGCTTACGCATATGGTGATTGGGGAAAGAGGAAATGTAAAAATAAGCGGGCCGCTTCTTGGAAGTTGGAGTGGCTTGGTCAAGCAGATAGCGCCAGTCCTCGTCATCTAATATTATTCTTCGAGGGACAAGCATTGTCGCGCGCTCTAATATCACCAATTCCAGTAGTCTCGTGTACAAATCTATTCGCTTGGAATGGATACTGTTGATGTCCTCCGGCGGTAATGTTAATTGGGTGTTTGCGGGAAATATACTGGTACCCGCAGAGGTGGGTGTGGGTGGCTCTCTTGATTGCCGGTGAAAGTTATCGAGGCTCTTTCTTGCCAAGTTGCAACAACACAGAATTCGTGACATCGCCTCACGTATACGATACGCCGATTACCATTCTTTCATTGTGTCCTGCATACTCGACAGTCACGGAAATCTCCTCCGTACCGTACAATCACCACTCCTGACCCACTAATTTTTTCCTAAATGTTAGTTTTACGTCTCAAACTCTCGAGAAAGTAGGAATTCGTTAAAATCGACGGACCTTCGAAAAATGGGAAAAATGAGAAGGGACGAATTTTCAATTTTTCCGACTTTCCCTAATTCGCCTAAATCCTCCATATTTCTTCAGTTGGACCTTAGAAAAAAAGACTGTGCGGTCAAAAGGCGATAATTGGAGCGCAGCAATGAAATTGAGTAAATCCTGTGGAGAAAAGTGGGGGAGGGGGAAATGCAGGTGAACCTATGGCGGAAGAAGAGCGGCGCTGGGTTTGCTGTTCTCTGATGTAAAAGCTCACGGCGACATTGTTGTTTCATAAGCAAGTTGATAGGTAATATCGTTATCGCGTGAAAAGATAAGGATCGGTGTCGTGAGTCGAGGTAAGGAAGGGGGGTGGGGGGATTGCGGGGGGTTGCGGGGGGGCAAATGATCGGTCAGGCAACACTTACAGTTTAGTATCGCGTGAGTCGGGTTCGGTTTGGCGGGTAGAATTTCCGCCAAGGATAGAAAATCGGTGAAGAAGTCGGCTCGCCGGAAGGAAAGAATGCCGCTCGCTCGATCGGAAGATTCCTCCGGCAGGATTCGCTCCATCTCCTGCTCGCGTGTCCTCTGCTTGGCGAAATAGTATCTCCTACCCAAGAAAAAGATTGAGGGCTCAACGGTCAACCGATTACTAGAATATATCGGCGGGGCGCCGCATGCGCATAAGTGTCCGGTCGAGTTCCTTTATGAAGAAAGAGCTGCAAGGGAAATAAGAAGCAAGGGTTCGTTGGAGAGGCAGAGGTCCAGGAAGGGCGGTGTCGGCGGGGAGCGAGCGATGCCCAGGCGGAGTCGACTGGAGCCATTTCGGATTGCAAAACAAGTGGTAACAACGGGCCCGAGGGAGGAAGAGCCAACTTTCGGCTCCGATTCCAGCTGAAACTAACCAGAAGAGCGAGCTCGGCTCCCTCCCTCTCGACAGTCGTAGGAAGGAAGCAATGAATCTGCTGGGGGCAGAAAGGAGCGTTCTCCGCTCGGGAGATGTTCCTTCCTGCGAGCAGTACAACTGGATGGCCGCTCGATCTCCTTACTACGCCGAGTCCCCGACTCCGATCACCTCGCTGGGTGGAGCCCTCGATCATAGTTACTCGGTGAAAGGATCCAAGTCCCTTGAAGGGCCCTCGCCGCCTCTTTCCCATCAATTGCCCAGAGCTCACCAGCACCACCAGCAACCGTCGCACGTGTCCCGCCAGCCAGAAGCCGAGCAAGATTGTCCGCGGTCAGCGGCCCCCTCGATACCAAGACCATGCCATCTTGGATCGGGAGCCATCGACGTCGAGGATCTCGCGCTCTACTTCGACCTGGCCAGAGTCGACGGCCAGGCCAACTGCCCGACTAATTCCCCCTGCACCGCTCGGAGGCCCCCCGTCAAGGATCCCGGGGCTAGAGCCGCCGAGCTCTACAGCCGCCAGCAATCACAATCCGAAGAGATTGCCAGTAGCGAGGGCAGCTGGTTCGAGCAACTCTCGGAGAATCAATCAATTTGCGAGGAATGCCCAACGGGAGGATTCCCACTCTGCCCGGAGGCGCAGTGGCTCCAATGTCCTGTTAGCGATTGCTGCCCCCTTTATGACAATAACTATAACGTGGTCCAGAGGATCCGAGCGCCCCCTTGCTTTTATCAGAGGGAGAACGTCGCCGCGTACGAGCACGAGTACATGCCCTACTGGCCACATCCCTATTTTCCTGACGATCAGTTGCTAGAGGATTATTTGTAAGTCCAGCATCGATATATCTTGGCGGAGGTGTGTTGGTGATTGTTCAGGTTGAGCGTAGTTGCGATATTGGTGAGAAAGTCTCTAGCCCACCTTGATAGAGCTTGGAGGCCGATCGTCGCTCGAGGCCATCTCAGGTCAGCTGTCTTTGATTTTCTTATGGAGAGACTCACTCACCTTATAGCTGGTGCGAGGTCAGTCATTAGATAGCCGGCAGATAGGGATTTTGCGTTCCTGGGCTCACGTTCCTCTGATACCATCAAAGAGGAAGAAAGACGCTCTAAGCACAGAGTGAACCAAGCAGCAAGAAGAAGTGTACTGTTCGAAGGTCATCAGTCCCCGGAGATAAGAGAAGCATAGGATAACACGCGGTCTTTCCCGCCACTCTCCAAACCACTGCTACTTCCACTTTCCTTCTTCTCCCTCATCCTCAAACTCGAACACTTGCAGTTCATATCATTTCAGAGGACGCGAGCAATTCGAGCGATTTTCTGATTGCGTACTTGAGAATGTCTGGTGAGAGAAAGGCTGACTGAATGAAATCTCTCGTCTATCTATTGCAGGAGTAACGAGAAGAGAAAAGAAAGGTCTCGCGATGCAGCGCGATGTCGCCGCAGCAGAGAGACCGACATATTCAGCGATCTCGCCGCTGTGCTGCCGATATCGCAAGAGCAAGTTGCTCACTTGGACAAGGCCAGTGTTATGAGACTTGCTATCGCCTACCTTAAAGTTCGAGCAGTTGTCGACTCGAGTAAGTTTCCAACCAAGAACAATTCACACTCCATGCACTAGAACATTATGATTTATGAGGCATTTTTAGTTCCAGTAGCCGTCGCCAAATCCGAATCCTCCACTAAGATGGACCAATTGTTCCCGAAAGCCCTCAATGGTTTTATGTTGGTACTTTCGAGCGATGGGAGCATGGTGTACCTCTCGGAAAATGTCACCGACTATTTGGGCATTTCTCAGGTATGCAGCACAACCTAATGTCGAGTACTCGAGGAATAACGGAGGATACAGGAATCTAATAAATATGTATTCGATTTTCCTTGCAGATGGACATGATGGGCCAGAGTGTCTACGAGTACAGTCACCCTTGCGATCACGAAGAATTACGCGAGTGCCTTTCCTCCAAGCCGCACGAGATTGACGACAGCCGCGGGTGCAGCTTTTTTCTGCGGCTCAAATGTACACTGACTAGTAAAGGGAGGAAAGTCAACTTGAAGAGCGCATCTTACAAGGTATTTATCCTTCATCAAGCGGAAACCTCATTCTAATTTTCCCTCCAACTAGTAAAGAATATCTTTCGTACTTTAGGTGATCCATTGTATTGGGCGCTTGGTGAGAATCCGCGATAGAAACTGTCGAGTTGCGACAGCAGCGACCGACGAGGAAGGAGAAAATGATGAAGAGAGCAAGGATCCTGAAACAGAGCTAGAAAGCGAAACTTCGCTGGTGCTTGTAGGCTCGCCGATACCTCATCCTAGCAATATAGAAATGCCACTGGGTCGTCATACTTTTCTATCCAAGCATAATCTCAACATGAAGTTTACTTACGCCGACGAGAAGTAAACAAATTATTTCTTTTCAACTTTCTCGCCCTATTAAAGTAGTGTGAAGATTATCAGATGATAAGTTTGAGTCGTGTTTTCTGTTGTACAGATTGGCCGAATACTTGGGTTGGAATAGCGAGGAGCTGATAGGCCAGTCGGTCTTTGAGTTCTATCATGCTCTCGACAATTTCACTTTGGACAAGTCCTTCAAATCACGTAAGTATCCTGCTAAGTGTACAAGAATTCCGTTTCGATCCGCGCTTCTCCCTTCCCATTCGGCTTTTCGAAACTCGAGTGCAATCCCAATGCGTGAATTTCGTCAGCAATGCACATGCTGCGCAGTGTCGGGATCGGGAGCGCGTGCATATAGTCTTTGGAAACGCTCTGCACAGCACGGAACTGTCCCGCATCATCCACTAGCAAATCAAAGTAGAATCCTCCAACTTTCTCATACGGATACTGACTTTGATTTCGTTTGATTGCAGTATTCAGTAAAGGACAGTGCGAAACAGTGGCCTACAGATTTTTGAGCAAGAAAGGCGGTTACGCTTGGGTGGTGACGCAAGCCACCGTCATCCACTGCTCGAAACAGCAGAAGCCGCTCTCCGTCGTCTGTGTCAACTACATCTTAAGGTAGGATGTCCACCTTTTTCTTCTGCGACTAGATTATCCTGGAGTACCTTCGATTTTTAAACAGTGCAGTCTCATTGGTTGATGAATTCTGTTTTATTTTGCGAATCCAACTGTTTTATGCATCTTGTTTCATTAGGAACTTGGTTGTTTGTAGTAATGTTCGCGTCCAAGGTAAGTGCCAAGCTGTTTTATTCATTTGCATGCAAGTAATAGTGCTTTGTCTGTGGAAGGTACTCCAGTTTAGGTTGGAAAAATCCAAGCTGCTCGGCGAACGACAGTTTTTCAACCGAATGGACTGAATCGGTGGTTTAGATGTTGAAAAATGCAGGAAAGCCTTCGTCCCCTTTGACCTTGCGTTTTAGTTAACGTAGCTTGCGCGATGCCATTGAGGTTCCCTCCCCTTCCAATTGAGTCAAGTTCGTCTACTTGCGGGGAAAGTTGATGTGCTCGTCGCAATAACACGTGCCGCGAGCCGGAGTTCACCCCGAGAATTCGGCCGATATAAAACGGTCCTTGACACTCCTCATGAGCGCGCAACCCTCCCCCTTTTCTTCTCTATCTCTCCCCCAAACCGTCAAGCTCTGCCGATTCAGCATTCGAGCGATAATGCTAACCTGGTCTCTAGCCCCGCAGATTTTCTAGCTTACCAGCCCGATCCCTTCTAATCTCCATTAGTGTAAAAAGGCTCCATTAGACTTGAAAGTAGAACATTGCTTGTATGTACATGTATGTATGTTGTAAAAGGAAGGAGCGGGGGATATTGGTTGGTAGAGAGAGAATTGCGGCGAGAGCTAACTGTTGTGTTTGCGAAGGAGAGAAGAGAATATGGGTGGGATGGAGTGGGGTGGTTAGGACGAAAACATCAAGCAGCAAGCATCAAGCATGGCCAGAAGAGTGGAAGGAGAGGGAGAAGGAGGAGACGGGGCGCTTGCGCGAGATGTGTGATATTACTCGCGCTCCTCGTCCTCGCCGAGAGCGGAGAGAGTCGATAGAGTCACTTGTCAGTCTAGATATTCAGGAGAATCAGTACGCACGACCTCGAACGAAAGTGAGAGTGCTCCCCGAACCCGAAAGCGGCCACCCGCCCGACGTGCCGAGATCGTGCGCGTCCGTCGTGTCCAACTCGGCGCAAACTCCCTGCGACGCCCGGTGCTATCGAACCCACCCCTCGTCCTCTCCCTCGTCCTCCGAGAGACCGAAAGCAACGGCAACACCACGCCGAATACACCCAACCAACCAACCCACCAATCCCCACTAGACCACTTTCTATCTATCTTTCTCTCCAAACAACTTGCACCACTGCACTCCAAAGAAACCCCTTGCGCATCTGCTTGCCGTCTTCTCTGCTCGAGCCAATTACTCATTTGTTTTCATCCGCACACCTACTAGCGCGAGCTCTCCTTTTCTTTCTCCTGCCACCTTCCTTTCATGCCACAGCCATCTTTCGAGCAATCAGACTCCTCTCGGTCTCGCTCAATGTCTATTCCAATTCCGGCCTCTCTTTGCCTGGCTAGTTTTCAAGGGCAAGAGCTCTGCTCCCTGGTCGGCCGGTTGCCTCGCTAGAAAAGAAAACAGTCTAGGCCTGGGTAGGGGATTGGTGGTGGTCGTGCTGGAAATCGGACTGGTGATTCAGAGGAAGAGGAGAGCTAAAATGACACGCGAGGACCGGCCGTAATTCCTTTCAACTTTGCAAACCGGTGTGTACAATAATACACCGTTACCCGTCGAAAAGTAGACGGCCAGTAGGGAAACACTATACCTGCCTCGAGTCTTTTGTTCCAATGGTACCTTACCTTACCTACTATGGTAACAAGGCGGATTTCTCGCAACGCGCTCTCACGTTATTGTCCTCGTGAAAGGCAGGAAGAGCCGCCCGGCGGACTTTTCCTATTCTCTCTTGCCTCTCTTTCTCTCTCTCTGGGGGCGAATCTTGATCCAGAGCCGTCCGGTAAAAGCGTATAAAGGCGGGAGGGATTGTGCCTATGCGACTATGCGAGTAAGCGCAAGTAGAGATACATTATTCAAAGGAAGATTAAAGTGATGGCAGAGCGTCTATGACGTGTAGGCTGAGTGAGGCGAGGAGGAGGGGGTCGAGTGGTTTGGTGATGTAGTTGCAATTAGAGTTAGTTAGAAGTATTAGTGGGGAATTGCGGCGATTCAGAGTTGCTCGAGCGGTGGAGGTTTGGCGCTTGGAGATGCAACATGAGAAAGCGTCATCCGGTGAGGAGAGCACGTGTTGCCGCTCAAAATAATCGTGCTTCCAAACGTCACTGATGCGTCGAGCCGTAAGAAGTGCGCTGTTTTCATCCTGACCCGATTACGTGAACGATCCCGTCCGTCGATCGCATATTCCTCTATACAACTTGGTCCCCCACTGTCTTATTATCATAGCGAGTGTTCGGTTCCCATTTGGCTCACTAGCAATCCCCCTGGCGATTCTCTTAATGAAAGTTGGAAATGAGAAGTGAGTTGATGAATTATAGGACGAGAGGGTGAAGGAAGGATGGAAGGAAGGAAGGAAGAGCGAGGATCGCGGGCTAGTCGGTGGCCGACTGGCCGCATCGATTGCATAAGGATGGTTTTCAATGACGCTATCAGAGGCTAATCGGGGGAGGAGTGTACCGATTGATTCGATCGTGCCTGGCCTTGCTCGATATCGATGGCCGACCAGTTATTCTCGGAGGATTCGTTTTATCTGGTACCAACCGCCTTCTCACTCAGTCATCTCTCTCTTCGAATACCAACAAGTCACAGGCTCTGGCCCACCTTTTTCTTCAGTCTCTCACTCTCCCTCTCTCTTTCGATAGGCGCAATAATCGGTCAGGCACCATTCGCTCTTTTCTGCGAGTTTGTTATTGAGTCTGCAGAGTTATCAAGAGACGATATTGATCAGCGTGCGTCTGCATCCGATTCGGCCCAGCGAATACGATATAGCATCTGTTGGGAGAAAAAGTTTGGTCGTCAGTAAAAGCGGAGAACTTGCCACCTGGCGAAATGGCCTGAGTTATGAATCCTCTCGGTCGTTTGATTCTCATAAAGTTTTTCCCCCGCAGCTCTCCCACTCTCACCGGCACCTTCTGATCACGTTCCGGGCGAAAGCTCCGCGGAATATTAGGCTTGCGTTACGTGTCCCCACCTTCCTCCGGCGTTTATCACGTGGACAGGAATGTCCGTCGGGCTGGAAGTCGATGCTGCCCCACCTCGATGGATACCGCGATCTCCCATTAATCCCCGAATCGGAGAATCGAGCTAGTTGCTCGCGGCCGATAGTTCCGATAAGCTAAATCTTGAACAAACGCGGCGGGCGCCGAGCTATCTTGCATTATGTAATTACCGGTTGGGTCAGCGAGGGCAAAAACATCTCGAAAGCCGAAACTCGTTAGGCCGTCAGTTGGAAAAGGGCGAGTAGCAGCGGGTCAGCGGGAGTAGCTTACCGATGGAATCTTTTCCCCGAGGGGATCAGCCTCTGCCACTGCCGCTACCCTCCGCTCTACCCTCCGCTCTACCCTCCGATCCGCCTCGAGTTAGACGCCTCGGGGCTTTCGATGCGCCGAGATAACTCTGTATGGACGGATCGTAAACTAGCAAGAGAAGAGAGGTAAGCTCGGAAAAGTCGGCTATCGCGCGCACGCGGTCAGCTAATTCATGCGTCATTAATCCTCGAATCCTACACGTGCAGGCATCCGTCGCCGCTCTAGTTCTATAGTTGTATCTTGGTCTCCGACCACTTGGATCTACCCACCACGATTCAAGTGGATTCAAAGTCGCGCGGAGGGAGGGGGGGTGGGGGTGGGGAAAGAAGTGGTGGATTGAGCCGTTGAGAGGGCAGCGATGCTTTTTCGCCAAGAAGCCAAGAAGAAGCGGCTAAGATATTATCTTAATGGCGAATATCGTCTAGCCGACGGGGAAATAATGTGCAAAGGAGTCGTGTAATGTGGCTGGGTGACGGACGACACAAACGCTCGTGCGGTGGGCCGAGCAAGTGTGCACCAAGTGCAGCGAGCGAATGCGGTGGTGTGAGCTGCGAGTCTGTAGGAGCAAAAGTTGGCAGTGCGTTCCCCGAACACTCACGCTGCTAGTACCGGCGGCGGTGCAAGTGCCAGTCCAAGTGCTCGTCCAGTTACAACTCTTTTCCTTCCTCGGTTATTAACTCTTTCGCTCTAAGACCAGGTACGCGATAGATTCTTCTACCACTGCCCCCATCTCATTCTCACCACTTCCTCCTTCTTACCAACGTTTCTTTCAATCTCGCCACTTCCTTCCTAAACACCAATCGAATCGAGCTTGTACGCATCAACTAGTGCGGTCTAGTGCGAACAGTGCACCCTTGGGTATTGAACCCTCTCCCCCCACCCCCTCGCTCACTCTCTCTCTCTCTCTCTCTGTTGATTAGTTGTGAAGATGGGTAGTATTGGGCAAGTTGAAAATCCTCGATGATTTCCCTCTGAGCGAGAGAGCCTATATTGGGAGAAGGCGACGGCGGTCTATAGTACAGCAATAGCTGGGATTGGCGTTGAGTGATACGAGGAGTGTGTTGTGCGATGCAAATGACTAGTGGAAGAATTACTAAGTTAGCTGGTTGCGGGAAGGCGTCATAAGCTAGAGAAGATAAGAGAGACGGAGACGGAGACGGCGACGGGTGTGCTTTCGACTGGAGAGTCGAAAAGAATTCCATTGGGAGACTGATTCACTCAACGATCGAGGAAGAAGGCCGATTTCTTGATGGCCTGAATCACTGATTGCTCACGATACTATCATATGACTGGATCGTACGAGCGATCGATGTCCAGTGCGAAGGAAACGATGCTTCCAAGTGCCTACACTATTTACCACGAGCCTCTCTCTCTCTCTCGCTCTCTCGCTCCCTCTGAGCGGCGCGCGCGAGCGCGCGTCCGCGTTATGTAACGGACTGAGAACACAGTGCTAAATCGGAGGAAGAGCAGAGAGGAACGTGGACGCTATGTCACTCGCTGCCTTGCTTCTCTCTTTCATAGATAAAGCCTCGGGCATATTCTTAGCTTACGATTAGTACCATTGGCCATTTTGCCCACTTGTATAGAGGACTGCCGCTCGATAATCGGGCGAACCGCTTGCCAATATCCCGATCGATCGACTGCCTGGGCGCACGCTTCGATCGACTATTAGTTTCTCAGCGTGTACTGGTGTACCCGCTCTCCGGGAAATACGGCGGAGGAGGCCGATGGAACTATTAAAAAGAGAGCGCGGCTCGCGTCGCTATGTGGAGGAGGCCAGTTGGTGAATGGCCGTGGTAATTTGGCCGTTGTCAAGAGCCGCTGCCAAAATGCCTGCCAACCAACTTGCGCGCTTCCTTTCCATTGTTTGAGATGCAACAGCCAATGTTAGCCTCTCCCGAGGACTCCGAGCGCTGGCGACGAGTGGTGGATGTTTGCTTCGGAGAAGAGTCCGATGGCGAATGTCAATGGGAAAGGGTGGAGGCTGAAAGCACGTCGACAACGAATGAGAGGGCGAGGGGAGAGGCGACAGAGGGAGGAGAGCAGAGTTTGAAATCCCACGTGCTCGATTGCACAAGTAACTCAACTGTCGACCGTCACTCTATATTTAACAATACCGGCCGCATATCTAACTCGCACCTAACTCCACCTGATATCTTTCCTCACGGATGCATGCAGACTCCGGCCAAATGCAATGCCAACCAAGTACAAGGCTTTCGGCCACTCGACCGACCACCGAGAAACCGCCGGGTTTTCATCCAAATGGGAAGGCAATCTCGGTTCTTTCATTCCCATGGCGCAAGCTTAGAGGGAGAGAGAGAGAGAGAGAGGGGGGGGGTCGTCGATAGAGTAGAGTTAATATTTGGGGTGCCGGTGGACAATTTGCGACAATTACCAGGCCGCTGCGAGTGGTTAAAGTTTGTTAGCGTCGAGCGAACCAACACATGCGTCCCTTGGCCCATTTCCTTACCTCCATCAGTTGTACCATCGATGCATCGATGCACCGATCCGCGCAGTCCTCCTTTTCTCCAGAAAGAGTCTCGAAGCCCCGTGTCTTTCTTCTTGGACACGTCTCGTCGATTCTCCTCTTCTCTTCTCGAGCCTCTGGCATTGACCCCTCATGACCACCGTCGCTTCTAGGTCACTTGGACTCCGATTTACTTGTACGCTCGCCAGTTGCGAGATTACACGCTCATCTCTTTACGCTCGTCGACGTAACACGCGAGCAGCCTTCACCCACCCTCACCCCCCCTCCTTTCCCGCCTAGAGACCCGATAACCCCGCTTCGACCTATCGCCATCGCCACCACCACCCACCCACCTCTATTCATTAGTTTTACGTCGCCAAATACATAGCTCGTTAATCCACTAAAGCGGATTACCCTCGTGGGTAGGTCTTGGATGTCTTGGATGTTAACCTAACCCTTTCAAGATAGGAGAGTCAGAGTTCCCCTAGTTAGGGGGAGGGGGCTGAGGAATAAGTTGTCGATTGAAAGAAATGTAGGTCCCGCGGGTTGGCAATTGTGTGTACGAGTTGGACTAGAATGTTGCAACTGCTTATCTCCCCGGGGCTCCCTTCCACAAGAGTTGGCCGCGCCGCGAGAGTCGACTCGACTCGACTCGACGATTTGTTAACCTTCTGGCGGCGTGGCGTTCTGATAGTCTCGCGACTGATGAGCCGCTGGATCGAAAGCTGCGCGGCTTACGTAAGCCGAGCGAGCCGAGAGCCACTGGTTAGACGGTTAGAGGTTGCCGAGCATATTCAGCCTCCTCTCAGCTCCAAAGCCGAGCAAGGGCCTCTTCTTACATTGCGAGCGTTCCTTATCCGAGCTAGCCAATTGCCGCATCACCAGTTACAGCCAGTGGCGGCGCGGCTTTGCATAATCTCTACTGCGAACCTCCGAAAGCTCCCTCTTCATTGGCCCTCATTTTACAGAGGATCTTGCAGGACCTCTCGCCGGAAGATAGTTTAGGGCCGGTATTTTATGGCATACAAATTTTATCACTTTTTTAGACCTTCGATTCTACGACCCTTCGGACTCGGAGGTTCGACCGTCCGACCCTTCGGTCGAGCAAGACCCTTCGCTCCCACCAAATCCTCTGCCATTGAATTTTGTAGTTAAAAGAAAGTTGGCTCTCGCCCTAAGTAGGGGGCAGGGGGCTGAAAGGGGCGAGCGGGCGGATGGCGATATCTGGTTTGAGAGGATGTGTGTGTGTGTGTGTGAATGGATTTGGAGACTAGTAGAAAAGAAGGAGGGAATTGTGATTGCAGCGGAATCGAGCGGGAAGATGAAGTGTATAGCGCGAAGCAGCTCGCGGCGCGGGACAGCGAAAGAGCCCTGAGTGAGAAGAAAGCGACGAGGAAGGAGCTGGCGGACGAAGAGCTCCAGAAAGAAGAAGCGAAAGAGGAAAAGGTGGACTGTTCGGTGGAGCGGATTGAAGAGGAGAGGAGGAGCCCGGCGAGCAGATCGCCCGATCGAGAGCTAACGTTAGAGTTGCGGATTAGGAAGAGGGACCTCGTGGAGGTGGAGGAAGAGGAGGAAGAAGTGGAGCAAGTGGAGGAAGAGTGCTTCGTCTCGCCAGAACGGGAGATTTCCGTCGCTCTCCAGAAGGAGCTCCAAGCGGGACTTGAACGCAGAAATCTCAATGGTGATAAGCCATTGGCAGTGACCGCCTCGATCTTCCGTCCAGCGGTCGTCGGCGGCGAAGGGAGCGGCAGGAAAGCCTCTCGGGCCCAGGACGGCTCGCGGAAGGATAACACCTTCCCGAGACCGATCCGCGTCACCGAGAAAACATTTTCCACCGGTGCACGTGCTTCGAAGAAATCAATTGAGCCCTCGCTCAAGGAGAACGAGGAGCCGCAACCTCAAGGGCACCAATTGCCCGAAAAGGAATCGGAATCTTTCCTCGAGGAGGAATTCTCCTCCCGACCCCCGAAAAGGCGCATACCTTTCATCTTCCAGGTAGGTCTCCCTGTAAGAAGCAATTAAAGTATAATTGACCGACCCGTGACTAACTCGAGTTTCCCCTAATTGACATTTACAGGGTAAGCCTGCCCTCGAGTACAATCAGAATACTGCCGAGCGAAGGTACCGGCCGCAGGCTGTCACCAAATTTCTTTTTACGCCGCTGGCTTCTGCGAGCCAGCCTCACCTTCACCCGCAATTACCAACCCAGGAGCAGTTACCTTCTAGGCCGGCACCACAAACCGCCACAGCGAGAATCTTCGCTCCTCGGACCGAGGATATGAATAAAGGCTTCCTAACTTTCAGCGAAGACCAACCAGGATTAACCAGTAGGTCTTCCCCTCTGCTTCGATATTCACCTACATACTATGTAATTTACCAAACTAATCTCTTTCCGCTTCCAGTGTTGAAGGACGAGCCGGAAGACTTGACGCACTTGGCACCGACGCCCGGCGATGTATGTGTCCCCCTCGAGGACACGCCCTTCCTTTCCGATATGCTTGACGACTTTATCCTGGGCAACGACAATTACTGCCCACTTTTAAGCCCGGGTGGCACTATTCCCTCCTCGGACTTTGGAGACACTCTCAAGGAGTCGGAATTAGTCGAGACAAGCAGGAGCAAAACTCTGGGAGACTCCCTCACTGACGGCGGCGATCCCTTCATGTACGCTGAGTGCCCGAGTAGCCCTGCGGTCGATCCGACCACTGTGTCTCCCGCCTTAAATAAATATCATCAGGTGAGTTTTCTTGGGAATAGTCGCGTAGGTGAGAGCAGCCAGAGAGAGCGGGAGTGGGTAGATGCTTTGATTGTACCTGTTACAGAGTCCGGAAAATAGCATGGAGTCACTCAGTAGTCCTACCACGGGCAGTAGCACTGAGGCATTCTCCGAGGATGAAATGTTAATGCTGGGGATCAGCGACAGTATAGCTGATGAAGAGCTGGAACTGCGAGCACCTTATATCCCCATGTCGGACCAGGACGAAACCCTCGAGCAATTGATGAGTGACGAGATAGTGATGTGGGGAGCCGACACTCATACTGCCGATAAGTTGTCGTCCAAATGGTGAATAGAGAAATTCTGAAATTTACACTTGTAGTTGAAGTCAGATTGATCTGCCCCTTCCCTACAATATGCATGTATTTCTGAATGCAGGCTCGTCGACGAACGAGACCAAACATCGACGGAATCAAGCCTTGCACAGTTACTGAAAACTGATCAGATTGGCTCGAAAAAATACAACGACCACGGAGGTGGTCTTGTCAACCCCACGCAGGTTCTCGGGCAAATCCCTAGGAAAGGCAAGTACTACTATCAAGGGATGTCGGTAATGCCTGTTGGACTCGAGTATCGAACTCACATTTGGCTTTACTTCCAGGTGCGGCGGCATTCGAAATTGGTCGCTGGCCATCCAAGGGTTCTAATGATAGGCCGAGCAAGCGCATACACGCCACTATCTCGCACACCGAAAGCGAGAACAAGCGCATTAAATGCGATGGGTCTAGCGAACTCGAGAATACCCTTAAGCTCCAAGGCGATATTTTACTAGGAAAACGTCCAAGTTCTGGAAAGGCAGTAGGTTTCGAATCGGCCGATTGTCAGCTGCTTCGCCGACTGGTATCTCAGCAAACAACGATATCGCAGTCCGATTATCCGGGAACGATACTAAGCGATGTCGATCTGGCAAGCCCTCGGAACGGCACGAGAAAGGTCACTGGTAGTGTGGCGATCAGTACAGAGGGAAACTTGGAACTTGAGCGGACAGATGCGAATGTGGACGTGGCTGTGGCTGTGGCAGTCGGTGGGAAAGCGATCGGTAGAGGCGATGGAGAATCGGAGGCAGCCAGCTCCCATCAGGATTCGACAGGGAAGGGAAGGCTGCCGTGTAACAGCGTCTTGATGAATCTCCTTGTCTCTGGCTGCGACGTGAGTGCCGGCTACGTATGTTTGGCGAAACCAAAGCCCTCCAAGAGTATCGAGAGCACCTGAACCACTGCGGACCGTCCTCTGCTCGCTTTTATCTGTCGAGTCTTGTGTGACTTGCAAAGGAGAGATCTAGTCTGGTCCTCGTGAACTGAGATAGTGCCTGACCAAACACAATCGGGAGCGCCGCCGGTCTTTCGCACTGGTCGCCCCGATATTTTAATCTCCGTCTCTCGTGGCACTCCCAAATATCACTGTTTACATTTACACGCGCGAATTTTACCCCAAGCGTCGCTCCGTCACGAAATAGGAGAAGCTTCTGAGCTCTGGAATTGTGAAGAAGCCGGCTGAATGTAAGAATAGGAGAAAGTCATATGCGCAGTCGTGTTGATTCGGAGCACGGCCGGATAGAAATACGGGCAGACTAGAGATCAACAAAGCCGCTGTAGTCACTGCATACGGTCGATGAAGTAAAGGAAAGGGAAGAAATACTCGCGAATCGAGTAAACGCGCAGTTGAGAGATTGTGTACGGATAGGAGAGGCCGTGCACATTGTTGAAATCACGTTATGTTGTACCCCACTGCGATCTATATGAAATTGTTGAAAAAATATTATCGAAATACACTACACATGAGCATCGACTCATATTAACTTCTGCGTTTCGTTTCATCCTTCTGCATCTCTACATTCCCACTCTATTCCCCTATCCACACTTTCATATACCTCCCAATAACATTCTTTCAACCGAAGTGGACTAAGCCGCAATTTTATGAATAGTGCTGGATGATGATTCATTGATTACCAGTCTGCTCTCATCTCGTGAAATGATGCAACGCTGAGTACTGGTCACACCACCTCAGTAGAAACTAATAAATATATTCTGAAACTAAAGAGAATTTCTTTTGCAATTACTCGACATGGCTTGACTTCCTCCATACAACTTATTAGTATTCAAGGATTTGCTGTGCTCTGCACAAATCAATCAAGTATTCTGTACATATACTTCCTGATGGGATGGTTCTTTCGACCTTTCAACGCACATCGACATAGAAGAAGCGTAATTCCTACATCCACAGGTTGATTATCCACTCCTAGTTTCCTCCTTTATAGAATCCTTGAAACTGCTGCTAGCGGATACTCGGATCATCGGGTATGTGCAATTAGCCAATTACCTCTCTGCGCCTATGACCTGTAGAGAAGGTGAAACGAAACACAGTAATCATTAGAAAAGTTCCACGGTGGAGTAGAAGTCGTCGATCTTGGAGGGCAAAGTTACCTAGAATAAAAGAAAGGGAAGTCTACGGGCGGGTACTAATGCTTGTTCTGCTTTTGTACAGGATGTTCTGGAAGAGAGCCGCAGCGTGCCGATATTATCGACATCAGCCAAATATTATGGATCGCCCCTCTCAGTCTGCCTGGACAATCAAATGGTGCCACAGTGCGCCACTTCAAATGGATCATCGATTTCTTTCGATCAGCTTGATTCCGAGCGAGGAAAAGGGGTGAATGGCATAGGTGCCTACTCGTTGTCCGATGAAACAGCAGGCACAACTTCCTCACCGACATCAGTCATGTCCTTCGACATGATGGATTACGATCCGGGTATATCCGAGACGGGCCTGCTCCAAGTAAATCCAGAATTCTTCGGAACTTTGTTGGATCAGAATCTCGTTTAAATATCGATTCGATGAAACCGCTAATCGAGGGAAATTGTGAATATAAACACACATATATATATATATAATTTAGCAACTGTGATGAACGAAGAGACGCATAACACACAGCTATTCGGGACAGTGACAAGTTAATTTTTTACTCGTCTGCTCGTGCAACTGATTGAATGAAGCAACGTAGTTAGATTTTTTACAAACTCTCATTCTTCTACTCCCAGCAGTTACCCCAGGTAGGCTCGCTTACCCATCCAATATGTGCCAATATGCACCCGTGCAAACATCCCTTTGTGCAACTTAAATGTCAATGTATCGGAATTAGCTCGACCGTCCTCAACTGAAGCATTTAATCTAACTGCTGGTCTCCCGAATTCACTACCACGAGCAACACTTGTGTCCTCTTATCAGGAGACTCGGTAGAGTCTCGATGCCAAGTACAGTTGAAAGCGCACGTATCAACCGACTGGCTGGCAAGACTCGCCGAGGATTCTTTTCCCGACCCAACTCGGGTCTCAATGGATTTTCAGACGCACGAATAATTAAAATTGAATTTTGTAACTAATTATGGAATTAAGTTAGTCTTATCATGGTGTCATTTGATTCAGCATTTTTTTCTCATTTCAGTGAGCCTCAAAACATTCACATCGGTTGATGGTTTTAGGAAATATACAATTCAGAAGTTTTCTTTTTTGTAGTTAGAGATATTCATTTTCTTCACTTTTGTTTTTCAAGAATCCATTATTCCCTAGAGGGGTAGTCAACGCAAGTCGTTAATGGTGTCGAGCAAAATCGACCTTCACCAAATATAGAACCGAGTCATGATTCTTCCTTCATGCCATTGTTACTACTAGTAGATTTTCTAATCGATTTCGCTCTATCTTTGAGTCGGTTCTTGTTATTTTGAGTAGTAGCTACTTTGGCGGCCCGATACCCGACCGATTACAGTCCCAATGTTCTTCTATCTATTAGATTATAAGCAGATTTGGCGTTTTCGAAGTTGAAGCTGGTAAGTTTGCCGTAACGTTTCAGTGTAGAATACAATGTATGTTCTCAAAAATTTGAAGAAAATGCGAGCCTTGTAAATACGGGAAATGCTAATACTGTGCTGCCACATGTGACTCTGCACTTTTCTAATGATGTTACTACTTTACCATTGCTCTTATATGATTATATTATATATACACAAACACATTATTATGGGGCCCTTACTATTACTTTCTAAAGAGGCACCGCTGTAGAACGATGTTATAAAAAGATGAAGCATAATATACTAATAAAGGATGTTTGTAAAATAGCTGATGTCATTTTTTTCCCATTCAAAGGAGAAACCCGATTATTAGCTGGTCAAGTGATTGGCCTGCGATGCTAGATCGTGAGGCGATTCGGTTTGGTTCGTATGTGAGTCGAGAATACACTTGATGGATTTATTTGCCGAGAAGTAAAATACACAGGCTTTTGTTACAGGTGTCTGGTACTGCCGAAGAATATACACGGCATACATCTAGAGTGACGCGATACATCGGCACTCAAAAGTGAAAAGCCGAGTTTTATTAGTTCTTCCTTCATCCAATTACTCCAACATATATAACATACTTTACGTAATATTTATATATTTATATATGTATAATATGTATATTGATGCTCGGCTTTCAAACGGATACGCGTCTCAGCATCGGACTCTGCTAACGTCTAGTAACTATATAATATAATATAATATAATATAATATATAATATATATATATTTATAAGAAAGGGCTCACCGCGCTCGTCCCGTACATTGGTGTATGACGTGTATATATACTTTTCCTTTTTTGTACGAGTGTGTATACAGTGTTAACGAATCTAAATATATTGATGTTCAAATATTATCTTTCGGGCACAAACAATTCAAATAGGCCCTAATGAATTCGAGCCCCCGTGTACTCCTCGTTCTACTTTTTCGTTCTTTCCCCCTTCATCTCACCTATTTAACGCTCGCGAACGCGCGCGCACACACACTCACACACACTTACTCGCAACTACGCACAAACATGAGCAACAGACTGATCTTTCCCTCCCTCCACCGCTCTGCCTCGCATTCTCTTTGCCGATTACTGTTGCTATTTCATTTTGACATTCACACGTCGCGAGGTTTCGCATTTTCTCATATTAGCAGGCACTCGAATCTTCCTTCCAACAATACACTAGCTAATACCTCTTACAATACCTTGTTAGTCATTAGTACGTTCGTCCGGCGAAGCGTCCAAGGGTTGCGAGTTGCGAATCATTGGAGTGACTCTTCTTCGCCGCCTACTACTCTACTGCGGTTATTCGAGAAGGAGAGAATAAGCGAAGGTAAAAGGTTCGCGGGTGAAATAGATTTGTGCTCGCCGCTTAAATGAATCGCCGCTTAGAGGAGAATGCGCGAGCCGGGACTAATGCCTGCGTGACAGCTGTAAAAAACGTGCCACTTATTTCTTAAGAGAAGCCCAAAGAATGCTGCATGTCCCCCCAACTAGAAATTAGATTGGGTAACTCGAAATATTGCTCAAGTTGGGCAGAGTCTACATTGTCTACGCTCGCGAATTTATCCGAGACTCTTTTAAAGGTTTCCGCCTATCCCCTACTGGTACAGATCCTCGATCAACCAAGGATTGAAATCAAGTGAAAGAATCGATTAATGTACTGCCTCGAGCCGCAAAAGACTAACGATTATGTACACCTATGAAAGGAACACAATTCCCTTGGCCCTACATGTCGCGGCAAAACGTACCACTATTTCTCTAGCATTCGCTCGCACAAGATACAAAGTCAACACTTGGATTCTGTGTGGGTTGTACAGTAATTTACAATTGTATCATTTGGAGTTAAACCTTACTGTGATGTTTTTCATGCGCATACACGCGATTGATGAGGTGTACTGATGCAAGAAGAGATAGACTTGTATCTCTACGTGCATACGGCGAGTCGAGTTGAAAAACAATGAATGAAAAAGATCTATCTACATTGTCAAACTTCCCCCGTGCCTCGACCACTATTTCGTTGCTTTCGTATTTTAGCAGCTACATCCTGCTGACCCTGACACTCTTTCCTCAAGCCGTTTCTCCCCTTCTATCAATTGTCTACCTCTACTCTCTTCCCTCTTCTTCTTCTTCTTCTTCCTCCTCCTCTTTCCCCACCTCTATCGGCCTCGCCAAGCCAGCATTTTCAGGGACGCACAATCCGGCAATGTCTCGCCAATACGAGTCTTAAAGCGTCACTGATCTTTAACCCTTAAACGGTTTTTGTACTTATTCTTCTTTCTTTTTACAATAAATCGCCCACGACATTTTCAGTATAGACTTTCTTTTGTGTATTCATTTGGACTCTGAAATGTTGTAACGGACGTAACGCAGTAGCGCCGTGATGGGAAGAACTTGGATAGCTCGGAGAATCGCTAGCTGGATACAATTACATCTTAAGCTTGACAATCTCTAGGAGTAATAAATAGATAGGAGAGAGAGTGTGAGAGAGAAAGAGATTTTTAAAAAATGCGCTTATCACTGAAACTCAATTGACTCAACGATGTATCCATCTCGATACCTAGTGCTTCATTAAGTCGGCACACTCAGCCGCAACTGTGTTATTATTACTCTTGATACTATAATAAAGAGCGATTGGGGGCAATCGGGCCCAATCTTGTAAAACGTTTATTCATACTAGATATTAAGATCACGTTTCATTAAGGGTTAAAGACAACGCTGCTTCCAGAAGAAGTAAGTTCTTGGATATTTCAAGATATGCAAGATTCAATAACAATGATTTCTCACTAGCTGTAATTCTAACTTCTCCGGGCAATTCTCATGACGAGGACGGGGACGATTATTGCTGGAAAGAAAGGCCGGATAGATCTGGTAAAAGCTGACAAGTTGAGGAAGCAATTTACGAAATCTGTCGGATCTGTTGGAACATAGAGCTAAGCCGTACTCGTGGGTCATTTAACGGTGGAAATGTTGTGGTGTCCCTGACGTTACTCGTTGTTGAGTGGTTTGTTTATATGTGCTTCTAGTTATTACTTTATTTGGTTGCATTCTGGTACCATAGTTAGATGTGGATGGCGGAGCGGAAATAAGAAGCAGGAGTCTTCGAGCTGAGCTGTGGCCGATTAGGCTGATGGTGATCGCTGTGTTGCCGTGACGGTAATTGGCCGACGAGGTAAGAGTATGCGATAGCACGTTTACTTCAATAGCTGATGAGCCCGCTCATTAGCCATCTTTATCCTAACTTCGTTCGATTCACCCTAGAGAGAGAGAGAGAGAGAGAAATGAGAACTCCAATCAACAACTGGTGTCTGATAAGTTTACCCCCAACTCTTGGAAGAAGCATTAGCGGCTTCTTACCTTGCGGTTGATCCTGTCGACCTGGCGATTTTGATTTTCGAGCTCACTGCCCATATCAATAGCCATATTCCTTAAATTACCAATCATCGTGTTCACTTGACCCATATTGTCCTCCATTTCGACCTCGCGCGCGTCGTTGGTGATCTTGGCAATGTAGCCGCTCTGAGGTCCCAGTCCATTGCGATCATCCATCACCCGTTGGGGCTGATTATTGACAACCTTACCATCGTCGTTCCCTTTCCACGTGCCCTCATCCTCCTTGAAGCTGGCACTTCTGCAAAGTTCAAAGAGTTTCATTAGCTCATCCTCGCCTAATCTCTCCGCGAATCTTTCCGCCAACTAGCCAAAGAAATCGACTCTCACTTGTTGCATGGAAGAACGCAGAGCCCGCAGCACTTTTCCATCCCAGTAAGATTCTTCTCGGCCTCGCGCATGTCGGCGTTGATCTGGTCCATGCCCTCCTCGATTCGATCCAGTTGTTCTGTTTTTTACATTATACCCAAGAAGAACAGGTCTAAGTGATAATCAGCTGCGCTATTACTAGTGAAACCGTGCGAGGGAGAATGACATTTCTAGAGAAAGGACTTCCAATTCCCCGTCGACGGCTTCCAATCTGAATTTATAGGCGATTCGTCGCGGCAATTCCTGCCCATTACTCTACGGTGGATTCAAATCAACATTCCCAATCCCACCCAATATCGCCAGTGCTTGTATTCTGGAAGGAATTAGTGAGCCAAAGGGTATATTCTGGCAGTAATACGAGAGCAAAGCCGAATAATCTATAATGATCCATAAGAAGCTATACTTATGACTGGAAGTAATTCCAAGTGAGGCGAGTCACCCTTCTAGCACCGAGGCATCCACCCTAGCGTAAAGGCATTATCGCTCACGTGTATCGGCGGACTGCTCGAGCAAACCGGCCGAAAATCTCATGTTCGCGCCTTTCCTCGAGCAGCTCTTACTTCTAACGAGAAACCAGTGCGCGACAACTCGCAGTGTGAGTGCAACAGAATTGGGCAAACAAGAGCGTAGTTCGGGCTCAACTATCCAGTGGATTACTACTCTCTGTATGTTGGTGGCTAGAGTCTAGACGTCTAGAGTGTACGCTCAATTCGGACTGAGAGCTTTCCGATCCGAAACCCGTAAGTTCTGTTCTCTCTCGATATCAGTGTCAGTCAGTCAGTGTGCTAAGTTATGACTTCGGAACCCGTTGAAAGTCAGAGTCAAAAAGGGCGGAAATCAAGTCGAGTAAGATTTTAGGCGAGTCAGCATCGGAAAAGGGAGACAAACAATCAGCAAGTTTGGCAAAGTATTCGCTCATTGGACATGTGTGTGTCTCTGTGACTCTTTCTAGACTCTTTCTCTTGGCGAGAGGGTCTACATATAGTTGTATAGTTGTATCCTGTTATTTGCAATTGCGCTCTAGTATAGCATGTGAAGCAGTGTGCCTTAGAGGCGGATACGACGGTAACAAGAGCAAGAGAGGTCAAAAGTAGTCGCGGCAGATACATAGAGTGTGAGTAGAGGGGAGGAAGTAAGGGGGACAGAGAAAGCGAGGTGAAAGGGCGGCGGGCGGCAATCAAAGGGTAACAATGCTAGCGAGAAGTCAACTGGAGGAAACCATGGGACGAGAATGGGGTAAAGATAGACATTATTACTAATCAGGCACATGTCAGGAGCAGCAAGTGGGAGAGAGAACCAAGGCCAGAAACGATATCAAGAGACAGGCTGGTTGGTGGATGGGTGGAGCTCTACCAAGGGCTTGGGGGTGAGGCTTCACGATGACGATCCTCTGCAATTCGTTTGTTCGTTGATGGAATTTCATGAGAGCGAATGAGAGAGAGAGATAGAGAGAGAAAGTGTGTACATGTGTGTGTGTGTTAGGTAGTAAGTTAGATAGTAAAGGGAGAGTAGTGTTGTGTGACGATTCGATGGATGTTCCCAAGTTCCTACCACTAGATATTGGCGTGTGTGTTGGACAAGTTGGTCAATCGGCGCTTTCTGTCGCTCGGCCGGAGAGAAATCAGAATGATTAAGATTCTCTCTAATTGACTCTGCTAGACGCTTCTCATTAGTGTAAGTCTGTTTAAATTTAGAGTGAGAAGTGGCTTACCGCCTTGCTCGTCCAGCATTACGAGGGTTTTCATCCCGACCTCGTGGCTCTAAACAAGCAACCGATCAATAATCAGCGACGAATTAACAGCTTTACCCTTCTTTTAAAGAGAAAGCCCCGTCGAGACGCTCCCTCGCTCCAACTTTCCTCACGATCGAGTCCATTAATCCTCTACGCATCTTTCTTTCTATCTAGACATATCTCTTTAGACACTTTCGACGAGCAGCTCCCAACTTGCCAAAGCTAACAACAAATCCATCTCTTTTGCTCCGATTCAAGCCAACACCAGAGAACGCTAACATTAGGAGCATTAGCTTCTAGTAAGTGGCGTAGAGTTGCGAGAATGGGAATCATAATGGCCTAATGAAATCATTAGCTCCAACAGCGCGCATATACTAATAAGTGGGCGGACTGGCTGGTGATACCGTCGAGTCTCTACTGGGCCCCGGGAGGCCCCAAGTCGTTGGCGCTTGGGATGTTTAAATTATGAATTCGGTCGGGATTCTCATAGATGGGTCGATGGAGTGAAACGAGTGGCGAAGAGAGAAGAGGAGGGAAAGGACGAGAGAGAGAGAGGGAGAGAGAGAGGGTGGAGATCCCTCGGATGAGCGAGGGAGCGTATACGACGAGACGTTAATCCGAACTAGTTCATTATTACTACTGTGAGAACTGGACTATCAGAGGAGAACGGGATGTCGAATGAGCCAATGAGTAAGTGCGCAGGTCAGGGGGAGATGAGATCAAATGAGATATCGCTGCAATTGGACCCGCTCGATTCAACACAAAGTACACAACGATCCTCTATGGGTAACTGGCGCACAGGTAATTTAGCGGATTCATTTTACCTTGATAGATCCAGCCAGACAGTTCAAACTTCTATCTAGTTATCTACTATATATGTCACAGGTTGATCGATTTTCTTAACAAGTATATATGTCGGCCTAGACTAATAATAGAATCGCAACTAGCCGGCTGCCAGTTTAGTGGACTGCTGTTGTACTTGTAAAGTGAATGAGAGACACATAATTAGAGACATACATAATAAATGATGCGCCAGCACGATGAAGAGAGAGCGAGAGAGAGAGAGAAAAATAGAGAAAGAGAGAGTGGTGGAGAACCACCGAGCAATCATCAGCAGACAACGATGCGAGTAGAAGAGGGAAGAGAGAAATGGAGAAAAGAGAGAAAAGAGAGAAAACGGTCGTGTGTGCCACCCGAGAGCTGCAAGAGAGGAAGAGCGCCGAGCGAGTTGCTCGATAGAGAGCGAGAGAGCGAGAGTAAGGCAGAAAAAGGTAGATAGAGACAACAATTGATGATTAGTCGAGAGAGTGGTGCGCTCCTGATAGAGGGGAGAGAATTGAGTTTTGTAAATGGCGGGAGACATGCCTCCAACGAGAATAAGCTCACAAACACAAACAAGGCCGAATATGCCCAATCTCTCTCGAGGCACCGTTCACCGTTCACCGTTCACCGTTCACCGTTCACCGTTCACCGTTCAGCGCGTTAAGTAGAGCTGGTTGGTTGGTTAGTTTGTCGTTTTGTTATAGACTAGAGACTAGAGACATTGACTTAAGGGGGTTCGCCCGGTAATTCGGCCGGGAAGGCTTTATTGTGGAGAGAGAACTGCTTACCCCCTTGGTGGTCTAACATCGTCAGAGTGTTCGCTGCGACTTCCTCGCTCTACAACAGGGTCGAAGGGCCCACACGCACACGGAAATGAAAAGTAATTGAGTGACATGCGTGTAAGAAGAACTGCCAAATTAAGTAAAAAGACAAAAGGTCGCGGACGAGCCGCCAGCGGGCCATTTCTCTTCCATTGCCCCAGACTTTCATCGATTCAAGATACAGCGGTGCATAGAGAGGACCCGCTGCTGGCTCGCCCGATGAAAATCATAAACCAACATATTTCTCTAATCCTATCGACCATCATTAAACATTCTCTCCTTCCCCGCAAGACAAGTCTCTCGGCAAATCTGAGCCAGCTGCCTTTCCTTAAAAATGCATTTCGTTAGAATTTGTCCCTTATTGGTCCCTTAAAAAGGACCTCTCCGCTCAAATCGGCCCTAGATATCTCCGCATCCGTAGAAATCGACTATGATGGAAGGGGAGTGGCCAGGGTGAATAGCGTGCGGGTCTGCGGGATCGTCGAGGTTTCAAGAGATCTGGCAAGTTCAAGTTCTCTCGACGCGAGCAACTCAGACACTATGTATGTGTATACTGGCAGGCAGTCAGATTGAAACTACAATGGGAAAGGCTTGATTGTCATTAATTAGTGAAGCTCGGCGGCGGTAGTTGATTTCTTTGTCGATGATTCCCCGAATTGCTTACACAGTGGTGGGAGGCTCGGCTTCCATTTGGGCATCCATCGCGCGAGATCTTCTTGCGAGGATTAGCTCAAAATCGCACGCAGTGGTGGACACGAGCGTGTGTGTAACGCTCGACTCGAGGCCGAGGGTACAGATCCGCTGGCTCGGAGAACTCGCAGGCTAATTCCTAGCTGGTGGTCCGCTCGTGCGGAGGAGAATCGTGTCGGCGCTTAGGGCCGTTGGTACTCGACGTAATCGTGGCTGGCAGGGGTGGGTGAGAGAGCTTGGTTCTACTGGTGCGGTAAGACGACGGTCGACGAAAGGTAAAGGTAGGCGAGCGCGAGCAACAAATGACAAATTCAACCAACGGGAGCACAAAGAGATATCAAGAGGCAGAGAGTCCAATCATGGCATCGAGACAAATCTAGAGGCTCTAGCTATCAAATGCTCTCAGATATCTGCGCTCTTACTTATTACCCTGAGCTTCCCACTCAGATCCTAAGTATGTACCACTAGATTAACTAGCACCACTCTCGTATCCTCCCATTCAAAGAGAGACCACCCTTGCCCTCTCCAATATAGAGAGAGGGCAGAGCGCACCTCCCCGCTTCGATACCAGATCATTTCTAGTACATACTCGCAATACTTAGCTTTACCATTATTAGATTCAACAGAGTATGTACTATCTAGGCTATGTTTTGGCTTGGGTATATTCACAGACGGTGACTGAAAGCGACACAGCTATAAGCTTCGTGTGTTTAGCTACCACGAGGGAAGTATCAGTACAGAAATGATAGGAAAAACGATTGGATACTCGGGCATACAAAGAGACACAAGAGTCTAGTACATAGATATACATGTACATAGATGTACGTGTTCTATGTGTTAGTGTCTCGGTGTGTGTGGGTACGCGAGAGGAACGCGAGGAGACACGAAGCCAGACAAAACTAAAGAAAGCGAACGGACTTGACACAATCAATCAGACTAGATACGTAGATATATATATATTATCGCGATCATTCTTCCCTTTCATCTTCTCTCGAGAGAGAGGAAAAGAGAGATAGAGATAGAGATAGAGTTGTAGCTGTGCGGAAAAGAGTAATAACGCCGAGCGCCAGGGCCGATTATCACTGCACAACTTCTAATCCTATTTAGCATCTCTCAGCCGCGTCGAGCCACGACATACAGTTTCACTAAACAATTGACAATTACTACTGACAAACATCTAGTCGTATGATTTCGAGGATTATTTGCAAATCTAAAAGTGTGCTAGCGCAGCATAGCCTCAAGTAGTAGTAGTAGTAGTAGTAGTAGTAGTAGTAGTAGTAGTAGTAAGTAAACAGTTCTAATTGGTTCTAATAGAGTCGAGTAGTGTGGAGAGGTGAGAGAGGTATTGTGGTAGAGTGGCAGTTGGCTGTTCCTTCTCCTTGGGCTCTGATATTGTTAAAGTACGCTTGGCTTGGCTTGCGCTTTAAAAGTAAGCAGATACACATGTATATACGTATAGGCTACAGAGCGAGACAGTGATTCCGCTGCGCATTCACTGATCGACTTGGACTTGTTACTAACATTCTGTCGATATGGATCATTCGGAGCGCCCGAATTCTATAATCGTGTCGAGAGGAGGAAGCGTAACTGGCACAAGGACCAACAAGTATACAAGAGGAGTGGTGATCGAGGAGGCAAGACTGTAAGAAGAAGAATAAGAAGAAGAAGAAGAAGAATGGAAGCAGAGGCTTTGTAAGGGCGAGTGTAGTGTTGGAAGCTGGAGCCTGCAGTGGGCTTGGCCGGTAGTTTAGTATATGTATATATAGAGGAGGAATAAAGGACACATATAAATGGCGAAGTGTGGGGTGTTTATAATGTGGAGGGAGGGGAGAAGCAGAGATGTTGTAGGAGAAGTTGCTTATGCGTGTGATGATGGCGGAGAAGAGAGAAAGGTATTCCTCACCCCCCTTAGGTGTTAGGTGCCTTAGGTGTAAAAAGCGATTCACTCACCTCCCTGGTCGTCGAGTGCGACCAGAGTTCGGATGCCGGCCTCCTTGCTCTAGAGACAGACAGAGGCAGCACAACACAGACAACCACCACCAGTGTTAGAGTTGTTTAGTAGTAAGTATATATCAGTAGTAATATTAGTATTAGTATTAGTATATTAGTATTAGTATTAGTATTAGTATTAGTATCAGTATCGGTATCAGTATAGGTAGTATAGTATATCAGTATAGTATCAGGGAGTATCATTAAGTATAGAAAAGACAGTGGGTGTGTGGAATTCCGCTCAAGGACGGGGGGCGAAGGGCGGCTGGCATATGATAAAGAGGCTGACACAAGAGACAGATGTAAGCGAGAGCCGATCACAGGTGAAGCTTTCTTTCCCTGCGCCACCAGCATTTCTAATCAGAGTGCCCGCCCGGCTGTTTTCTCATTTCTGATTTTTTCCCGCTTGTGTGTCCCGATCCCGTATAAAGCTTGACTCCCAGAGGCGTTCATTAGAGTGGATAGCTCGCAGGAGCCACCGTGAATATCGAGCAGCAACGCACGCCGGCTAACGACAACCTCCTATACACGGAGCTTGATAGATATCTCCAGCAGCCTTGTTGGTAAGTCACTGGCTGCCGAGTTATAGGCACACTAGCTTTCGAAAACTGCATCAGATGTCAAATTGGAAGGCAAGCAGTTGCAAATGGAGAGACAGAGTAGCGGAGAGCGATGAGAGTGTCGGCCTGAGAGCGATATACCACGCTTTGCTTTATCGGTTCGGGTCGGTTTCGGTTTCGTTTCGTTTCGTTTCGTTTCGAATGAGTATATGGGCACAGTATATATATAGATATATATTTCTATATAGATTTGCTGTTTAATTCGTATATCGGCATTGTCGCTTGTTGTTGCTTGGCTGTTGTTCTTGATGTTGTTATCAATCATGGCGATGTTACTGATGTTGTAATTGGAGTACTAGTTGTTGTTGTTCCTGTTGCTGTAATTGTCGTCATCATTGTTGTAGGCTTAGTTTTTTTTTCTTTTTTGTTTTCTCTCGACTCTTCCTCTGTTTTTATTTTGTTTGTTTTTTTTTCATAGCCTCGGCATAGACGAGTTTGCTTTCACTATATCAGCAAGTATACTCATGTGACAAGAAAACCGGGAGACCAAACTGCGATTTGCGATACATATATGTATGTAGATGTGTAGCCACATGTAGATACATATACATCAGGATATATCAGAGTTGAAATGAGTCTGGAAGTGGAAGAGCAGCGCGATTGTCTCTTTTGGAATCTTCGCTCGAATCGATAAGTCGCGAGAGCATCGTGTATCATGTCTCGTGTCTTGTGTCCGGTGTTCGGTTCCCCGCACGCGTTCCTGTGTCGCGTAATGAGAGAGCCAATGAAAATCCGAAAAATCCACCAATAGCCCGCGATCCGCTTACCAACGTCGAATCCCTTCACGCCTCGACCGCGGATACAATCGACATTTTAGGAGACCCGAGACTTCACTGAAAACAGTGCTCAATATTGTATGCCAATTAGAACACACGCACACATTACAGGAGACCAGGGAACGAGAAGGAGTCACACAAAAGGATGGAACAGAGAGAAAGAGAGAGAGAGAGAGAGAGGGTCCGATTTTGTATATACAGCAAGATTGGTGTAAGGTGCTATGTTGTGAAATGAATGACGAATTTTTGTAACATAAATTGAAAGAATTAAGAGTTGCAAGAGAAGAAAGAAGAAGAAGTTTGCAAGTATTATTAATTGATAGTGGACTAGAGAGGATGATACGTTGGAAGGGGGTGGTGACGATGGTGATGGGGCTGGGCTGACGCGAGTAATATTCGTCTACACCGAAGCTATAACAATAACTGTACATGTAACGAAACGGGCTGCTCGTGTGTCTCTCTCCGCAAGTTCTTGGAGATTCTCCGTGTATGGTAAAGAATGGCTGAATATTGTGCAAAAAGTGGTGGGGGTTGAGTGAACTTGTCGTGCTTCACATTTAAAGCTAAGGAGAAACGAAAAGTGGCGGAGTCGGGGGGATGGGCGCACAAATCGGACAAACTCGTTGAGAGAAGAAAAAGAAAGGGTCCAAGGCTCCTAAGTACCAAGTGACAAATATCGAGATGAATGGAGGGGGAGTGGGGAGGGGGAAAGAAATTCTGTTTCTGTCAGAGGATAGTCTCAGGCAACACCAAGAAGCAGCCAGACAGACAGAGCGAGGGCATGCATGTGACAAATATCGCGAACAATAAACAAGCATCGATAGCACGCTAATCAAGAGGCAGGACGACGACATCGCCGAACATCCATCTCTGGGCTCTGGGCTCTGGGCTCTGGGCTCTGGGCTCTGGGCTCTGTAATGTTACGGTCAGCGCCCAACCGAGCTTACTTGCTTCGGACAACTTCTTCCCAGGCTCCAAAATAATAGACTACTACCATTAAAACCAACATATATCAAGAGAGCCGACGATGCCGTTGTTATTTCAATCATTCCAGTCGACTGCCCCCCGATGATAATCTCTTTATCAGATTATCAAGAATCGTTAAGTCGTTGGGGAAGTAGTAGGCGCAAGTAGACAGACATATCATTCACGTGGAATTCGTGCATCAACCGGCGGAGTCGACAACACGAGTCCACCAGAATGCCAATTGTCTTAAATGCATTGGTGATGTTGATGTTGAGGAAGACTTGAGAGATTGGCTTCTTCAAAGAAAGAACCTTCCCACCAGTTAAGTCCTCATGCCCCTCGGCGAGAACTTACCATGGCAGTCTCCACTGTGCATACAGACTTCTTTCCTTTAGTACATCATACAATATTCACATCTGCAGTGGATCGCTTAGTATGGTGAAAACTGTCTAGATAAGGCCGGCCGATATGAGGATAATGAACCTTCGCATGACTGTAAGCTACAACGACACTCACACACACTCAGAGAAAGAGGCATAACATAGAGAACGTTTCGTATCTTGCATGGGAGAAAAGTATGCAGAAAGTCGAGATGTATGAATAAAACCACAGAAGACACGGAGTTTGGCACGAAGGCATGAATGCACAGCGCGCTCGCGGCACATGCTACGTGTGTGCTTTTATTAGATATTTACGATTGACGATAGCAGCGAAACATAGTGGCTAAATCGATATCATATGCCCTTAATGCTTAACAGCTTTTACCGGCCGTCGCGTCGCTCTACCAGAAACAAGTGCATAGTTCCCTTCTCCGTGTGGTCTCTATGCTTTCTTGCCTTCGCCCCGACACGTTGCAGTCCCGAAGCGCGTCGATGCGTCGTCTTACAGATATATCCTAAATCCTCCAAATACTCTCCCTAGGACTCGACAGGAGACGAGTCGAGTGGAGCCGAGCCGGTAGCAATTGTCTCTCAACCATATCCCATGCGAAAATGGAATGTGCCCTTCGTTCAAATAAAAGGATCGAGTTGGCTAAGCGGTATCCCTTTGCTCCGATTCAGAGAGTTTGCACTCGTCAAATCGCCCGAGACGGCTATCACTTCAACATGTGTTACTCCCGGTATTCCCGTACATACCACTTCGATCAATTTACCTGTTTCCTAGCAGCCCTCTTTTTTCCTCTACCCTCCAGCGTTCCCAATCGCACGCAAAACCACTTGCTTTCAATTTCATATCGGCTCTTTTTCTCCTCATCTTTCATGGCTTATTTCTGCCTTTAATCTGTACTGTTGCTGTCAGCCCTTGTTATATTCTCTTCTTAACATTCCTCCCATTGCCGATGCTAATGATTCTTGTAGACTGACTAATATTAGTACTAGTATCGCTGCTTTCATCTTGCTGATTCAATCTTTTCGTTCATCTTCTTCTCATTATCACTCTCTCGGACACTGTTAGCACTGTTGGTCTTTTGAGAACTGGCCCAGTTAAGATAGGTAATCATTCCATAGTGGCGGTTAATAGGGATATTCAATCAGTTAATTATAGCTACTGTATATGATAATAATATCCTATCCAAACTATGTACTCTTAGTATCATATATCTAGATATCCTTAAATATTCCCAGGGAAATCAAACGGTTGATCGAAGGATAAGGGATCAGCACCGAAGGTGATTGGGGATGAAGATCGATGCTTGAGTGAAAGAACAATAAAAATCGTCATGGTAAACTCACCTCCTCGCATAATGCCATCATCCGCCGAGTGCTCTCCAACGACTGAAACAATTCGAATGGAGAATGTAGCCTATGAAATGTGCTTGCAATGATTGTTGATTAGGGAGTGTTGTTTACCTCATCTGTGGTTTGATCAGCTTTGAGCTGAAGTTCTTGTAATTCGGTCCTTGGTGGGCCGCCCTCGGCGGGGCCCGCTGGCGCTGTCGGGGCAGGCATTCTGCTCGATTACCAGATCCGCTGCAACTGCTACCGTACCACGTGCGTCTTGTCCCCTCCGGTTCTACTCCTCTTCTAGCCCGAGTATTTACAGGAGACTATGATCCGGCCTTTCTCAACAGGACGGACTGCCACCTCTCTGTAACGCAAAGGTGCACGTCCAGTATTAGTCGGGGAGAATTTCGCCCAATTTCGTTGGATTCGCCTCTAGGAGGAGCGTGCATGCACCAACGACGCCTCTAGACTTAGTTGTGGCGGAGAAAGCTATAGTTGTTATCCGAGGAAAATCAATACGTGTCGTCCGCGACCGTCCGACCGTCCGACCGTCCGACCCCGACAGACCGACCTGCCCGACCAGTAGCAGCTCCAAACTCCAGACTCGCCACTCGCCAACGCACGCCCGTCATCCTACGACCCACCGACCCACCGACCTACAACACAATCAAACTCTGCGCAGACGCCTAACCCTATTACTTCCTTCCTCTCATTTTTCAACCGACTGCTTCTTAGCAAGCCACATACACGTCTATATCTACATACCTACACAGCCAGAAACCTATTTCGGACGAATCTAATACGTTCTCCATCACTTTATCCCGAACAATGTATTTCAATTCTCCGTCGCGGCAATACCTCGAGAAATCCCTTATTTACCCAGGTTTCCCAAATCGAATCCTTGAGGCGACATTTGCCGAGAATATTAGCTTTCGCACAGGAACACTACCTTCGTGCCTTTCGAGCGTTCTATTGTTGATTACCGCGGCGAAAGAGACCGATTCCAAGATCAATTGACCTGCAACCCTCTGTCCTTGCCCTCGAGTGAAACCTGGCATCTTGCCAACATGCAAGCTAAGGCCAGCTGGGGGCATTTCTCCAGACTGGTCTGATCCCACCATTTTTCTTACACTACTTAACAACACCGATTATCACTCGACACTATCGCGGCATGTCCCCTGCCTCCTCTTTTATTCATCCAACCTTTTCCCATTCAGCCCATTTCTATAGATAGTCGATGCAACAGAATCCAATCTTCTCTTTCGCATCCGCAGTCGCTGTCGCGATGTTGCGTTTTATTTTGCAATCTCCTCTGTCAAGGATCAACCCTCACCCACCCCGCATCCAGTACTCCTAACTCTCGATAGGGAGAAACAGTACGCATTTTCCAAAAATACGCGCCAGACTCCAATTCGAATGATTACGACTTAGGTCCATAATGCGTGAATCATTATTGATGACCGTTCGATTAGCATGTTGTCTTCTCACTTCTTGAATCATGTGCTTGCCTCACGCACTTAGGTAACAGCGCAGAGTTCCCGAAATTTAACTCTTACAATTTATTGTTAGAGTCTTTCGAGAATGTAAAATCGAACATCAAACGTATCTATCGCATATACCTAAAGTTCGATTGAATGTGGAACTCGTCAATAAGGGGCGACAAGGGCGGCAGTGACGATAGGAGAAAACAAGAGAGAATGAGCAAACACTAGAATCTACTTGTTCCTTTTCTTGTATAGGAGCGTTGAAGACTTACGTTCCCATTCACTAGGTCGAAATCGGAGCGAAAGAGCGTAGGGACGATGGTGAGGAAGCGACTGACGCAGGGCGCACCAAAGAGACGAAGGTGACTGCGGCAACTCGGCGATACACTTGCTGGCCGCCTCGTCGATTGAAGAAGGAGCGTGTGAGACCGCGCGCTCAGTTATGCCGAGAGCGAGCGACCAACCAGAGGATCACTGCTGCTGCTCTAGGGGGACTGGGAGCGAGGAAGAACCTCGTCGCCAAGCGGAGCAGACGCAGAATGTTGCCGCGCGCGTCAAACCATTCCCACCTTTTCCCCCTCGGTGATATACACCCCGGAGGATCCTCCCTCCTGTCTATTCGACATGGCCCTCATTACCAACTATCTACGCAACAATTGGAGGTCAGGCCCTCCGACCACTCTCCACAGTCGGTTCTTTCTCTAGTCCCAATCCTTCATTCATCCAATAACCCACAACCTCTCGTCCTCCGCATTTCCATTTGACCTTAGCTTCCTTCGACTTCTCCAACATAACTGTAACCTAGTGAACTTCCCTCGCTTCCCCGGCCTTTGCCACGACCCTAATGCCACCGAGTATAGAAATATCCTGCTGGCGAACATGGCTTTCCACAGGATCTACGCTCTAGCACACCTTCTACACCCCAAGATATATGCGCCCGTTGCGCATAAGATTCCTAACCAACCAATGACATCACCCACGAGTATTGGCTCTCTCCAACAATCTATGACCTATGTAGTAGAGATTCTCTACACATGTGGCCTCTGCGTCGACATTTCTCTTGAGTCTTGCCGATCTAACGGATCGAAGATCGTTGTAGTCTTAGCCAGGAAGGTGGAGAAGGTGAGAGGTGTTGGAAAGGCCGCTGGACAGCACAAGCTTCCGGCATTATTCCGGAAATAATAGAGAATGGTAGAGTGCGAGGAGAAGGAAGAAAAGGAATGGCGGTTACCGATTGTCCGATCTCTTAGATTAGTAGGCGTGCGTTCTTGAGGACGGGCGGACGATATCTAACGTAAAGTAGAAAATCGATACAAGTCGGTTGCGGTGTGCGTGCTCCGCTTCTCTTCACCGCGCCTGTTGGCTAGCTGTCTCCCTCTCTCACCCGGCGAGTTCGTTCGCGACTGTTAACGTTCTTACCTTGGCGGATTAGTGAGTCAACGTAACAGAGCAGCTTGCGAGTTTGCGAGTTTGCGACCAGCAGTTGTGACTCGCAGTCCAATTCTCCCGATGGCTCAGACCTCGCAGCCAACTCCCATGCGAGACCTTCGATTTCCCCTATCAGTGATTCACTTCAACTCAACTGCACTACACTCCTCGAGATCTTCCCGCTCCGCCCCCTTGCTCTCCTCCAACGGCTCGAGTCGCTGCCTCTTGCGAGAGCTGCAAACTTGACTGCTTTACTTTTGCTTTTGCTTCCCACCACGCACAGCCTGCTGCACACTGCTACACAACTGCTCGCTGATGACTTCAATGATCGCCCGCCGGCCTGCCTTTCCTACTCCCACCTCCCACTTCTCCTCTCCCTCTCGAAAATCCCACCCGAGCCCACCAATGGCCGCCAACCTTCTCGAGACCTCTCTCTCTCTCTGATCCTCGACCACATCGGCCTTGGTTCCTCTTTCTCTTTCTCTACACTCTACAGCACTGTTCTACAGCACTCTACATCCTCTACGGTCGCTACAGTAACCTCAGGATCGCTATACTTTCTTCTCCAGAAGCCGTGGTAGCGCGGCAGTACATTTCCGGCTCATCTAACCGTGGCAAATTCTGAAAGCGTAAAATGTTTACTAAATTATCCAGCGTCTCCTTCTTCCCGCACTCTTCTCTCTTTTCTCCCGCCGTCATGCCTGGCCTTTGTTTGTTGACAGATTGCCCCGATCGAATCGTAAGAGAGATATACGTTTGTCGTAATCGCTACCGGAAGGATTTGCGGTAAAGAAGGGGCGGAGAGATCGACGCGATGATATGATGTTATGAAAATTTAACGCGGATGTATATTATATCGAGCCCAGCCCAGCGTACAATTAGGAATGCGGATGCGCGAACACGGCGAATGTAGCTTAGATGGGAATAGGAAGATTGGCTGAGTTCTGGAAGAAATTAACTTATTTAGGAGGATTAAAATAGCGCATAGAATAGATTGAAGAGGGAAGCCCGGGGCAGAGTAGGGGAGGGCGTCTATTGTATAGGAGTACGATGATTGGAGGGTGGGTTTTCAAGAGATAACAGGACTGGACCAACTGGGATGGTTATTTATCTCCGCGAGTATACAACAAAGAAGTGAGAGCAGGATCGTTGTGAGCGGGGTCATGAGTCAGTAGAGTCACATTACATCCAATTGCATCTGCTCGAGCTTACTGATAGAAGCAAGCGTCACACACATATCCACCAGACAAAGCAGAAGTGAGGTCGAGGTCGAGACGCGTCGAGGAGAAGTGGAGAGGGTCTTCCAGGTTCCTGGTGCTCCCAAGTAGTTTGCCAGCCAGCGTGCAAAGTCGCAGAGGAAGGAGCTAAGGCGCTAAGGGCTCTGACAGTGTGAAACCAGTGAAGCATACAAATGAGAGCGACACTGCTGAAAATTAGATCATAATTCCTTGCCGTGGAGAACACAGCGTGCCGGGGAAGCACAGTCTCGAGAAGATGGCAGACCTACGTTTACGTGCGACGCAATTTCTCCTCTCCTTCCTAATTCAATCGGCTCTCGTCACTTCTATTCCGGTCAACATATCCGTCGAATCCGTACCAGCCTCTTTGGTCGAGACAGCACTGCAAACTCTCAATGAAGATTCGCCTACACATCACAGATACAAGGGCGGTAACCTGATCAATGCGCAAAAATTGGTAAGTTCATCAGAGATGATTTGGTATTCCTCACAAATAAAGAATTGGCTCATTAGGACAGTTTTATTTGGTTTGTCTGGCAGGTGGATGATTTGTGTGTAACGTACAGGCTTACATTTGACTTGCACCCTCTGTGTAAGGAAATTGTCGAACCTTGTCCGAGGGAAGCATGTACAGTGCAAGTGAAACAGCACCAACAAGGCAACATCGACGTATCAAAGGATTCCATTCAATGCATGTACTTGTTCCCTCAGTCTGTGCAAGATGATAGAGTACAAACACAGGAAAGTATTGTGGAGCAGCCACAAGAGAGCACGGGCACGGTGGAGAAAGTCAACATTAGCAATCAGAGCGTAGAATTGGATCACGAGATCCAGTCTAGTGGAGATCAAAATGATAAACCATTTATAGCAATGAGGGCGTCGGGCTCCAAATACTGTCCTGGTTGCCCCTATGACTTGAATCCTAAATTGCCTGGGTTGGCTGCTTTTGGGGATGAGGCTGTTAAATTGATGGATGAACAGCTACCCAATGATTACAAACATAAAGTCTTTGATATAATTAAGGTCACTCGCGCGGTACCGCCCTCCTCGAACGTTATACAATATAAAGTAGTATTCCAAATTGGGGAGACCGATTGCTTGAAAAATGCAATAGTCAATCAAGGGGATTGCTCTCTTCAACCGAATATTCAGTTAAAGACATGCCTGGTTACATTCGAGGAGGAGCCGTGGCGGCAATCCGCGAGACAAATAATTCAAAACAATTGCACACTCGATCAACCAGCCAAGCCTATCGAAGGCACCACGGCCGAGGCAGCCTTTCATACAGAACCGTTGCTGGCTACTGTAGAGCAGGAGAAGATAAGCGCGTTGGAAGGTTTGAGGGGTCTGGTTGACAACTCTGACAACAATAGACCAACAGGGGTTGAGTCGGAAATCAGCCACTCGGCACAAGTGACCGAGCCGTCCATAGTAAAAGTTGTATTGAATCGAAGCGAGGATAATGAGGAGGAACAGGCACAGACTGGTTTTGCCGATAAGATCAAGGAATTCGGCGAGTTTTTAGAAGAATTTCACATACCGAGTAAGCCGCAAGTCTCGGATTCAAGGGACGATCGTGCAGAGATTAAGGATGAGGGTATTTTCGAGCAAAGGATTCTTCTCAGAAACGCCTCTAATGAGATTATAATGAGAGAGAGAAGGAATGCACGAGTTGGCGCGCCAAATTCAAAGAATATAAGCGATCCTGAGATACAAGAGTTTGCAACAAAAGCATTGTCTAAATTCTCGGAAAACTCGGAAGGGCCCAATGAGCCAATTATAGTAGAAATCACGGAAGCATCTGCTCAAGTAGTGGCTGGAATGCTTTATAAAATCAAAGTCAGATTAGGCACAAGCAACTGTTCAAAGGGAATTAAGGACAATTGTCAACTCAACGCGGATAGTGAAGTGAAGGAGTGTTTGTTCTCAGTATGGTCCCGTCCTTGGATAAATGAGCAGCCAGAAATTGAGATCAACTGCAATCTGAATCAACGGCGGAAGCGTAGCTTGCGCGGTAGCCATTATAGTCAGAAAATGTTGCAACAAGCAGAAGACTTAAAAGCGGAGCCGTTATTCGAAGACTTTATAAAAAGCCACTCGAGAACGTACAGCAGTGCTGAGGAGAAGGAAGCCCGATACCAAATCTTCAAGAACAACTTGCGAGTGATAAATGAACTTCGGAAGTATGAGCAAGGAACGGCGACCTATGGTGTTACGATGTTTGCCGACTTGACGTATGCTGAATTCAAAAGCCGTTACTTGGGTCTACGACTGGACCTTCAATCAGAGAATGCTATACCACGTAGACTAGCGAAAATACCTGATATAGACTTACCGGCGAAATTCGACTGGAGAGATCATGGGGCCGTAACAGCGGTCAAAAATCAGGGCTCATGTGGCTCCTGCTGGGCTTTCGCAGTCACTGGAAATGTGGAAGGGCAGTATGCTATTCAGCACAACAAGCTACTCTCGTTATCTGAGCAGGAGTTAGTTGACTGTGACACGCTCGATGAGGGATGCAACGGAGGCTTGCCCGACACTGCCTACACGGCTATAGAGAGTTTAGGCGGTTTGGAATTGGAGTCGGATTATCCTTACGACGCTAAAAAGGAAAAGTGTCACTTCAACCAAGAAAAGGCCACAGTACAACTTGTCTCAGCACTCAACATTAGCAGCAATGAGGAACACATGGCGAAATGGTTGACTGAAAATGGCCCGATAGCCATTGGTATCAATGCTAATGCGATGCAGTTCTACATCGGTGGAGTCTCGCATCCTTTTAAGTTCCTCTGTAATCCAAATAATTTGGATCACGGTGTGCTCATCGTGGGATACGCGAAAAGTAGTACGTGACACATCCCTTTCTTTTGTCGCTCATGTAAAGGAGCAGCAACATTTCAACTGCATCTCACCTTTCAGGCTATCCACTCTTCCACCGGGAGTTGCCCTACTGGATAATCAAGAATAGTTGGGGCCCACGCTGGGGAGAACAGGGCTATTACAGAGTCTACAGAGGTGACGGAACATGTGGAGTTAACCAAATGGCATCAAGTGCCATCGTCGCTTAACAAATCAGTGCCTGTTGGCATTCTTCAGTCTTTCAATACTCTCTCTCTCTCTACAAATAATTCTTCTTTAGCTTTTTAATAAATATATCTTTTTTACTAATATAAGCCAGGTATATTGGAAGTCAACAAAGATAATCCGGTTAGGTTGACGAGCATGCTGACCTTTCGCCGCAAATCCCTTGTACAGCAATCGCACACTTTCTCAACAGCAATCTGTGCGTCGTTACAGAAGGTATACTCTAGAAATGCCGTGTATATATTTAAATAAAACGTAGAGTGTAATCTACTCTAATCAAAGTCTCTGTCCGGTGTTGTACTTAGTTTTCGAAAAGGAGTGAGGGCATGAGGGCGCACTGGACAAAAATCAGGAGCAGTCGGTCGAGTCTCGACGCCTAGTAGTTGAAAGGACGTAAGACCTTTATATCGAGACATGCATTATTGAATGATACTCTGACTCTACCTTGTCCGAGACGTGTGTGCCGTTTCCCCACAAGATACACTGGATATCTAAATGTATGGATGATTATTACTCGTACTCGTACTCGTGTGTACTTTGCAATCTTTATTGCAATTTATCAAAAATCACATAGACGAAAACACGCTAGTTAAAGCAAGTGGTCTTTGCACTGTTTAGAGCCTATCCTGCCAGTGTATGTCTGTGCGTGCGAATCTGCGAATGAGTTTCCAAGTTTCATTTCTAATAAAATTATAATCGTTATAATTACAAATCTATAATTACATAAAACAGAATACTCGCCACTTGGTGAACTGCGCAGAGTTGCGCAATAGTAGCTGTTGCGCCAGTGCCCCCGCGTACATACAATCTCTTATCTATCAGTTAACATATGCTAATCATATATCACCGATTTATCAACAACAGGGTTCTTTCAGACGCACAAACTCCGAGAACATTGGTAGCATAAGAATCGTCAGGCAACAAGTACACTGCTAAAGGTCGCAGTGGTTCTAAGCTTTCGTAAATCTCCGCCGTTGGGTGATGGCGACATATAGAGGGTGGTACAGTTTCGTGGAGAATTCGGTGTACATACGAGGGCTGTGTATAATTGGGACTAAAAACCCATCGTATTGGTACGCTGCCGCCTGGTCAAAAGGGATTGCCTCTTTTAATGAAAGCGAAATATGAATTAAGAGTGGAGTTGTTATTCGAGTCAAAGAGTCAATGTCATTGCAAAAACGAACATTGCTTGGTAGGTACGGTTAGAGGGTTAGAGGAGAGAATTGACCAGCATTTGTATTCGCGTCAGGATACGTATCAGATTACTGATGTGTCACTGGAACAGATAAGTAGGGTAAACTCTGTCAGCCAATAGCTTTTTTCGTCGAGGTTCAAAGCAGAAAGGATAACAGAGAAAGGGGGTGGAGGGGGATGTTTTTCAAGGCGTAATGTACGAGAGGTTCCGAGAAACAGCTTGGTAGCTGAGAGCGCAGCTGCTTAATAATAATTGTAGGATCCCCACTGATTGTATGGGCCATAAGCTTGGGGTCCACTTTGACTGTATTGCCAATTCTGATAGCTAGCATAATTGGGGTCGGAGGGTGGGGGATATTGCTGATAGCCTTGTTGATATCCTCCTTGACCTCCATACTGTCCACTTTGGAATTGTTGTTGTGATTGATATGGGCCGGTTGGTCCACTACTATACTGATAAGAAGACTGCGAACTGACCGAAGGCGGGGGTGGTATACTCGACTGATCGCCAGCCTTTGCTTTCTTAGGTGGTGAAGTGTCACTGTGAAATGAAAAAAGGGTTGAATTTGGCTGACGAAAACGAGGGATTGGTCGATCAAACTAAGAGAGAGCGAGACTTACAGTTTACTGTCATCGGCTTTCGCCTTCTTTCGTTCTTTGGCCTGCTTGATGCATTTTTGGAACTGTTCGTGTGCTTTTAAGACTTGTCGTATATCAGGGCTAAAGTCCTCCAAAAATTCCACTTTTCGCTGTGCAAAGAGTACTCTCTGCTCGAGATCGGCATGCTCCCGCTCGATAAACAAATCCATATACCCTATTATTTCCTGGGTATCAACAGGCGTCCTTTGCATTCCCAAGTCTATAAGCTGTAGATACAATCTCGGATTGTCCTTGTCTTTTTCTGTTGCTTTGAGTAATACTTTTATCGCCTTGTCAACGTCATTCTTGACTTTGCAGAGGAACCGGGCGTACTTTACGGCTATATTATTGGCGATGGTTCGGTTCTTGCTATTGCTAATGTAACTCTCATAGAGTTGACAAGCCTTATCCAAATCGCTCCGTCTGCGTTCGAGGTTTATCCTTCGATAAGCCACTTGAAGCATATTTGGTAGTGCATTGTCTATATTTCCTAATATACCGGCCGCCTTTTCGAAGTTGCCCTGGCCTTCTTCAAAAGTTGCCCACTGTAGATGCAAGTTTGGCTTCTTGGGGTGATGGACGGTACACGCTCTCGAGTACACGTCTCGAATTTTGTCCACATTCTCCCCTTTCAGCGACTCGAGATAACGAACAAACTACAAAAGAACAGGAAGACGTAAGAAAGAAGGAGTAGAGGGAGGCATTGGGCCGATTGGAAATGGCAATTGATACTTACCCTCATCCAAAATTCGTCGTAAAGTGCACAGGCTATCAAACACCTTTCAAACAAAATGACGATGCGGCTTTGATCTTTCTGTTCTATCTCGAAATCTATGTACTCTTTCCAATTTTTTAGCTGACACCTTTCCAGAGGCTTCACATGGAAGTATGGTCGTTTAATCTGGCGAAAGAGAAGGAAGAGACGATAAGTTGTGCCCCGAGGGTATGTAAGACGATAGGTTTTGTTGTTGTTGGTGCGTGAGAGCAGAGCGAACGTACCCCCTCCTCGAAAGACCATCGTGCAGCGACAGCATTTACATTGGCTTTATGCATTTTTCGTCTGCTGCTGATAATTTTCTCTCGGATGGCACGTGTCTCCTCGTCGGTCGGGGGAAGTTCGTGGGATGGAGGTTCCTCGCCGGGCGGCGCATCATCAGCTGCGGAGACGGCCTGGGACGTGGTATCATCCGATTTCAGGAGAGTTTTGACTTCAGCGCGTAATGCAAGGAAATCGTCGACACTCAAAATGCGATTTGGCAAATTGGAAGAAACAAACTCTTGGAATGCCTCAAAGTGTGAGATGTAACCGAGGGTCGGGGTGGTGAGCAAGCGATCGTAAAGTGCAGTGACCCTGCTCAAGCGTTTGCCTTCCATTTCCCACTTGATGTAGCTTTCCCATAATCGATCGGACCTGCGGTGTTTGTTGTGAAGAGATTAGTGTCGGCGGAGGGTGAGAAGAGGAAGGCAGTCAAGTTGAGTGGAGCGGAAAGGTGGCTACCTAAACTCGAGGCCGCACGCTTGAATGGCCCTCTCGTATTGTTCTCGCATCTTCTCCTCGTCCTTTTCATAGATGGTCTTGCAATGATTAATATAATGCAGCCATAGGTCGACACTGAGGGAAATAGCTTTCAAGCCTTGGTCGAACACCTGCAGTAAGGAAGCGTGACCGAATTTAGAGCAGATTACAACCGATTGGGATAATGGTGGGTAGTCTTATACCTATACTTCTTTTAGCTTTCGATAAGCATTACGGTTTTTTTAGCAACGTATACTCACGTATCGTGCGCGTACTGTAAATAAAGAGGTACTTCATTAACACAGAGATTGCAGAGCATTGTGCATTCACCTTAAAGTCAGGGAGTGTTCCGATCTGTGGGTGCCTCTGTATCTTCCGCCACAATTTTCTTGCTCCCCCTCTGGCACGTGCACTTCCTAAGTCTTTGTGTCTGACTTTGACTCAATATAGCCATATCCCACCCATCCCACAATCTTACTTACATTACGTATGGTAGCGCATCTTATGCTTAAGTTACAATACTTGATCTAGTAAGCTATGTGTACAAATGCTTACAGTAAGTATTACACATATCACTTGTTGCACGGTGATTGTACGAGTAATATCGCAACACACGATCGATCAGATAATAGTCGAAACAACTGCTCCTTCGCATCACTTACGTATCGTATGTAATAAAGTATCGACATAATCGGTATAGACAAAACAGTTATACTCGTAATAATAACGTAGGTGTCGCAGAATATTCAGCAAGTAACAACTAGCTATCTGGTAACACGGAGAGAGAGTTGTATAGGTGCCGCAAGACGTGCTAGGCTGTTGGAAGGGAAAACCATATTTACGTGCGTGCACACTGCCCACGCGCCTTCCTAACACGAGCTAGTTTCATTAGATTGCGTTAATATATGTATATCGTATCATAATGAGAGCTAGTTTAGACTATATGGTAAACAAGTGATCTCACCGTTTGGACATTTTCCGGGTTCCCCTTCTTCTTCTCGTAATCCGCAAACTTTCGCCAGTATCCATAGCAATAAGGGTAACGCTCCAAAAATTTATTATACGCCTCTCGGGCAGCCTCCGCGTCATTCTGCACAGACACACACCAAGAACTATTAGATTACTTCCTTCCAATGACCATTTCTCCTTTCTCTTGCGATATCCAACCAAATTAATCATACATACTTCTTGGTCGACATACTGAAGCAGGTAAGTCCAACCCGTGAAGTCCGATGGGTCATCGTTAACTGCTTTCCAGTATTTGTCCAGCTCCGGGAGTGTTTTCTTCTTTGGCGAGGCTGGCTTTGCCTCTTGTTTGACATCGCTCAACTCTGCCTCGGCGGAAAGTGCCGCCTTTTTCGCCGGCGTTTCATCATTGTTCTCGGACGTCGGCGAACTGGGGTCATATTCGCCTTCGGCATTTAACTTGCGTTTATCTGGAAACACACACACAACAATGTCTTTAGCTCCAAGTTCTTTTGCATTCGCGAATCCTCTCGCGAAACATTTGCAAAAACTATCCTCACTTGTGCCCTCTACTTTAATCTTCTTCTCGAGTGTTTTGCTCGGTGTTTTTGCGCCGCCTTTCTTTTTCTTTTCGCTATCGGGAGGCAGCTCATCCTCCGACACCGACTCGGTCTCCCCTAAATCGGCCGCTGCGGCAACCGGTAGTTCTTCATCGGATACAGCTTCCGTTTCGGGTTCCTTTGCCGCAGTTTCCGTTGGTAATTCGTCCTCCGACACAGCCTCGGTATCCGGTTCCGTTTTCTTTGTATTAACTTGCGTTGTATCTGTGATTTCTTTTGTATCCTGCAAGTCTGCTACCTCAGCTTCCTCCAGCACAGGGCTATTCTCTTTACTCAGCTCTACGCTCACAGGAACTTTAACAGCTTCTACCTCCAAATGAGAATCCTCCACTTCCATCACCTCAATCTCTGTTATCCGAGGAGTGGTACTCGTACTTTTTGACTCAACATCTTCCTCAGCTCCCAAAACTTCCACGACTTGCGCCATAGTCCCGCTATCATCGGTTATAACATCTTGAAAGTCTATTAATACTTGTTGATGATTTGTCTCATCATTACTGGTCTCTTGATCTTCCAGTTCTAATCTGTTATCTTTCTCTGTACCGGCTTCCTCCACAATTATTGTATCTGATACTACATTATCATGTGACTAAAAGAAAAATTGTAGTAATCAGATAGTGTTCTCTAATTTCTTGAAGACATTACTGGTGCTGTTAAAGAATACTCACCAGTGGAATGTCTGCCTCTTCCAACACTGTTTCTTCATGTTCGTTCTGGTTCATATTGATCTCATGCATGACAACATTTGCCGAATCATCCAGCTCCAAGTGGAACATAGGATTGCCATCCTCGGTCTGCTGCTCAACTATCATTTCAGAAAACCTTGGAACTCCATTCTCCGGGATACTTTCGAGAAGAACCTCCGACTGAACTAGGGTCTCCTCCTGAGAAAGGGCAATGATTTTCATATGACACAACGAGGAAAAACCCTGGCGGGCCAAACCGTGACGTACCGTCAGTTCTTCAGATTCCTGGAGCTTTTTCGGAGAACGCGTTGCCCTCGCGAGGAGCTTTTTCACCGGGGCTTTCTTGCCTGCGACTGTTGTTGTTTTGCGCGCTCGTCCGGATCTCGTGCGGCGCACTGTCTCGGGCAAAAGGAAAGAAACGCTCAAAAACGTGAATGAAGATACATCGCTCGAGTAAAATTTCACGTCGCTCGTGTGCACGAGACGCCATTCGTTAAATGGCGGCCCGTTAATGCAGATCCATGATCATTGCTCTTTCACAAATCTAGCAGCGAGCCATGCGTACTTGAGGATACTTTTTCACCAGAGATACCTAAAAAATTCTCTCTCCCGCCTCACGCCCTCTCCCTCTGAGCCCCGAGGATTCGGAGCTAAGAAATATGTACAAATGTCCGAGGAGTAAACCTCACTCGATTTCCTTACCCGGCTCTTCTAATACGAACTCGTTCTCGTCACCGCTTGCAGACGACATCTTGTCTCGATTATGATAAACCGCTCTTCTTATCTTTCTGCCTTTCCGCGCCTCGTTCCCTTGTCAGTATAAAAGAATCCCTCAACCTCCACTTCCAGCAGCACTCTGGATATATCTCAAAACGCGCGTCGCGCGATTCTTCCTGCACAAGAAAATGGCGACCAACACCACCACCACCACCACACCGCCACGACGAGCAAGAGGAATGACTACTGAGTTACTGACTAGTATATTGTAGTACCATGTATTATCGCTGGTATCTACCGAGCCTAATACCCAACAACCGAACCCACCAATACATCCAACCTTACTGCGTCCCCCCTAACTTCCTAACACATGTAAATATTTCCACGCGTGGTACACGCGTAGTACTGCGATGTAGAAGCCAGACACGTTTCACTAAATAGAAAAGCTCACGTCCGTGTGTTAGTATCCATCTATATATATATGTCTGGCTATGCGCTACGGCTACACACACACAGATACTTAAGTAGATACCCTACACCTAGCGGGCATCTACACCTACACCAATCGACACCGCGCATGGTCTACAATTCTCCACTGCACTGCTCCCAACTAACAATTTCTACAGATATATTTAAAAACTACAAAGTAAATTCGAATATTAATCTGTAGATAGATATGTCATGTAGCGCTGTTTGCGTATATGTATATATAGATACATATACCTATAGCATCTAATACATAGGTAGCCGAGAGAGGGGCAAGGCAAGAGTGGACCGGCAAAAAATCGAAGGGAGATGGAGTGCAAGCCAGTCTGACAACAGCCACAACGGTCACAAGTGTCAGAGCAACTCACAACAAGAGGAAGACTCTGCAGAGGATTCTCTAGCGATCGCGTCCGGCGATGAAGTCGAAAAGACGAGTGTGTCGAAAGGAGTAGCTCTCGCGTCCGACAAGATATTTGGTATAGTCGGCCAAGAGCACCACCGAGCCGAACAAGCCCTCAAACAAGAGAATGTTTTAGTGCTCGACTACATCAACAACAATCCGCAGCTGGTATCAACAATAATAGAGAAAAGGCATGAGGGTAGTGAGTAGTAGAAATGCGCACTGAGAGGAATGCACAGTTGGATAATTCTCGTTAGAATTGGCGAGAGGAGGTTGAGGTGGTACAATTGATCGAAACTCCGAGAGTCCGAGAGAAGGGAAGGGAATGAGAGAGAGTGAGTTCTCCGAGGGTAGAATGTCTGGTAGTGAAGAGGATGTTAGAGGAAGTTGTCGAAGGCAAGTTTGAGGGTGCCCTTACAGACTGGCAGTCTCGGGGCTCGAGGCTGCTGAAAATCCGAGTGGGAGATGTCTTGCAGCGATGGGGGCCGGTCGGCGCGGAAGTTCGGCCCGAAATCTCCCAAGAAACTATGTGTTACTAAGAGCGAGAACAGCGATAAGACGACTACTGCGATAAACTGCAATAGTCATCATCATCACCGCAATCATTGCCATCATAGTCATCATTTCCACGAAAATCCGCCGCCGTCGGTGCACAAGCGAAATCTCTATGTCGTGTCCTTTCCGCTGATACTGCTCTTCAATGTCTTGCGAACTCTCTTGTACCAGTTGTTTGTAGTCTTCAAGTATTTGTATACTTCGACGACGCAGCTCATTCAGCGGAGACAGGCATCCAAGCATAATTATCAATTGGAGGTTGTTATTGGACAGAAGTCTACTGATACATCTATTGCCAATGTGACTGATGTTAGGCATATTGAGAATGAGACTCACTTGATTTCTCAACTGCCGCGTAAGGCCATGGGCCCAGGGCCCGTTGATCCTTTGCTCGCAAAACAAAAGCATCATCATAGGAGAGCATTCGAGTACATTAGCAAGGCACTGAAGATTGATGAGGATAATGAAGGTAGCCTAAAGAAAGAGAGGAAGCATCTGTGTATTCATTTTGCTAGGGCATGTAAAATTGACTGAAGAACTGATTACAGGGCAAAAAGAGATGGCAATTGAACTATACAAGAAGGGTATCGGGGAACTTGAGAAAGGAATTGCTATAGAATGCAATGGAGGGCGAGGTGAAGTCTGGGAACACGCTCAAAGGCTGCATGACAAAATGCGCACAAATCTTGCAATGGCTAGGGACCGGCTTGACTTCCTTGGTATGTATCGCGTGTACACAGCTTCTTATTATAAGAGAGTGGGGAAGGAATTGCATTCCTATACAATCACAGACTACAATTCCGTCCAATCAAAAATCCTCCCTTCAGCGTGCTTATGTGCTGCGGTGTATAATTATTATTAACTCTAGAGTAGTTGGAGATCAGTTATTACTGCGATGGATTCTCGATCATGTAATTCGCGATAGAATAACAAGCATGTACCGGAGAATCTCCGAACGATAAATTCCTTGAATCGCGACACCGTTTATACACGGACCTATTTCTCTACATTAGAGTGTAGGAGTGCAGTATGTGTGCGTGGATGCATGCACGTCTTCTTTTCTTCACCTCATTTCTTCTCTTCCTTGCGAGTCTTTGCAGTCGAATTTGTAGCAGGACCATCCGATTGTACCTAAATGTGCCCCTATATCATATTCACTTCACCCGTTCTGAGGATACGGGAAATCATCAACGTTCATAATTGAAATGAATTGAGAAACTGACGCGATTGCAATATTATATTGGCCATTAAAATCGCACAGCGATTAGCGATAGCCCATGCCGCTGGCGTTCACGCGCATTTCTCGTAATCACCGAGTCTCGACAGAACCCATCGGGAAAATCGTCGAACGTTGCTATTTGGCCTATTGCAGCATGGCAGAGAATGTTTTTCCTTTTTGTAGCGAGTGTGTGTGAGCTGAAAAAGCTGGGTATCACCAATGAGTATCGTACTTCTGGAAATAAGTACCCGGACGAGGAACATCAGGGAAAGCATCTGAGGGCCCGCCGCAGTATACACACGTTACAAACGACTCGTTCCCCAGCGAATAAAAATCACATTGCAAACACAAACAATACACAATCGGTGAATGCAGGCACCACTACTTTTTCTCAAATTCCCAAGTTACGGCCACGGTCGCCAAAAAATTATTCTGCCCACTCCGAAGGTATTGTTTGTATAAAATCTTAACGAACATGCGGGCTTGATCGCGGATCGCTTTTTATCCACATAAAACTTGAACTTTTATTGATCTGGGAGCTGACCAATTTTCAATGATTATTCTTGCTTACTGTGTTGTGCACTCATTTCTTTATTTACGATCATACAGTCCTTGGCCTAAAGCATATAGCATAGAGCATCTAGCATCTAGCATCTAGCATCTAGCATATAGTACAGAAAGCAGGCTGCACAGTAATGTATAGGCAGTAATAATTTATAAACATGATACAACTTACTTTCTACAGTTTCTAGTCGCTTGCTCATGCACCATAGCATTTCGTAGTCATCCTCTATCACGTACAATTTCAAACTGAGGTGAAATCGGGTTGATTTAGCATGTACCTTTAAATAAGTGATTAATTCCTATTGTAGTGGAACATTAGAAAATGTGTGTCGGAATGCGCGATCCGAATTTCTTCGATACGTGCCAGTTCTTTCCCTGTTCTTTCTTTGACAGGATCAGTTACACGATTGATCCAATTACAGAACGATTTTTTTATTACATATCTACCTTCTGGTACCATAGGAATAACAAGTATATTGAAATCGTATTGCATTGCTTTCATTTGGTAGAATTTCAAAACGATTAAAGAACTGGATTAGTAGAATGTTAGACCAGAAGTTCCACCATATTACTATGATAATAGTAGCATATGTATGACTAACACGCAATTTTTTCAGCATCTGGTAGAAAATTGTCCGTTCCTGGAAAGCGAATAATAGGCACGGCGATGAGTAAAAGTCAGACCCTGCCGAGAAGTATGGGTCGTTCGCCACCGGTGCAAGCGTGTCATAAAGTAGTGCCGATCAAACCATCATCAACCCCACCTGCTGTAAAAAGGCAGCTGTCTGTGCCGGGAAATGGTTCGCCAATAAGACGACCTGGCACGCCTACTCCTTCAAACAGTAATAGGGGAACCCCAACTAGAAAAGTACCCTTATTGAAAGGGGTCGACCCAAAACTCGCACAAGTTATTCTCGACGAAATCTTAGAAGGGGGAGCTCCGGTCCAATGGGATGATATAGCTGGGCAAGAAGTAAGCCAAAATGACATTACCGCGCTAATTCTGTATTGCCAATGACACGACCTAATGTGAAATCCCTTTTTCAATTGCCAGACTGCAAAACAGGCCCTCCAAGAAATGGTGATTTTACCATCATTAAGACCTGAGCTGTTCACGGGCCTGAGAACGCCAGCAAGGGGTCTTTTGCTATTTGGCCCACCAGGAAATGGGAAAACTCTCTTAGCACGAGCTGTTGCAACCCAATGCCACGCAACATTTTTCTCTATATCCGCTGCTAGCTTGACATCGAAATACGTCGGCGAAGGGGAGAAGTTAGTCAGGGCGCTTTTCGCAATAGCACGGGAATTGCAACCGTCAGTCATTTTTATCGACGAAGTAGATTCACTATTGAGCGAACGCAGAGATAACGAGCATGAAGCCTCAAGGTAAGGAGGATGCAATTAATTCTTCTTTTACTGCTGCAATCAACAACAAAGGACTCATGATACACGACATTCATTATGCAGGCGCTTGAAAACAGAATTTCTAGTGGAATTTGATGGTTTACCCTGCAATCCAGAGGAGAGAGTGCTTGTCATGGCAGCCACAAATAGACCTCAAGAATTGGACGAGGCTGCGCTCAGGAGATTTACGAAACGCGTTTATGTGACTTTACCAGATTTACGAACAAGGATCGTATTGTTGAGACGCCTCCTCGCCAAGCACAACGACCCACTCGCACCTGAAGAGCTCAAGGAAATGGCTGTACTGACGGATGGTTATTCAGGAAGTGATTTGACTGGATTGGCAAAAGATGCGGCCCTTGGTCCTATCAGAGGTAAGACACCCTGTCCTTTCGAGAACTCGCCGAACTGTACTGACGGGATAATCATGCCATTTTCGTACCATCTCTTTTCTAGAGCTTAACCCCGACCAAGTTAAAGAACTAGATCTGAATTCAGTGCGTAACATCACGATGCAAGATTTTCAGGACTCACTCAAGAGAATACGTAGATCGGTTTCCCCGGCAAGTTTAACTGCTTACGAGAAGTGGAGCTTTGAATACGGTGACGTGAGTCTTTGATTCAAGAAGAAAGATGATCTGAGATTAGGGTTGACCCTTCAAGCAACCACAGCATGAAATCGTTGTCACCGCTTGTCACCTTTACGCCTTCGTGTTTGGTGGTTTGGTGTTTTTAACAAGACCAATTGTTCGGATCTTTTACCGCTTTGCCCGCGACCGTTTGTCCCGCTGCATGCGGTATTATCGTAAAACTAAAAAAATAAGCTACATTCCATGAGCCACAAATGCCACTGTGAGCAAAAGGACGCAATATCTCGAGGGTTTGAATGGGGAACTTGTTATTAATATTTATTGAAAGAAATCCAGAGAACACGAAAATAGCAGTGTGCTTTACTCTGTATGCTTCCCATCATCACGACTCATTGAGTAAGTTGTGAGAGTTATTGACTTGCGATGATAACTCCCATGTCGTAGCTTTAAACACTCCCGAATTCACGAAATTTCATCGAATCCAGCATGAAACATGAATATGTATAAACTTATATACTTACCTGGAAAAAGCAGCACAAGCCCCCTCAAAGAGTAGCAGTATTAATTAACGATAAGCACATGAAAGCATAGCGTGTAAATAGTAGCAAATATGTTTTCTGTATTCCATAAACTGTAGTTTCTTTCACGGTATGTCCCGGAATTCTGACGATTGTGGACATCTGTGCGTTGTTCTGTTAGCTGTACTTTTTTAATAGTCCACGGTTATGCAGATGAAAGATTTGCCCCGGTACAGTAAGTTGGCAAGGAGAGATTCGCGAGAAAACAACGACATCAAAACATACTCATGGAACGCAGAACTACGGGTGTATGATCATCCTTATCAGTTCCTATCATTGCTCAAATCGGTTGACCAACACCAAGGCAACCCATATTCACCGATGTATTCATCGAAGGATTCTGTGTGATAATATGTTATCTTAAGTGGTCACGCTTGCGTATGTCTATCTATCTATTAATGATGCGTTCTATGCGTTAATGCTATTTCCAAAAGCTCTGCACAAACAAACCAAACAGGCGTACGGACTAAATAATTCTACAAGCGAATGTATAACAAGTGAAGTAATGTTACGATTTTGGGACTTCCACACTCGGCTTTGGTTAAGTTATTTTGCTACTTTTATAACTGGTATTATAATCTAACTAACAGTACACAGCGGCACTGCTGAACTTCGAGGCTACATGAACAGCAGTCGAATTAAAAGTAGTTTCGCTCGCTGATCGATCCAGAAAATAAGACTCGCCTTGCGTGATTTCAGGAGCACTCTACCAGTATATGCTTCCCAAGTCATTTCTCCAAATAGCGCTTAATAGTGGGAAAATATAAGATACAATTGTCGCCCCAAGTTTCTGCATCACGAAAACTTGCAAAATCGCCGGTATGTCAATGTAAATAGAGACAACTAGATGACACCCCTGTTTTCCCGATAGTAATAAAACTTCTTTTTTACTTTTAATCTTCCAAAGAACTATATAAGAGTAGTAAGGAGTACTGCCCACTTAACAGTATATGACCGTGACGCACTCTTAAGTGGGCCTTACTGTAGTAGCTGTCTCGTTTCAAGTTCAGTATTATAGGGTACAATTAACTAGCGCAGCTACAATGCAAACCGTCTTCTCCGTTACTTAGGTGGGCCATAACTCTCTACCACCAATAGCCCAGGGTGTAGATGTAATTCAGAATATTTAGTCACGCTTTAATTAGTTCTTCTCATTAGCTAACACCCCTTGCCCAAGGGCAACGATAAGATTAACAAGTGTAAGGACAGCATAGCGCGAATGCCTGGACCGTAGGTGTAGCTATTCTGACAGAATTCCATACAGCATTGAGTATCGACACTACCTCTATACAATAGACGTATGATGCAGCTTACACATTCGAAACGATGTGATTCTATGGTGTGTGTGTGTGTGTATCTGTGTGCGTGCGAGCGTGTATTCTAATCTAGATGTGTATATGTATGTGCGTATGAACTTATGCATCGAGTTCGCGTAGAAGAAGAGTGATTGGAGTTTGATTTCGGAGAGGTGCCTCTGCTGAAGAAATGATGTATAGCCATTGTCACGTCATGACAATGACACATCGTCGTCGTGCTTTGCAACGAATTATGCGAGTTCTGCAAATTCCTCAAATTGTGTAATTAACATTGTGATTGGCCAGTGAATAAAAGAATGATGTACTACGTATCGAAAATGGGCAAGAAATGGTAATGAATGTTTTGTATTTTAAATATTTATTCCCTTTTTTCATTCAAAGGACAATTTGTTTTTATTATAAGATAACATTATCCTAAGCATCTCGAGGGCCTTCCACCCTGCCGTACCTAAATTACTCTTTACATAACATTTTTTTTATGTCTTCCATCGGTTCACTGATTATTATTTGTCCATAGACAAGTTTTCCGTTTTTAAATGGCTTTCCATCGTTCGATATCACTTATCGCAGTCAATAAATCTTGGCCAGTATGATTTTCAATTACCAGCGGCTTTATACAAATTGATTTCGATAGAATTACGGTTATTCTTGTTTTTATCGTCGGTGGCAGAATTATGTGTAGAATGTGCTCTAATCACAGCATCGGGTGCAACTGTCTCCAAAGTGATCATTAATCCCTTTCGATCAGGAGTAAAATGAAAACCAGCCCGCTCATTAGAGTAGGCGTATGATTTCGGATAGGCATCATGAGAGGGACAACCTAGTCCGCTAAAGGTAAGAAGAGCTCTTGTCGGCTAACGGTGGAACCTGTATAACTGGAAGACACGAATGCATGCTCGCGCACAAGCATGCACTCATTCATACCCTCACCTGCGCGCAGTACCGGACGAAAAGGAAAAGATAAAGACGTACACATGTACATTTATTATATCTACCTTTACGAGTATTTCACTGTTACTTGCATTTCAATGGTAATCAGCAGCATGATTAAGTACGAGAAAAGTGAAGCGATAGAAAACGATACCTCGGTTGATTGTCAATTGATGTGCCAGCCGACAATGCGAGAGTACAACTACAAGTACCTTCATTGGATATTGGATACGCAATGTGAGAGAGAGCGTGTCGGCGCAAGAAAACTGCAATTCATTTGGTACGAAATTTGTGCCTGCTCTCAAAGTGGAGATGATTAAAAAAAGGGAGATTCTTTGGAGAAGAAATGCAGAGAACAAATATATTGTTTTTTTACCACCGACGATAGAATATCTCAGAAAGAGAGAATTTCAGTCAACCCTCCTTCTTTCCACATGCTTCCCAGACTCTGCAGTTTGTAGTAAGTTAAGTTAAGTCAAGTTAAGTTCAATCAAGTCATGTCACGTCGCGTCAAGACAAATCAAGTCAAGTGGCCCTGCATACGTTAAAACATCCATCCAAATCTACTTACATCACAGGCGCCGTGTTTATCTGTACCCCTCCCTCTCTCCCTCCCTCTCCCTACCTTATGCTATATTCAGTGTCATACTCCATCTTTACCAGAAACGAACATTCTTCACTGATGAATTGAAACGAATCGGGGATTGGTAATTGTGACAAAATATTAAAAAATATAACAATATCATTATCGCATACATACGTACACCTCGCGCAGCAGAACGAATGCAGGGCTTGCCGGGGTCGCGTCGGTTTGTTCAGAAATATACCTTGCTCAACGATACGAAAGAGAAGTCTTCAATAGAGTACAATTTTGGAGAAAGTTTACACGGGGGACCGGGAAGTGAAGTTGGGAGTAGCATTTCGAGAAGTGGGTGCGCGCGCTGTATCTACTCTTTTGCCTCAAGGTGTGCGTGTCTTTCTTCGAATTGTTTCACACCTCTCTGGCACCCTGTACAGGAAAATCCACACGGCAAATGACTGAGGGGCAAAGAGCGCGCGAGAGAAAGAGAGAGAGTAGATAAATGAAATAAAACAGCAAACGGTAGAAGTATATATAAGTATACGCAAATACAGCCGCGTGTCTCCCTCTCTCTTCGTTGGTTGGATACTTGTTGACCAATTGAAGCGCATAACCGCGTACGTCTTTTCTATGATTCAACCGTACATCAGATTCCTTTCTATAAATATTCTGTAGCCGCGCAAACTTTCTCTTGAGTTATGATATGAACAAAAGGTTACCAAGAGGGGTCTGCTTTTTGGTACTGTACTAAAGGGTTGCCTGGAAAGGAAGAGCTCTTCTACCTTTCTCTCTCCCCCCACCCCCTCTCTCTCTCTCCATATGGCAAAGTACACCCGAGGAAAGTCACATTGATTGGAATTGCTTGAATGTGTTTAGCGCTGCCAGGATTATCGGCAAAATGGTTGGAATAGGTATATGACAGAACAGTTCTTGCAAAAACCCCGAGGGCAAACTTGTCGCACGTAACAATTATTTGATGACGATCGACAATCGTTTTCATTGCGTAGGATACTGTGGCATGGTGTATGTTACCATGGTCGGTTGTTGTCCAGGCGGCAAGGGTGCAGTCGCTGTCGGCGGTGCCGCGGTTTGCTGCGCAGGTTGCCACGTGCCTGCTCCAGGAGCGGGCATCCTCATACTGTTCATGTACGGGGCTTGCTGTCCATAATATTGGCCATAGTACTGCGCGGGCTGCAAGAATTGACCCTGCATCTGGGGGTAGCCTTGTGGATACCAATATCCCATTTGCTGGCCGTATCCATAAGCGTATTGACCGGCGCCTGCTGTAACCTGTAATCAGGAAATAGTCGACTAGTAAATAGTCAGCTGGAAGGCTAGAGACCGGAGGCATTGGGATGGATCAATCACCTGTTGAGCTTGATGATTGGCATTGGGGCCGACGCTATTGGGATCTCCGTTCTCCTTGCCCCAAAAGCATTTGACGATGCTACCATTGATCTCAGTATTATGTGTGGATTCTATTGCGTGTGTGGCCGCTTCTTTTGTGGTAAATTTAATGAATGCATATCCCTTATCCTTGAATACTCGTATGTCTTGTATAGTACCAAACGGGGAAAAAGTTTTGGTAATTAGCTCGTCGGTGATGCCATTTGTGAAACCTCCACAATAGACGGTACAATTGGTAGGACTACTTTGGTTATATACCTGTTGGCAAAGGAAAGTGTGTGATTGGGTGCGTGATAAATTGGCGCAGTGTCTGGCAGGATAGCCGGCTGGGCGGGGATAGTGGAAAAGCAAAGGGTGGACGGGTGAATCTGTGAATGAGAGATGTAAACGAGAAATAATACCTCTTCATAGTTAGGTTTGCTATTGTTCGAATGTCGCGGCCTCTCGGACCTTGGTGGAGGTGGCTTCCTTGTGGACCAATTTGTCCTGATGCTTCTGGAACCGAGCCACTGACCGTTCATCGCTTGTATCGCCGCCTCGGCCTCGGATTTCTTAACGAAAGACACAAAGGCGTATCCTTTGCTCTTCATTGTCTGGGGATCGCGGACGATCCTGCAATTGCTAATTTCACCGAAGGGCGCGAAGGCCTCTTTCAACGTTTGGGTCTCGATCTCCGGCGAGAGATCGCCCACGAATATATGATGATGATTACTGGTGTCGAGCTTGGGCTGATTTCCAGGGCTTGTGGCCCAGTTAACCTTCATCTCCTTATCCAGGAAAGATCGTTTGTTCATGGCGGCAAGCGCCGTGGCCGCGCTTTGATGGTTTGTAAATTCGACGAAAGCATACGGATCGTTGCCCGGCTCCCGGATAATCTTGCATCCTTTAATGGCACCTATTTGCGAGAAAAGCGTGCACAACAGTTCTTCCGACACCGAAGCGTCTAGATTTCCCACATAGAGCGTTCGCGGATTGCTTTCCTCGCTCATGCTCGCCTCTTTTCGAACTCGACTCTGCCAACTCTCTCGCTCTTTCTCTCTCGTCCACTCGCTCGCTCTCTCTCTCTCGCTTGCTCACTCTCTCTCTCTCTCTCTCTGGCTCGCTTTCTCCGTCAGGCTCCTCTCGGTAGATTGTTATCGTTGTGTGCGGGCTTCGATTGATCTACGTTTCACACGTTGAGTGCGTCGGTATACATACATTTACCTCGAGGCCAGCATCCGAATTCCCCTTTTCTCGCCTTATCCAAAGAACACTACGGACGGTTGAACGCGAAGCTACACCCAGCCTCTACGTCATACTAACATAAAATGGCCGCTCTCCTGCTCGACCACTTTCCCTTCAATCGTCCACATTAATCTTAGCCTCACTCCGTTCCAGATGCCCTCGTCCTCTCTTCCTTCCGAAATCCCTCTTAGATCGCACTTGCTCCCTTCAGTCCTCTCCTTCCAACAGAGAAATATTCCACACTCCTTTCGATAAACTACCAAAGAACACGTGTTTTTCTAGCATCCGTCCACCAAACACATCCAGATTTCATAATAGCTACCGCGTAAACACTCGTGAATCATTGGCCCATCGGCCCATCGCTTACCAGCTTCACTAGCTCCAACTGGCTCCAACTAGCTTTCGCAAAATCGCAATCTACACCTAGCAAAGCGAGCCCGATCTCCCGACGTCCGAGTCCCCGAGTCCCCGAGTCCGATCCGAGTCGAAACCTCTCTCTCTCTCAGCAGCTCTCAGCAAACCGACACACCACCAGACCACGACCACACCACCAGACCAGACGGATCAGACGACCAGACCAGACGCGCTGCCAGGCACGAGGAGACACCACGGCATCAGACGGCATTCGACGGCATCAGCGGCATCAGCGGCATCAGCGGCATCGCGCGCGCTAGATATATCAGAGACATCGCACAGCCACTCTAATTCTATGTACTATCTTATACTACAAACATATAACTCTCCTCCTCCGCTACACATACTCGTCCTTTCCCGTCCGTGAACCTACACTGACATCCTAATGCACTCACACTACCATAATATATCTAGATAAATACTCATCCTCTCCTAGATATATACATATATTTTATATATATTTAGATGATATAGTACGGATGCGGACCTCATGATTTTCGGAGCTCCGTAAATATAACAAGGTGAGAAACTCAAACATGCTGGGTAAAATTGAAAAATCGCGAAAATCTCGAGGCGTCTACACGCCTCTTGAGAAAACCGCGAAAATCTCACACCTGTGTGCGATGAAGCGACGCCGCACCGGCGTCCGAGGACCACGTAGTACTACGTCAGTGATGCTGTTGAGACATAAGCAAACATAGTGGTACGTTACTCTCTCCACAGAGCTACCGTATACGAAATAGGGGAGAAAAATCTTTTGGGCATTTACTTTAATTCATACATTTATCGTGTATACAGTTGTCAGTAGCGTAAGAATATAATCGGCATTAATTGTATTGATAAAATAGAAGGTCTTTGCAATTAGCTTGATCAATCAGTTTGTACAGGGGATGCATACTGCCTGGCATGAAGATGAATGGTATCTCCGGTATCTACCTCGTGAGTTACCTACGTTTGAATATAAAGTTAAGGTGCAATGCAAAACCAACGGTTTCTTCTTTGTACTTATGTCAACGCCGAGATGAGGGAGAGAGAGCCATTGGTTCAGCGCGCAAAGGTCAGTCTTTTCTGGAGAATTTAGTCCATTGGGGATTTATGCCGAATCGCTTGAAATTGTGACTGTCATGTAGACTCGAATAATTCTCACTCATAATCGGTCAGCGTCTTTGTTAGAGACACAGGTACCATTGGACGTAACGCGAAGTCACATAGGCCCCAAGAAGACTGACTCCAAATCGACGCGCTGCTCGTGCGATCACACTTGACGTGGCTTTATTGAGTTTGGAATTGAGTAACAAGAAGCTTGGTTGCTTTGGCGATATCGTACGCGCAGGAACGCACTTGCTGAAGACATCGGTCCATGTGTTCGAGATCGCTTGTGCATCTTTGCAAAGCGGAACACTCTGCCTGCAGCCGTCCTGTATTTCCATTCAGTTGACGCAGCGCCGATCGAATGTTTTCCTCGGCGGGATTCTGGGAGATGAAAGGAGCCGAGTTCGGCTTAATTCCTGAGCGAAACTTACGGCCAACTTAAGAAATCAAGTCCTACCTGAGGAAATATTGCAGCGAGCTCAGCGACAGCAACGCGAATGCGCTCCGCACAAGGAACAAAAGCTTCTCTTTGACCGGGTTGCTGCATTGCCATCCACAGCTCTTGTATTCGTCTTGTAACTTGTTCGGTTCGCCGAGTTACCTCGTCACTCGGCGGTAAACTGGCTCTGGTTCCAGATTCCCAGAAGCTCTGCACATTACTTCGAGATAAGCCGTCGGATTCACGTTTAGCCTACATTTCACAATCGTATGGATAGGTATGACAATGAGTGCTCATGCTGCCAAGGCAGCTCAACAGCTGCAACGTATACCTGGCAGAGTCCGGTGGTCCAGGATGCCGGTTTTCTAGGGCCTTCCCTCGTTTCGTACATGGAAGCTGGCCGTTGGTTGCTCTTCGCACCAACGGAGGACGTTTTAATATCCAGCACCGGCTCCAATTCCGGGTCCTGTTCTCCGGCAATGTGGCCATTTACCGTTCCAACTGTGGAACTACGTCCCTGTATTCAGTAACACACAAAATTAGAAAGATTCGTCACAGTATAACATCTGGCTCTACTATGCCTTACTTGAATAAATTGTTTCAGATCATTATTCTCTTGCGTCAGCCGTTCAACAGTATTCTGTAAACCATGAACTTGCTCCCGAAGATCACGCACTGTCGATTCAGAAAGGGTTAATTGTTTTTTTAATACTTCAACTACCGATGGCAGTCCTTTTGCTAATGGAGCAAAGGCGTCCTGAAATGTTGTTTGGAAATATCGCGTAAGAATTAATACGAATGGACTAAACAGTTAGCAAAAGATTACCGAGTTACGCACAACACATGCGGTTTAGTATTTTGAGTTCTGAGTTCATTTCACGAGTTCGCACAAGTATTATTACAAACGGCAGTCCGAGAGAAATATCTCGCATATATATACAAAATGCTTTCAAGAAGGAACTGCGCGAGCTAATTTCGCGCCTCTAAAAAGCTCCGTGACTTTTCCATCGTCAGGCACACACTAGCTTACGCACGCATGCACTTGCCTAATAACACTGTCTACAGAAGAGCCATGTGCTCAACCGATTTCTCACTTTTGATCTTCGTTTTGAAACATGCTTTTTTGGTACCTTATCACACGTATTGAACAGTAAGGAAACCTACCAAGCATGAATACTACGTAGTACAAGATAATCTCAAGACTTACAGGATGATTCTCTTGACTTGGAATTTTGTAAAATATCGACCCCACCATACAATTGCGGCTTGTGGTCGCTTAATTCCGTGAAGAATCTTAGTTTTAGGGCTCAAACTATCGAAATATATTGAAATCGGCCGCGTTGGAAAAATGTCGAAAAATTGAAAAAATAGGAAGGGGTGCCCATGCAAAAATTTTCGATTTTTGGAAGGTTCCCCGATTCGTCAGAATGCTTGATATTTCTTCAGTTTGAGCCTAGAAATTAAGATTCTGCTAGGAATCAGTGTCCCAAAGGGAGTATTCTGATTGATTGAATGATTCCAAGCCCAGTGAATCGCCCTGTACACCTTCAAACAATCATGGTTCCTCACTAATATTACTACCATCGAGTCACCACGTGCCCAGTACCCATTACCCGTCTCTTCTCTCTTATTGACGAATATTAGCTCACCTCGTTATCGATCTTCAACTGCTTCGAACCTTCGGGCAACTTGGACTCTATTTTTGTAAATGCATAATCGTCGTCAGATGCCACACTATCGTACAAAGGCTCATCGTCTGATACTTGAGAGGCATGTTTTCCATCCTGATCTTTTCGATGCATAGACGATAGTGGATCTGCATAGGAAATAACCGAATTAGGAATAAGTTGCGATTAGTTTTAGGTGAGTCTGGGAATATACCTTGGATTGGTACACCGTTGGCTAATTCATGTCGCCTTCCTGCTTCCGATAGAAGATCCACAATAAGGGTAGCAAATTCCTTCGGTGTGAACCTCGCAAGTTTTTGCCTACCTTGATTTCGAGTCGACGACAATTGCGGGTTTACCGGTAGGAACGGTACTGTACAGCGTTCTGGTGTTGAAACATTGGCAAACCAAACTTGATAGGATGCGCAAGAATAAGAAAACATATGAATTCATCACTTTGTGATTAGTTAGCACTTGAATACTTTCATACAGAGGCAAAGTTCCTGAGAAGTAGAAATCCTCGCTTACCCTTCCATAGTAGCAATAAAAGAAATACGATATATTAACTCAATGTAAGATTGATATACATAGCAATGGAATCTAGGTGTTAAAGTATTAACTGCTGCCTCCCAATCCGTTCCGATACTCACTGGCCTCAGTTTCTCTTCTGTCCACTTCATCGTACACATCCATTGCCAACTCCTCCAACAAACGATTGGGTAACTGGGTGAAAGAACCTCCTTAACAAGCTCATACTGGATACCCAACTTTTCCGATAATAGCGACGTTGCAAGTTACTTTACCATCTGCAATTTACATCTTCCCTCCTGACAAAGTTTGTTCTGCTCCAAAATCGGTGGACACTTTGGTATAATTAAATGTTCCCCAGACCGATGATTCGGTTTACACGAACACACGTAGTGCGTCAATCTGTCGGTGACTTCGTACATGCAGTCGACTATGCGTTCGGACATTTCTGCGTGACCAGCTCCACTGATGAAATAAGAGGATGGTGTTGAAGCAAGGACTGACAATGGTCATGCACTGCCGGATTTTACCTGGCAATTTCGGCAGCCGTGAATCCGTTGACATCGGTAATACCCGCGTCAGCGCCATTCGCGATCAGCAATTCCAACTGTAGAGTTTGTCCTGCACGTGCAGCTACGTGTAAAGGAGTGGTCCCTTTTTCCTAGCATGTAATGTTTAGTGAATTATATTCTATAATTGATTATTCCACGTCATAATAAAGTATCTACCTTATAAAAGTAATTTGGATTAGCCCCTTGTGCCAGTAGCCTTAAAGAAGTTTCTAAATTACAAGTCCTCACACTACTATGTAGCTGCCTGCTCAAATCCTCCTCTGTGCAACATTCTTCTTTACTCGGCCTTAATATGAAGGCCAAGTGTTGATGTTTTGCTTTGATGAAGTCGGCCTTTACAGGACTAGAACAAACAAATAGCATGGCTACATTTCAGTGAAAATTAGTAAGACTATTATAAACTCACTGTAGAGGATCCTTTGCTTGAGGTTTTCTTCGACTTATTTTCGTATTAGTAGGATCTAATAATAAATGTTCCCAAATACTGTTAGCCCCGTTGTCATTCAATGTGTGCACCATCTATGGAAAATTACCCATGTTTTCATATACATTAGCAGCTGTGTCTCCCCAACACTCAGACAAGTATCTAGTAAAGCTACTAACATTAAGCAAATGTGTGCTCCAAACACTTTTGTGGAGGGATTTGATTTGTGATACATGACGACCCAGGCTCCTGTGTATACCACAACAGTCATCACATAAAAGGATGGCTCTGTTCAGGGATGCCCATCCTGGTTCTGCAACCATTACTCTCATTAGTTATGTCTCAAACAATACTCCAGTGGTTATTTTGAAACTAAGTTTGACCTACGAAGGGCTCCGCAATCCGCGCAAACATCTGTATTGACTCTTTGCTTGGGCCGTGCCATTTTTCCTTAGTATTATTAGACCTCTTTTTCTGCAATATCTCTCGAGCTAATCTCTCTTTGGTCTTATTTATTAAATATAACATACAATGTTATATGGAGATATGGTAGAGTGTGCCAGAGAGTGTGACATCCTAAGCTTCCAATAAAGGTCAATAAAGATTAGTACCCTGGCGGATAATCTTCAATATCTTAAAGCGCATTTAGATAGTAGAATTCAAAATAGTATTTGAAAATATCTCTCTATCTCCTTTCACGTCTACAAGCATCAAAAGATTAATCACGCAGTCACGCACCTATTAGATATTAATAATCAGGCTCCAATGCAAAGGAAGCTCAGAGAGAGTCGTCCATCTACTTTTTTGAAGAGCATATATCCCGTAGCCGTAGCCGTAGCCGTAGCCGTAGCCGTACGTGCTGCTGATGATAGACACGGAATGAGCCACAAACAACCAATCATGATGCTATTGCACTGAGCCACAGTACTGCGGCTATCTAACGCAGTCTCACTCTCGAGTGGTTCGGAGAAATATCTTGGCATTCGAACGATTAAAACGCAATCCAGAGTTTATTAATGATTTCTCGACCAAAACAGCCCACAATCACCAGCCATCCCACCCATCATCACCATTTCCGACCCATTCTCAATATAAACCTATATTATGCATCTCTACACTATATCTATATATATGCCTCTGTGTGTATGTAAATACACGCGGTGTAATGAGTGTATTGGTCTTTCGTCACAGACGCGCATAAAATGCATGCGCATATCCCGGGGGATTTACATTTCCATTATTACATGCACATATTACTATTCTATTTGTATCTGGATTCCATTTCTTGTCTACTAACTACTCGTAATTGTTCACACGCACACGCATATGTATGTATGTATATATAGACACACACACACACACACGTATATGTTTACATATGCATCGGTGTGTATTATGAATATTGTTGTAAACTATCTAGAACGAACGGTGGTGTTGATCGTGTTGGTCGGAGGCAGAGCAGGCCTTATAGATATCTAGGAGAGTAGTAGTGGCAGTCAAGTTGACTCTCGCTTGGGATCGGCTGATCGCGGGGGAGCCTCGGCACCAGGCACCATCGGCACCGCAGCCAGGATAAGCGCAGCGCAGTGCTGATGGGGAAGCGTGAAAAAAGGCGCGAAAGAGCGTTCCGGACCTTTTCTTATCTACAGTTGGCTGCTCTTCGAAGGTAGATAGGCCGGCCATTTTGTTAAATTTATTTCTAAACGTATCCCCTCCAAATTGAAAACAACCGAAGGTCGACGCTGTTCTCGATCTCCATAAAATATTTTTGGTTAGGTTATTGGTACTAGAGAAGATACTTAACAGTAAGTAAATCATTGTGGTTATGGCTCTGGGCTAAAATGCCACGCTCGACGTCGTGATTGTAATGTGGGCAGGCGGCTAGATCACGTGCGAATAGTTGGGAAGGTGGAATCCAATGGAATCAGGCTTGGCACAAAGAGAGGCTATGGCTGCTGCTTCGGTCATACGTAATTTGCCGTTCTCCGTACTGGCAACCGCTAGACCTATTTCCTGCTCTATCTTAGACGCGGCTCATTTCGACAGTGCTTTTTCCTCACTCTTTCATTACTTTGGAAACTTTATAACCTCGCCTCTTATAACCTAGTCGATATAACCTTAGACGTCAACAATTAAGATGGGTATCGGCGGAGACATTCGATGGAGGAAGTCGCCAGCGTGGAAAAATCTTGGCTGCCCTACATCTTCTTTCGACGCGAGTTTTAGTTCGACGATTGAAAGCCTCCTTTAATCCTGTTCTTCGTTGTCACCGGTGCCGATGCTCACTTGTTCTTCGTCCAGTCGCTTTAGAGCTCTACATATCGCGCTTCTTTTGATATTCATTCCAATGCTGCTGGCTTGGTGAGGAGAAAATATCCCTCTTGTTCGCTTGGAGTTTTAATCATTTATGGGATGGGATCACCCTGTCATTTCATTTCATCATCTAACATGCCGTATTGTGTTTCAGTGACTGCTGTTATCAAGTAAAGAGAAAATAGGAGAAAATGGATGTCTCGGAAGACTTAACGCTGCAGTGGGTGGAGGAAGTGGGGAATGTAATTCACGAAGAAGTCATATGTGGCTTAGAGGCAGAGTTGGTTGCCCCCGAAGGGGAAGTCATAGGGGCTTGCGAAGAAGTGACTGTGGAGGAAACGGTGGAATCCGTTCCTGATGTATCCACTGCGTCGGAATCAGAAATTCTCATGGTTCCACAGTCTAATGACATGGAATCAATATACATTGTACCACAGGACCAAGCACATGATTACCTAAACATACAAGTTACAGAGGAAGTAATTGCAGACAACTGGGATAGAGCTGGGCCAGATGATGGGTGTGTATTCAAGAAGATCCACACTTAATACATGCTTTCTTTTGCTAAATAACTTTACATGATTTTTTATATTGACAGGGTCGAAATACCAGAAGCAAAGGTTTCTCATGACAACTTGCTTGAGTACGATGACATGGAGATACCACTACCGATCGATCAGGACTCTTACACAAACACTCGACCATATCCCTGCGACTTCTGCAGTAGACGCTTCAGAAAAAAGGCCAATTTAATGAATCATATGGTTGCCCATCAAACTGACCGGCCGCATGGCTGTAACCTGTGTGGAGCGCGTTACGTGCGAAAATGTGATTTGATGAATCATCTAAAAATCCATGCATACGCACCAGCTCGCGATGGATTGGAGGATGAACTAAACGAGGACGACCCTTTGGCTACTGAAGAGGAGGAATCCACCAAAGGCAGACGAAAGAAAGTTCAGTCTAGCGCCCCTAGAAAACGGCGAAATACCACCGTCTTACCGAAACGAGCCGTTAACGATGACATCAAAATCGAGATGAGCAAGTACGTCAAGTATGAATTTAATCTAGCCGCAATCGGCCACAATTTCCCCTAATGGGACACATGTTGATTATGGTATTTCTTCACAGTGGGAACTATGCCTCGAGCTCACGGTGGAACGAACAGATAGCCACTACATCAGCACCGCAAGTACCGCGATGGCCGATCACCGATCCCACCAAACCTTACGTTTGTCAGCATTGCGGTCTTGGATTTGCGAGGGAGAAAGCCCTTGCGTCGCATTCACGCATACACGGCGGTGACAGTCCGTTTGATTGTACATACTGCGGTGATATGTTCTGGGACATGAACGGCCTTAGGGACCACGTTCGCTTGAAGCACGGAACTACTGTACACTCTGATAACGACGAGTATGATAATGACGTCGGTTACACAACTGAGGAGAGACTCGGCGAGTTCTACTGCAACACTTGCGGTGTACCGTTTCATCGTTTGGATCTGTTGAAACGCCACCAAAAGTAAGATTCTTCTATAAAAAGAACATATATGCGCGAGGTTTCTTTCAACGGTAGCTAACACCCGTTTATTTGTTTCAAATGAAAAAAGGATTCATATCAAGCGAGATATAGATGCAGTGGAAGGATCAAGTCAACATCACATGTGCAATGTATGCGGCGAATGGTTCGAAGAAGCGTTGGCACTGTTGGCACATGCTGAGTTACACGCTAGGTATGAACTTAGTTACGTTTATGTCGGTTCTTTACATCAGTCGGTCTCTCGGTCGAGAATGCACCTCTCTAAAGCAGTCGGGTGATGCTTTACAGGTCGCCGGCACGCCGTTGCTTGTTATGCGGTGCGAAATGCCGCGATGACGCTGAAGTTGCCGAACATGTGCGACAAAATCATGCGGAAGATGCTCCACCAAATACCTGCACGCTCTGTGGGAAAACTTGTAAGGATAAGAGAAGCTTGCTGAAGCACTCTTGGGTGCATAACGTCGATAAGACATTTGGCTGTACACAGTGCGGGAAGCGGTTCCACAGTAAAGCCCGACTGCGAAGGTCTGTATATACGTAACAGGAAAGAAATGGACAATCAAGCACGAGACTGACTCTACATGTTTTCTACAATCCACAGGCATATGGTGTCTCATCGTGATAAAGTGGTCGCGTGCGATGATTGTGGCGAGGAGTTTCCCGACGGGCGAGCCCTCGTCAGCCACCGGCATTCGCATAATAAGGATCTGGGTGGGCGCACATTTCCCTGCAGAGAGTGTGGAAAGACTTTCGGAAGTCGAAGCTCGCAACAGATCCATATTCGTATTCATACCGGCGAAAGGCCGTACGGCTGCCGATTTTGTTGGAAGGCTTTTGCTGATGGCGGGACATTACGCAAGCACGAGCGTATTCACACAGGAGAGAAGCCATATGGTTGCGCGATATGTCCCCGTGCGTTCAATCAAAGAGTAAGTAATTGACTGCGACGATTCTAACTCTTCCGCACTATATCCGACTCATCTGACGTATTTCTGCGCATTTCTAGGTTGTTCTGAGAGAACATGTGCGCGCTCATCACTCCGCGCCGGATCCAAAATGTGTGGGCAGCCAAACGCCGTATCTCTGTAAGGTTTGTGGTGTCTCGTATAGTTTGCCCGAAGACATTGTTGCACACATCGTGCAGCACTGTGACGATAATACTGCGCTGCGTCGTCAGCCACAGCAAGGGCCGCGTAAGTATAAACGAAGGCGCAAGCTTAAGCCGCATGAAGCAGCACCACCGCCACCGCCCCTGATGCGTGCCCCCGAGCAGTATGAAATGCTCGAGGGGGCATCGGATTCGGACGATAATACTAAGAGAAAACTTGGTAAAAAGAATAAGCAGCATCGCTCCAACGTCGAGGAAGGCTTTCAGAACGTTCTCAAGAGTTTCGAAAGTTCCTTGCAGAATATTAACTCGATCGTGAGCAATTCCAAGTTAAACCCAGCGAAATCAAAATTGTCCAAGAAGAAGCTGAAGAAGGACGATAAGAAGAACGAGGGTTCACAGGCTGCTAGCCAGCCTGGTAGGCCGAAGATGATACATACGCAGAAAACGAGAGTACCTGTCGAAATCGGTAGCGATGGAGTGAAAAAGGGCCAAAAAACCAAGACAATGGTGACGAGAACACCAAAAGTTATGCCAAATGAACACAAGTTGGGCATCTTCCCCGGCGGCGAGAGGAATAGGCCGAGAACAAAAAATGTCAGCTATCACATTGAAGGGAAACTCCAATCGACGCCGGCAGCCTTCCCAAGGGCAAAGGAAGAGCTACCAAGAGCTTCGCCACCGATCCATCAACATCAGCAGCATCAGCTGCAATTACAACAGCAGCAACAGTACCATCCCGAGATAGCGGCGAATATAAAGATGGAACCTTTCTTAGAGAGTAGCACAAACAACATGGTCGACCATAGGAATAACAATGGTACCATGATTGTTGCGGAGAACGAGAAGTTATTCGAGGCCAGTACCAAGAAGAGAGTTGTGCGCAAAGTGAAGCGGCAAAAGCACAATGTGAAGCGGGAGCCGGTTGATCCGATCGAGGAGGAGCAATATCAGCAACATACCAATAGTAGGACCGAGTGTGACGGTGAGCAGGCGCGTTTCATGCAAGATTCGGTTCTGGATGGGGCAAATCTCGAGGTGGCATTCGAGGCCAGTGTGAAAACCGAGATGCCGACGGATCACGATATTCCGATGGAAATCGAAGTTGAGAGCAGACCTGAGATACCGAGCCACCACCACGTTCAGAAACTCAGGATGGAAATGCCGGTTCCGGTCTCGGTTGTATCCTCTTCCCAGGTTCACTCAATGATCCGAGTTGGCCGTAGAGCTAGGACGCGAGCTTGCACGAGGGCAGCCGCTATGAGCGCGGATTCCGAAGATGGCCAATGGACGGAGACAGTGTCGGCGAAGGAACGGGCCGTCCCCACCGCCATGGTCCAAGCGGCCCACAGTGAGGACATAGGCCACGGAAACGTCAAACTCAGTGTAAAACTTGAATCAGCATCACAAAGGATGTTGGGAGTACACAGCGTCATCACACCAGTTGATGATGTCTCGGAGACGATTATACCAGACATTGTAGAGTATACTTGTGAGATGTGTTCCGCAGTATTCTCCAGCCGCGCCGAGCTATTGGTCCACGTACCAATACACATTTGATTTCATTTGTTGGATAATAATGAAGTCAAGTTGGATATACAAATTTGTTCTGTTTCAATCATATTTGTTTTTTTTTCAAGCAATATTTTAACGCTAGCAACGAAGCTTATATTCGTTGTACCATTGAATTGGCGATGTGTCGTGGTGGCGATCTCTCCTCTACTTATGCTACTGATTAATGTGGTTTATGTACGAAAAGTGCCGCCTTTGCAATAGTTGGGTCTTACGCCCTCTCATATTTCAATCACACCCACATTCACACACACAGACACACATACACACAAAATACCGATTGCAATTGGTCCATAGGCAAAGTCCCTTTTATACTGATTTACTAGTTTCTAAAGTACGTTGTCTCCTTCTGAGAGGACTCGAATGTAACTTGCCGGAAATTCTCGAGCCCAGAACCTAATCTCATGCGTTTAATATCATTTGAATATTCAATATGCTGGCAGGTGTTGAAAAGATTGGTCGTATTATGTTTTGTGCACTATGTTCTTCTTACGCGAGTGCACCGACTGCACACCCTCTCCATTCGGAATTGCGGCTGTGTGCTTTTCAATTTAAGTCCTGCAATTAAAACCATACTTTCCACAACATAAGCACCGAGGAATCGTGGAGAATGGAAAGAAAAGCAACGCAGCTTTCTAACCATTGTCCGTAACTCGCGCGCATCGGGAATTCCTTTGATTCAGACGTGAGAAGTTGGTAAAGAATTAACAAATTCCTATGTTTTGCTGTCCCCGCCGGTGATCTAAAACCATTCGAATGGGTCCTCCTAGTTGATTGAAGGCTCCGGCTCCTTGTTGGCTGTTATCTATTAATCGATTTGTCGTTAAACCTACTTAAGTAATTGTATCGAGAAGTGTACGTAGGGTTTTATGAAAAAGAAATCATTAAAAATTGAATTTATTTTGACTTTATGAAAGTTATTTACTTGTGGTTGTCCATCTTTCGTTATTAGTGTGTTCTCTCGCGGTCGCCCGCGAATACTTGGCCACGTTCATACTTTCCACAAAGACATTTCATCCACGACAGGCGAGAGCAAAAGTGCCGGCTTTCAATTGGAAGGTCTGTCTGTAAAAACTACACCCAACTATAATTTGCTATACGTATTACATTTAGATACGTACAGGACCTGTATGACACCGTGTATATAACGTAAGGAAGAGTCTATGTGTAGAGTTGAGGCATCGTGCGCAGCGTCCCTACTATTTTTCTACCATAAGGAAGCCAGAATGGACACACGAGGCGAGGCAGTCACCTAACACACACTTTCTAATGTTTGCCACACGACTAACCATGTATAGATATACACACCATTCGTATATGTACTCTACGGTTCCAAAGCATCCTTCTATAATGGAATTTTGCCAATTCCCGATAAACAAACAAGTGCAGTGCCTCTATTTCTCGAATGCTCTTCACTACCTTTGAAGGGCAAGATCGACTTGACGACAGCGATGCGATATAGTGAGAAAGGGGATGATCGACCGGGCACGGGACAGATCTTGCTGCGGCTTCAAGAGAGACGATCTTGACTCTAGGAGAGATTGAAAAACAGAAAGAAATACGACCAATGTAATATAGACATTTTTCAAGAGAAATCCCTATGCAAATGTATATAATTACATAAGGTCTTAAGAAATGTACGAAACTCACTGTAGACGAGTGTACAGGCAGTTTTAGCCTTTGACGTTTTGTTAATACTATTACATTCCCGTTTAACGGCAGCCCGACACTTTTTCGTTTCAACATAATTTCTTTGAGTAATGTGTCGGCACATGGCAACGCAATACCCGTAACGGCGAGTAACGGCGCGAACGGAGAGCGCAACACGAACCTCCTCCAGTTTAAACACCTGCGCAACAGCTGCCAGTTGTGAGATGGACCGGGAATCCGTACTGTAAGTAACAACCGTCTCCCTTTTCTGTCAACTGTCTATGGAACAGCAAGTCTAAATGCTAAATAACAATCTAGTATATAAGAGAATGTTGGATGATACATTTTTATTAAAACCATTTCGACATTTCTTATATGCTATACATATATTATTCTGATTATAGACCTAAAACACTTTGCAGCACATGTAAAGAAAAATTTATAAACAGTAGCGTAGTCTAGCTGCCCCGCGGGGAGCCATTCCTGACTCCCCTCGGCAGTGTTAACCGTTAGAAATAATAACAAAGAAAAAGTGTACATAACATTATTTCCACAACTTGGCTCAATAGTTCACTGTTAGCGGTATTTGTCCCATTTCTCTTTTTACTGTATTAATATCATCATCACCAGGTATATAAAGATATGTGGTTAGTGGGGGGGGGGGGGGGGGGGGGGGGGGTGGTTGAAAGAGTACTGGAAAAACCTGTAAAAATCTACTTTCCTCGTGGCTACAAGAAATATCTACGAATTCGTTTGTAATCAAAGGCCAGGCGAGAGGAATTTTTTTTTTCTTTTTTGAGAGAGAAAGATCGGCAGAGCGGGCGGCCGTTGAATATAGTTTGCCAACGGGAATCAGAAGAACAATAATAAATGATCGTCTGTACACCTGCAATTATATGCGAAATTCACTACCACTGAAAGTGAACTAGTTGTATAAGGAAGATGGTTCTACCGTTCGCAACCTTATGTACAATAATATTAGTTGGAAATATTTGCACCTAGTAACCGATACATAATAATTTAAGACGTTGTATCTTTGATTAGGGAATAAAATCGCAAATGCTATAAATCTCTCTCTCAAATCCCATGCACATGACAGATAGCAGGATTAAGACCGCCCCGACGATACTGGAGGTGGTGGGATGCTCGCCGAAGAAGTAGATTTGTACGATGTACGCCAGAATAATATCCAATGATCTAGTCACCGATACTTTACCCGCACCTTCTATCTTTAATGCCTTCGTCACGAGGATTTGGCCGCAAAGGCCGGTGATGGCGACTAGACAGATCTCGCACCAGGTGAGTGGGTCCGTGGGTAGAGCAAAGATAAGCTGCTTCCCCTCGGACAGTAAGAAGAAGAAGGAGACGGCGGCCACAAGGCACCACCAAGATAGATTCAATACTATCACCGAATAATGGATCTCGTGGCATTTTCTCATAATCACTATGTTCAGAGCCGTGAAGAGACTAGCCAAAAGAGCACAGGCGTATCCCATTATGTTATACGATTCGGTCCTATGCATCTAGAACAGAAAGCGGCCACGAATTATGGAAATGCTGGAGAATGAAAGTGCAAGGACCTGGCGTTCTCTACCTCGAAGAGGAAGGGTGGTCGCGCTACAAACAACACTCCGGCAAGTAGAGCGCAAACCACTACCAGGCGCAGCAAGCCGCACGGCTCCTTGAGGAAGAGGCAGGAAAGGGCGATTACAATAATGGGTGAGCTAAAGATGATTGTCGTTGCATCCCCGAGCGGTAATTTCCTGAAGCTATAGTACAACAGTGACAGAGTCATGCCACCAACGAAACCCTGCGAACAATTCTCAGTTTAATCAAATCCAGTAAACCAGATGTGCCGACCGGCCGGTAGCATAAGTATGAACTTTACCTGCATGTGCACCAGTAGTCTCTGATCTTTTGGCCCAAAGGGATTCTTTGCAACTTTCAACACTATTGTTAACATAACTATAATCTGTAGGAGCGCCCTAATCGCTAGCAATATCATCGGGTCAACATTGCGAATACCTTTCACCAAAGACGCACTGATTGTGAAGAAGGTGCCGGACAAGAACGCTAGTAAAATACCGAACCATTGCGTACCTTCCCGGTATCTCTCGGCGTTATTATCGAATTGCTCGGTATAACGATACGTTGGGTGAATACTGTTGTAAGAAGCAGTCGACTCAATACTGAACTTCATTCTTCAACACTTAGATACTACTTTTCACAATTATATAAATAGATTGTCCAAGTGCCCTGCGGTCCATAAGGTCTCAATTCAATCGTGCTACCTTTGCCGCTTCTCTTTCTTCACTGACGAAGAAACTGACTACGCAACAGCATCCTACATGCCAACAGCCGCGGATAATTAATATATGCAGCTTAATTGAGCAGACGGATTACCAGACGGATTATAAATAGTAGGAAGATTAGACAGACGGCACAGTCGAACCAAAGATCGACCGGCACCATGAAAATATGATTCTGTTTGCCGGTGCTGAGAAAAGCGCCTATCAAAATATAGAGTGGTTTCATTCCAAGAAAGTGGAGTAATGCTAAACTCCCATTTGTAGTTAAGCCTGACGCAAAATCCACTATGTAACCTTCGTTATATAAATGTAGTAAGGGAGGGAGGCAATTAAAGGCAACATTTTTTATTGAATCCTTCGATTACCGCATTACACTGATTCAGTATTCGAAGGATAGCTTACAGACTCTGACAAACCGCATTCCTTAATCCCATAAATGCTCACCTTAAAATAGTATTTTTATATTCATGTGGGAATGGATTGTTCTTCGAGTTTGTTTAATTATTAAGGGTTAATCCTTGCCAAATTCGAGAGTGGAAGCCGGTTGGTCAATACGGTAAAGTCTATTTCCCACATTGAAGTAGCCCAAATATTCGATAGTCGCGGGAGTTGTATCAATATGATAATGTCCGCCCTCTCCGTGCTGCGAGAAGCTATGGAAATGTTGCACACGAAGATCCAAGTCCTACGGAAACGAAGTCATCGCTTTGTACCACCAATTAGCATGGCATAGTACATAAAAGACATGTTGTTAATGTACTTACTGCCTCGGAACTAACAAATGTGCCTACAGCCACTAATGGAGTTGACATATCGTAAAAGTGCAACCAATTGTTCAGCTGTTCTTCCGTCTTCAACGGTGTCGATGAAAAATCGGCCATCACGTGCTGCTTGACCTTACCCTCTCTCATCAGGAATGTTCCGCCCAAACCTTTGGGAAAAGCAAACGTCTTGTGAATCAATCAGTTTGAATAGGAGGCAACCTATTTCCCCTTACATACCAACAAGCTGATCCTTATAATGTTCTGCCATTGCCTTTTGCATACTCGAAATGAAGTCATTGTTCCCAGTGCGAACCTTCGCATGAACCTTCAGAACTTTGCCGGGTTTCCCTTCACTCACGAATAGATTCGCTAGCAAAGCAAACCTAGTCTCGTTAGAAGGTAATGTCTCCAAAACACAGTTCCCTTTGACCTTATCCACGGAAGAAATACGAGAACCATTCTTAGCTGGGCTCGAGTCATTCAGAGCTACATTCATTATGAGCTGTAAAGATATTTATATTAAGTTGGATCGAAAATCGGAAATGTGTGCGCTGTATGTAGTAGTAAGATTTACTTCGCAATTGGAATTCAAATATGGCCAGGGTCCCGCCCCTGCACCAACAGTGAAAGATGACTCGCCAAATTCCAATTGTTTCAAGATTGTTCGCACATCGTATACTTTATCCCTTTGTACACTTGGAAGAAGAAACGGAGGACCGCCGACTTCAAGTATAGTTGGATTACCATTGATGCCTGAAAATCAAGGTCGTTTCAGGCAAATGCTGTCCGAACAAGTCCAAGTATTAGTAACAATCTTTATTGTCGATATAAATACCGGAGGCTTCCAGAGCGAACGGTGCTTGCTTCAAGTCTGGACAATCAACAATTTCCACCTTTACTTGCTCAAAGTTCTTCATCAAGCCCTTCTCGAACACTATAACAAAATTTATGAAATGCAATTGGTGCTTATAGGTATATTGCATACATACTAGGAGACTTGTTGAATTGCTACATTACCATCTTTTAATTCCTCGAGGCTTGGTACATACAATTCCCTCTTTACGATGGGAATAGTATTGGGCTTTAGTGCAGTCATCTCGTTAGAATAATTGTTCGCCAGTGAGGTACCGTGACCTTTCTTCCACCTCCTTTAGGTATCCCTTATACGGAAGAACTGCTCTGGTGGAAACAGCTTTCTTAATTCTGCAATGTATTTTATCTAATCTGCGCCGTTGTTGTCATAATGACCCGGTTTCGTATTGATAAGAGGCACATGCGTAGCAACTATCGACACTTAGATAGCGCGGCTCTGTGAAGCTGTTAGCCTCTAGCATGCTGCTGTACTATTGAATGAATGGCGTGCACCTTGAGCGTATCCCCACGTTATTGTGTAGACTGAAGTGTTAAAGGAAGTGTTGGCTTGGAGCCTAGCATCGTCCAGCGCATACCGCACTCACATCTCTCGTCACACGCTTGCCACCAAGTAGATTACACTGTATATCTTTCACTGTCATTAATACATATCAGGGGCATCAGGGGTACAAGCAAACAGGAGACATAACGCGCGCTCCATGCACTCAGTCGGCTGGATTACTCTTTTGCTGGGTTTCAAATGAAATGTAAACACTTCCGTTAGAAAAGTATAACTAACAATCATTTATTTCACTTTACAAGAAATGAAAGAAAGTGGTCATATATCGCGTCATCGTTAGTCTGGAGGACATTAGTTCCTCGGGGAAATAAGGTGGAATCGTATACAAATGTCGGCTTTATACAGTCTGTGCTGGTTGTTAATGAAATGAAAGTGGCCAGCCAATTGGAACGGAACTATTCGAAGAGACAGATTCTTATTGATGAAATGTAACAGAGCAACCAGTGAGTGAAATCGGAAAACGGATGGGTCTACCGAGTCGCGGTTTGGTGTGACGCACTCTTATAGATAATCGGGACGAGACAAAGTCTCGTTGAAACAATTAATATTTACAGAGAATATATCATATGTAGAATGTACGTATGTTACAGTCTTTTCTTTGGTAAAGAACCAAAGGCCGATATTACGGTAGCCTTGGTACCAGTGGCTGAGGCGGTGAGGGTAGTGAGGGTTGGCTGGGACAAGAGGACCGTCGGTTTCACTGCGGTGGTAGCCCCCGTGGCTACTTGATCCCATTTACTTTTCCGCTTCTTGGCCTCCTCCTCAGCGGCACTAGTGGCGCTCGGTCGTTTCGCAGTACCCGAGACAATTTCAATTTTCGTCTTTTCCTTCCTTGCTTTCTCGAGCTTGTCCATCTCGGATTTCTGAACCTTAGCGAGTTCCTCGTAGTAGGAGTCTTTGCCCCACTTGAATGGGTCAAATCGATCGGGCGGATAGTTGGTGCCGAGCTCGTTGATGCTACAAAACTGAATGAGTTTCTCGTAGATGGAGGGGTTCCGGAAGTCTTTCCGTTGCTGAATGACCTTGTTCATGTCAAGGCCACCGCTCTCCATTTTCCTAAAAAGTTTGGTTATTTTTTCTTGCAATTCAACGGGACACTGTCCCGCTGGTTCTGGTGGTAAGACCACCCCGTACGGATCAGACTCCCCGTCGGATAGAGGGGCATCTCCTTGTGTCGAGGGCGATGAGAGAAGTTGCTCCGCATTCGAGGGAACCCTGCCGTTTTCAGTGGGGTGCTCCTCGAAAGGGCCGATCGCAACACCCTCATCGTCCGAGACTACCGCATCATCAAAGTATGAAACCAATCTTTGCACCTTCGTAGTCGCGTTCGTGGTCACGGCTACGGCTGCGGCTGCGGCTGCGGCTACGGCTGCGGCTGCGGCTGCGTTCGCATTCGCACTCGCATTCGCGCCCGCAGTCGCCTCGCTCGCTACGGTGGCCGCGTTGACCAAGCTGTTACTAGTCTTGCCACCAATGCTGGCAAAAACCACGGGACTATTCGAGGCTGATCGGCCTGATTTGGGACTGTTGAAAGCCTGGGGCTGACCGACATGGGCATTTTGCGGGGCGGCCCCCTGGGGAGTGTTCGAATTCTCCTGAAGGTCGTCTTCCACCCCGTCTTCGCCCTCCGAGTCGGTATAGGTGGCCGTGAGAGATGCCAGAGCAACACTTTGTACAGACATGGTTAGTTGGCTTTGAGTGTTCGCCGTACTACCAAGCGATATTTTGTGTTGGAACTCACCAGTGTCGCGTTGAGACACGTATGCAGCGCTTCAAAGCTATATATTGCAAAGCGCACGCTTTGATTTTTGATTACTTAATAAAACAATAAACCTCAACCCCCCACCCTCCCTCCCTCCCTTTCTACTACTCCTTCTCCTGATTCACCCCCAGGTGTACAGTGTTTCCGTCAAGTTCTGCCAGCCGTGCATTCGCCGCACTTTGCTTGATCGATCTCTAATGCCTCAATCTGAAACTCATACGCCTATATCCACCACCACTCTTATTTCTTCCCACTCTATTCTCCAAATCTTACAGGTCACGCGAGCCCACTTCACTACATATTCCGATCAATCACTAATCGGATCCAACCATCTTTTCTACATTTATCAACCACTCAACTCCACTGTTGGGATCTCTATCAACACATCGCCTCCACCAAATGCAACCCTTAGGCGTATATGTATACACACACACATATATAGATATATGCGTGAGATGTGAGTGACGATATGCTGCGTCTGAATGAGTAGATGGATAGAAACAAACGTTTCATCGATGCTCGCGCAAATGACACATCTGATTCGAGCCAAGCAGCGCAGGAATTCAATTCTGTCGAGGTTAAGTAGACTCGCGTGACATGACACGCGCTTCTCCCTCTACTAGAACTATCTCCACTCACCTGGCTATTGTGATGGCAGTAGACTCCCGCGTACGCAGTGTATTACGTTTAGTTTAATTGGCTCAAATCGAACTCGGCTCGAGATATCCCCTTGAAGAACTCGTTGCCTTCGTCCTCTGCTTGCTTGTTCCCGCTCTCGCTCCCTTGCCCTCTCACTCACCCACTCGCTCTCTCTCTCTGTCTCTCTGTCTCGGGTAATGTCTCTCTTTCCAGGCTTTCCAATTGTTTGCAATGCCAGATCGGGAATACGGGCGCGGAGAGGCAGGACGTGTGTTTGTACGCTCTATGTACACAAGATACAAACAGCCGAGGCATACATACATACACCTATATAACAGGTAGAAATGGATTACGATTACGGTCGCGGTGATATGGTAAATTCCAGTGAATTGTAATAGATTGCTAGGTCCTTGCTCCTCCCGATACCTGACCGTGATTTTCCGACTGCCTACTCTGGCTTTTCGTTTCTAGGGAGATATCTCACTCATTTCACCATTTCACCTCTCTCCTCGACTTCCCTGCTTTTCGCCCACTTCTCGCCAGGTTAGTTTCCATCAGCTCTCCCAATTTTATGTATTTCTCGGACGCCTGCTTTTGCGCTCTGCTTGCCTTTTCTGATACAAGTCCTGCAGGCTGCGGCGCATGCGCCTCTACTTGTCAAGTGCGCGAAGCGCGCTGCAAGTCTGACCACGTGTATCGTGTTGCGTATCCGCAACTGCGAACCGCGTGAAGGTAGCTCATATCGAACGGTATCGATTATGCAATGGAACGCGAGAGTTTCGATTTAAATCGAGAGGAGCTTAAAAACCTCCGAGTTTAAACACTTTTTCTTCAAAATTAGCTTAACTAGATTGTTCAATTTGGTTGTAACAATATAATTCCCAATTTGTCGATCAGCTTTAAAATCTCTTTGAACGTTTATTTACAAGTTCTCGGGGCAGATTTGGCGATGTTCAGGCCTCTGAGAAGATTGGCGACGCAAGTATATGTATGACATGCCATTCCCACCAATTCCCCCCGCCCTTGCCAGGTGTTGGTGGCTCCCCACTCCCTCTACCAAATCAGCATATCATCCATTCCCATTGTCATCCATTCCATTATTGTCAGTCACATAAACCGGCGACTTGTTAGGTTACTCGGTTTTCCACTGTAAATTTGTATAAATACAATTGATTTGAAGGGACCCGGTGAGCAAGAGGAGAGTCGACATCGTTTAGCATGGAGGAACTTAGCCAGCATTTATCGAAAATCCGAATTCCAGAGAAGCACGATAAAATATACAAAGACGAGTGTGTTTTCTCGTTTGACTCGCCAGTAAGATGAAATCGTCCGATATCCGCATATTTTCCTTTTAATGATTAATCGAGGCTGCGGCCGGCAAACATTAACATTGATTGATAATACTTTAAGGATTCGCCCAGTGGACTGTATGTCAGTCTCGCATCGTATTTGGGGTTGGGACAGGATCATGTTATGCGATATTACGAATTAACGAAAAATCCTGTCTTCCTCCACATCAAACGAACGAAGAAGGAGGTGAGGGAGTTGAACTGATGCCGCGGTGGACTTGGTGAATGGAGAAGAGTGTCGATAGTAATGTGTTGTGTTTTGTCCATTGAAGATCCCGTCGGAATACCAGGGAGAGGGTCCAGAAAAGAAGATAACGAGATTGGCAATCGGAACTCCCGGTGGCTTTACGCCGGACCAACAAAAGTTCACTTTCGACGAAACTTACCAAATTGTCGTTCTGCCGAATTTTACGAGCATACCTTATCCAACGGAAAACTTGCCAGAGCAGGTACATCTTTGATCAGCAGGATCTTTAAATATTTCTTGACACATGAATTTGATCATAGGTGGAAGTTGCCATCAAAATTATATTAGAAGCAGACTCTGCATTAAAAGTAGCGGAAGTAGAAGCCTTGACCGGCACTTGGGATGGGGAAGTGAAAATAGTCTCAAAGTATGATTACACATGAGAAAGCTTGTTGGAGTTATTGTGTATACCAGTTGTGATATTACTTTAAATGGGGAAATAATTTTTAGGCATGCCGATAATTTAAAGCAATTAGACAATGGAAAGAAAATACCACCGAGTGGGTGGATATGTGAAAAGTGCGATCTAACTCAAAATCTCTGGCTTAATTTGACCGATGGTAGTGTGCTATGTGGAAGGAAATTCTATGATGGAACTGGTGGGAATGACCATGCAGTCGAGCATTATAGAACCACTGGTTATCCCTTAGCTGTGAAATTGGGTACAATAACAAAAGAGGGGAAGGGGGATGTATACTCGTATGACGAGGATGAGATGGTAGAAGATCCTAATTTGGTGATACACTTGGCCCACTGGGGAATTAACATGGCTCAGATGGAGAAAAGCGATAAATCCATGGTAGAACTTGAGTTAGACTTAAATCAAAAGTTCGGGGAGTGGGTTGCATTACAGGAAGCTGCCAGTAAGCTAACGGCTGTATATGGTCCCGGATATACAGGACTCACCAATTTAGGAAATTCTTGTTACTTGAACAGCGTAATGCAAATCTTATTCATAATCCCCGATTTCATACATAGGTGTGTAACATACTATTTTTTGCTTTTCCTTTCATATTTTACCAGCACAGCTTTATCATTAAGAGATGGAAATATTCTTTAGCTTCCGTCTTAGAGTTTTCCGCGATGGAGCAAACCAATGATTTTCTAAATAGATATGAATTCCAGATATGTAGATGCCGCATCTCAAATATTTGATCAAAATATCGGCGATCCGGCCAACGATTTTAACACTCAAATGTAAGTTGATGCACGTGTTCGCCCACCATTCGATGAAAGCTTGTGCAACTGAAAACTAAAGAATTGTATGATGTATAGGGCGAAACTCGGGGTCGGTTTGTTATCTGGGAAATACTCAATTCCGCCAAAGGATAATAAGGAAGATGACGCGCGGAAAGGTATTGCACCACGAATGTTTAAAGTACTCATCGGACGTGGTCACCCGGGATTCTCGTCGAATCGGCAACAAGACGCTCAGGAGTTCTTTCTTCACCTTATAAATATTATAGACGTAATTATACAACACTCTATTGTTCGCGATTAGTACTTTCCACTCGTTTCGCGAGTCTTCGTCACTGTCAATCACTACTATTCTCGGTTGATTAGCGTCACAGTCGACATCAAAGGAATCCGACCGACTGCTTTAAGTTTAAAGTCGAAGAGCGATTCCAATGCAGTCGCTCGAATAAAGTCAAGTATACCTATCGGCCGGAGTATATACTGCCATTACCAATACCATTGGAAGCCGCATTGAATAGAGTGAGTACATTTCTTCCCGTGGTGTGCAGAGATACATTGAGCTCACGATAATTCGGCAAACAGGAAGAAGTTGAGGCTTATGAAGCGTTAAAAGCGGAGACGGAAGCGAAGGGACAAAAAATGGATCCAAATGTGTTGGTCAGACCACGCATAAAGCTTTCATCTTGTCTAGAATCGTTCATTCAATCTGAAGTAATAGAGCAATTTTATAGTTCGGCTCTGAATGAGAAAACAACCGCATACAAGTAATGATTCTTCTATATAACTCACACAGCGAACGCCTAATTGATTCATTGGATCTAATCTATGTCAATTCTCTTTTCAACAGAACAACGAGGCTCGCAACCTTCCCGGATTATTTATTAATTCACTTGAAAAAGTTTATGCTGAGAGAAGATTGGACTGGTGTTAAATTGGACGTCGCTGTGGAAATGCCTGATGTATTGGATTTGAATTCACTCCGCGGTAACGGACTTCAATCGCCGGAGGAATTGTTGCCAGAGACAACCGGTTCTGGACCGCCACCGCCCGTTTACGATCAAACGATTTTCGGCCTATTGGCAGATATCGGATTTCCACCAGAGGCTTGCAAACGAGCGCTCTACTTCACGGAAAACCGCGGATTAGAACCGGCGACCAATTGGCTGATGGAACACATTGCAGACTTTGATTTCGCCGAACCTTTCGTACCGCCCGGTATAGATGCTAAGTCTGGTATTATTTCGCGCTCTTCCGATCATTGCTCTAGGCACCACCGTGCCTTGACGTATTTAAGCTAAAGTAAAACATTTATTATCCAAGCAGGCAAAGACAAATTTATGGTGAACGAAGATGCACTGGCTATGGTGATGGGAATGGGATTCACGAGGGAGCAAGCAACCAAGGCACTGAAAGCTACTGACAATAACTTGGAGCGTGCGGCAGATTGGATTTTCAGTCACCAAGCCGAAGTCGATGCGTTAGATGTTGACGAGGAAACGGCTCAGCCAGAAGACACATTCAGGGATGGCAGTACTCGTAAGTTTTCTTTCTACGCAATTAAAGGGGTATTTGTTATATAGTCGGAAGAGCAATGAGTAGTTTATATATGACATACATACGTCTCTAGGATACAAGTTAGTAGGTTTTCTCTCTCATATGGGATCTTCGACAATGGTGGGACATTACGTCTGCCATATTTTGAAGGATGACCGATGGGTTATATATAACGACGATAAAGTACGTACTGCTTTAACATAAGTATATTTCAATAAATTACAAAATTCATTTACAAATATGATGTTACATTGCAGGTGGCTTTATCTGAAAATCCGCCAAAAGAATTAGGATACATATATCTATATCAGCGTATCGATTAAATTAAGCAGCTTTATTGTATGAAAAAGTGTATACTATTGTTCTTTAATAATAAAACTTCTGCAGATAACGAGATCCACGTGGTATACATCATCTATTTCGACAGGCAATCAACTCACCCGATTCTATATTAAACTTTGAATGACACGAACAAGAGCATAATTGTAAAAAAAACATCGCTTTATTTCACAACAATGGCACAATGCTTTATAACCGGTTTAATCCTTCGTCACTATGTTCTCTTAAAAATAAATTCTCTGTGTGACTTTGATTATCAGTAGAATATCTTTTAATAGAAGTAAAGTTTCGAAGGTAGTAGTAGCAACCCTAAATGCACAAAAATGCAGTAACTTGATAATAATTTAACGTATTCGTTATCGATAAACGAATAATCAACTATGATAGTTGGTGTTAGTATAAGATTCTAAGTACATCCTTTCCAAATGACTTTTGGAAATTCTCCAAGCTTTCGCAAATGGCCTATTCGCAAGCATGAATGGCAGTAGAAATTGAAAGATGGGAGAAATTGCAAATATGTGTATATTTCAATACTTGACAATCGATGAGAAAGCATCTGGGGAGATGCTTTAAGTAGAAGGCCACGGCAATATCACTTGTAAGGGTTGAAGCGCGGAAGAATTCTGTCGCGACCTCGTAAAAACTGGAATACTGTCTTAATACTCTTAATTCTACGTACCTTCGGTTCACAGATCAGTCGCAAGAACAGGTCTATAACTAGCGATATAAAAATGTAGTAATACAAAACGCACCATCGTAGACCGGTACACTTTTATACTTTTAAATACTACGAATCCATCGTGTTAATAACAAGAAACATTATTTACAATAGCACGATAATGGTGTTTGATTGTCTCCTCATCGACACTTGAACAATGTACGTGCGGTGTTGAATTTTCGATGCGTCGCGAGCGAAATTTAATTATGCATGTCACTTGGAATATGCGCGAAAAGATAATAGTTACTAACACGTTATAAAAATAGTTTTCTAATTCTCTCCTAATGTAGTAAGATTTGTACATTCAAAGGCCTTGGGATAATACGTGCACGACTAAGAATCTCACCTTTCACATAGTTTAGCTGACCGCTCGAATTTGAAGCCTCGTGTTAGCACCGCCGTCAATTATACCGACCGATGGGGGAATCGCATAAGTAATCTGCTCGCCGTCTTTTCTAAAGGTAGCCTCGTTCACGTCCGGCATTACTTCTATTCGTAGTATTTTGCTCTTATTTCCCAGCATACATTTGAACTTGACGTCCACCGTAACTTGCAAGTCAGCGTACCGTAGTCTGTTGGTTGGGACAAACATGCAAATAGTAAGGTTTGCAGTATTGTCCAAGTATATATAGCATGGTGAGAACATGGACAAGAATACTCACTGATTGTATCTGTTGCTCAGAATTCCAACGAGTTCCCCGACCCTATCATCCTTACTCGTGATCGACATGATGAAGTCATTACCGCGATTCGAGTGAATAATTATTAATTGATCATTTCCAGGTGATACGCTCAGCCCTGTGATTTCGGCAATCGGCATACCTTTCTTCATACTCTTAAACTTGGAATTCTCCAATTTATATATCGCGTGTTCCGTCACAACTAAAACCCGATCGGCCGGCTTGTTGAACCTGTTACAGAAAGGCTTCTTCAATATAATGCCCGAAATACCGTGCGCATTCTAGTGTATTGAACGCAAACCTGTTAGTCTTTTTGATAAATGAGCTAAAGAGAACAGCTTTGAAGTGGTCAGTGTTACGGAGATTATTGATGGACGAGTTAAATATATCGCTGTGGGGATTCTCATCTGGTTTCGACAAGTAATTCCCCTCCCAACGTCTGTCCTGCCCCCAGTACGATCGTTTCGAGCGTAAAACAGCTCCAGCAGCCATCTGCCAATTTATAAATGTTACTCCTCGCGCAGCGGCATCTTTTCCAAAAGAAAAGCTATGTGTAACATACCTTCAATCGAAGCTGAGGCCAATCTTCCCGAGGAATTACCCTAAGTATCATCCAAGCCCGCCATCGGCCGTACATCATCTTCAAAGCAGGTATCGTTTGTCGGACGGCAAAGTTCTCGCGCGGCCAAGCTAGATGCTTCCCATAATCACGCATACTCTTTGCATTATGGAATGTTCTCTCGAGATCCCTGATGTAAGTACGCTTTTTGTACTTTCGGTAGTATTCCATAATAGCTATAGCCGCCTTCATCTTCTTGTACCTTTGCCGGCATAGATATCCGCGCCACTGTTTCTGGAGTAGTATTACGATGCCTGGTATCAGATCACTACGAGCCTGTAAGGAGAAACGCGACTAGTAGAATTATGCGCATACAACACCCGCCACTGAATACACACCTTTTCTAACGCGAAAAGCGTTTGCGGAGAACGTATAAATATTTTGGTATGTCCGTACTTGACATCACTACCGAAACCCTTCTCCTCAATCAGTGTACGCACACCATCTTTATCATTTCCACCTCTAAAGTTCGGCCAGGTATATTGCGAAATCATTTTATATCTAGATTCAAAGGAAAGGGGATCAGCGATCGACTTTAACGACATTTTCCTCGAAGTATTTTACTTGGAAAGCAAGGATAAGATACGAACCTCTTTAAGAATCGATCGTATCTCTGCCGATGTGCGAAACCTGCTCGTCGCACTAATATATTTTCCACGAGACCTAAGTATCGAACTTGATGGTTAACCCTTTCCTCGTCAAATACCACTGGCGATTTCACTTCATTCGGCTTGATACATCTAACATAAAAGGGTTCTTTACTCGCTAGATTCTTAGCAAGAGCGATCATAGAATTTCGGAACATCGTGCCAGCGGTGAGTGGTCGCTTGGTAGTCTGCAAGAATCCCGCGGTAAACAATCGGAACTACTATTGAAACGTAATACAATAACTCGAACGGTACCTTTAGGATATTCTGGGCACCTTCCGGCCACATTTTACTAATCACAGTGTTACTACTTTTAAAGAGCAATCTCTTAAAGTCTTGAAAGAGTGTGTCCTTATTTTTGTCCAAAAAGCCATGCACATTGTAAATTACGTTGCCCGCGTAGTGTTTGACCTTGAACTGTGTCTTATGCTGCAATTCTTTCTCCATCGGTTTCAACTGTCGGGAGGTGTAGTGTTGATGGCCGGCTAACTTTTTATCCATCGCATCGAGAAGCATCTGAAATAAGTATAAATTGTTTGGCTTGCGTTCGCATCGCATGGAGAGAGAGAGAGAGAGAAAGAGAGAGAGCGCGCGACTGTTACTAGCAGCCAGCATTTTTCTTTACCTCGTCCGTAACTTTTCCGACATTAAGACAAGCTTCGTCCATTATCGCGATGATGCCTTTATGAGACTGCTCGACTAAATCGCAAATGACTTGATTATTGAAGTATTCGATATTTTGCCAGGCGATTCCTTCGCGCTTGTACTCTTCCTGCTCTTGTTTGAGCACCAACTCTGAAAGGGGCATGAGGTTTGTGTTACATTTCCATATCACGCGATGCGCTTGTTGCCGTTTACGCACCGATGAATAGCTGTTGTAGCTTCTCGTTGCAATAGTTGATGCAGAATTGCTCGAAGCTATTCACATCGAAAATTTCGAACCCGTATATGTCCAGTACTCCGATCAGAGTTCTGTATCTCTTATGAGCGTCGGTATCATTCACGTTAATGGCATCGTTGACACGAGAAACAATCCACGTGAACAATCTCTCGTATATTGCCTGATAAGAATCGTGGAATTACATAATCTATTCTCGTGATCAACTCCGCAATATTCACCCCTTCGCTGTATACCTTTGCCAATGCGTCCCTTCCGTATTCCGCCTCGATGAGGGTGTGGGTTTTCTGCATTACCTCGCCGCCAGCAGCAATCACCCTTTGCGACAGGGCGGTACTCAATTCTTTTGGATTAATCGAGAGCATATTAGCAGTATCATTCAGAGCACCATTGTTGCCAATCAGCAGCGTCTCGTCGTCAAGTTTGAAGGTGATATTTCCCTGCGAGAAATCGTACACATCAAGCGTGAGATCCAAGTTAGGTGTTGCGATTCTCTCAATCGCCGACTCTGACTAACCAGATGGAGGATCCCAGCTATAACACTCCAAATTGTCTGCGTCTCATTCGGTGCGAAACCGAGGAGGGATAGCGCCGACATGACTGTCTTATAGTCACTTCTGTCCGATGCATTGACTTTATTCGCATTTCCGTTACTAACGTAATAATAAGCAGACGGGTCCCGCACTAGTCGCAATTTATTCAGTTCTGCCTCGCTCGTACCATTCAAGAGCTGCGGATTGTTTTCGTATAGTCTCCCATTGCTAATAGCTCGTCAATTTTCTTTTCTAATCAGCGATGGCTGTGAAAGTATACCTGATAGAAACAGTGAAAGTTTCGCTCGCCGTCTTGCTGATTGACTACTCGCGACTTTTCCAGGAGATAATTCGTGACATGCCCGCCGACCGGGTCCCCCTTGAAATCGAAATCGATGTCCATGTACTTGCCGAAACGGGAGGAATTATCGTTCCGGTTTGTCTTGGCATTGCCGAACGCCTCTAGGATCGAGTTGGATTGAATCAGAATATTTTTCACTCTGAAACACAAGGTCGCCACGGATCGTTGAAATGAAAATGCCAATATATAGCGAACCCTGGAGACTTATGTCAGTGCAAGGTTCCTCAAAAAGTTCAATTATCAAAGAGCAAACTATAAAGATTAGATAACAAAAGGTGATAGTTACACATTGTGGAAGCTCGGTAATTATTAATTATACCTTTCTATCTCTTGCTGCCCGCTCAGATTCGTCACGGCGGCGATGTACTTCATGATGATTTTGCTCGCCTCGGTTTTCCCCGAGCCGGACTCGCCACTTATAACAATGCAAGTGTCGCGGCCTTGCTGCTTCATTTCCCGGTGCACCGCATCGGCAATAGCAAAAATATGCGGCGGGTTTTCGAACAGTTCCCTGTCTGAAATCATAAAGCAACCCCCTTTAGCCACTGTCCGCCACTCTTAAGCGCCGGCAAATCGAGCGTCTCTCAATTACCCTTATATTTGTTGATCTGATCGGCATCGTAAATGTTTGTGCTTCTGTAAGGATTCACGCTGACACAGACCTCGCCGATGTAGGTGTATATTCTGCCAGCGTTGAATCTAAAATCGTAAGTCAATCGTAAGTTAATTAATCGACCGGCGGCTTTTCAAGTGCATAGTAAGCGCGACTTCAAGGTGTTTGTTATCGCCGCGGGCGCCGTGTAAAAATATCGTTTCCACAATTTTCCTTTATCAGTGCAAGATAGAACTATCGCTATACTTTGTCACTCGTTACATCTCAATGACGTAGGGGAAAAGAATAAAATAGTAAGACAGACTTTCCACGCTTACGCAAGTTATTATATTTTACCAGCAGCCTAACGTCATCGCAGGACTAGAATCCAAGACGGATATAATTTGGAAGCGGCGAAGCATGGGCGGTCTAAAAAAAGCCGGCAGTTACATAATAAAATCGCTATGCAAATCAATCAGCGAATTTGGCGGATTAGCCGAGCCCCAAACTTTTTCTTGCCTTGTGTATTCTGGCCCATTGTCAGAGGCGTATGGCGCATTTCTCCGGCTAGTTTCATTTGAGCCAACTAGTCAATATAGTTAGTCGACCTCCAATGAGCCGGGCAGGCGGAATATTAAGCGGGTTTGCGCGGGTACCAGGAGGCGAAGTACAGGCACTTTCCGCCGTAGTTGAGCATAGCCCGTAAACTCTGAGTAAGAAGGTAAAGCGATGACTCATAGACTACAACCTGATAAGCGTGTAAAATGTCGAGCTTGTTACGGGCAAGTATCGGAGTAATATTCGTTGGATCGGATACGTAAAAAGCGGCTTTGCGCTCGGCGGGAAAAGCTTTGCTCAGCGAGAAACGGAGTAAGATTAATCCGATCCCGGCATTAGAAGTGGAAAGAGCGCGTTCGATAGTGGGCTGAAAAGTCAAGAGCGAAGACGCTCTTTGTCCTTGGCGAAGAGGCAGCATTGTCCAGGCAGAGTAGAGCCTTTACTACATATATGGGCCAGAGACGCACGCTGCATTGAAAATAGTGTTCGACCAGGTTATTAGGGGCTCAGACAATCTCTAATTTGCGGGTCAAGTTCAAACGCGGATTACAACCACCTGCTAATACGGCAAGCCACGCCCTCTCGGTGGATGATCTAGGAAACAGCGGGACGAGCGGGGACGCGCGCTAGCCCACCTGTCACACCCCAGGAAAAGCTACCAACGGGGATGACGCTGCTGGCCGGCCGATTCCCGCCATCCTTCTCTTACCAGCTAGCAAGCACCGAGAGAGAGAGGGTAGGGGAGCGAAGCGGACGCCTACCTCACTCGCAAGTTATCCACGACCTTCTCGACGGTGATCTCGTCGAGGAGAACGAAATCCCCGATGCCGACTTCCTCCTGGGCTGCCATTGCCAGCGTTGTCCTTCCCTCGAGAGAGAGCACTGGAGAGCACGAGAGCACGAAAAGCAGCACCGTGCACGCTCCGGCACTGCGAAAGACGCACACTTCGCCCGGCTGACGGAGGCCACTCACTACCACCTCCCCTCGAACCACTCACTTCGCCGACGAGCGAATGGCGAATGCGGTCAACTAGAATCTTAGCCACATTTCACCACATTTCACCCCTCCGCCGAGCCCATTGCCTCCTCGGCGATCCTCAGGTACGTGCGTCTGCTTCATAATCCTCGCATCACACCATCCACTTCTTTTCCTCCAATTTTCAATTCGAATTTTAACTTTTCACGCTTTCCAGGATACTGCGCATTATTGTGGGTTAAAAGGACAACATGTGCGTAGGTGATCCTTGTAGGGTTTATGCGTGTTGGATTGGAATCCGAAGAGTCCTGTGCCAGAGAGCCAGAAATGAATAGTTTGGATTTTCTTGATATGAGAATGGCGTCGAGGAGTTTTCTATAATGTCTTGGTAGGTTGACCCGTAATGATATATTGTCAGAGTGAGTAATATAATTATTGTGTTTTTAGTAAAATTTAGTAAAACCTCGAGAAATTGCTCTCCTTGGCACAGCACTGGCGTAGAGATGCTCGCGAAGCGCAGGCGCTTCCCCCCACCGTGACACAGCTTCTTACTCACTGGTGTTGTTCACTTTTATTTTTGGATTCCGAGATATATCGTACTTGTCATTCGCGAAGCCCTCGAGTGTGCCGCGCGGAACAGCTCGTATCTTCCTCGGCGAGGAACCATGAGCGGCAAGGCAGCGGGCTTCCTTCTAAACGGAGGGAGCAGTGGACGCGTGAGAGTAAAGAGCATAAGGCCAGTGGAATTATGGAAGAAAGTTCAAATAAACGAGTGGACCTGCACTTCGTTTCTCCTTGCGATATCGCTCGCTATCCTTTTCGGGAAACTGTGCACAAACTACGGTAAGTCGCTCGCAACACTACAGACAGAGCTCGTCTCGCGTTAAACTATAACGGAGAATGACTGCGCGTTCTCTCGGTCGCATTAATCCGCAGATTCATGTGACCTGCATGTCAGAGTATGCGCATGTTTTTGTTTTGCACGCAGGTTATATTTATATCTATGAGTTTCCTGTTCTCTGTCAGCCTGCTGTATCCTATCTCTCACCACCCACCCCCCCGTTCGAAAGTCTCGTGCGAGATAAACTCATATGCAAGCCTTTTATCTCATTATGTAATTGATAAGTGCGCGGCCCCGAGAGAAAGATCGTCGGCGAGAGCGGCGACGGCTTTCACTCGGCTAGCTTTTGCCCCGAGTTGCGCCCACATTTTTCTTCGCGAGGCTCCGCGAGCCGTGTATATTTGTGTTGGCGCGTTCTCCCTGCCGATCGCGCGCCGTCCGTGACCAAATTTACCAAGGCCGCAACATACTTCCGTTCATCCGAATTTTGAAGTATGCAAATCGGGGATGCGATCGGCCGCGGCCGGACGGCGCTCAGCCAATCATCATCGTGACGACTGTTTTTTTCATTGACATTTTTACTTGTCTTCGCCAACTGCATCGACATCATACGTTGAATGTCAAAATCATCGATTTTTGTCAGCTGTAAACATATCTGCCACTAATACAGTAGATTTAATTTAAATTAGTATTAGTATATGCTTTTTCATGTGTTTATCATGTAGTAGTAGTTTAATCTTTCATGCACTTGTATTGCGCTTGTAGAATCGTTTTTTGGAAGATGCGCATGCACGTAGAGCATATATATCTTTAGAGAATCTTTGACAGGGCTGACCCTTGTATTATCTTCTCTTTAGGGAATATTCTGCACGAGCAGAGTAAAACTAAATATGCAAGACCAACAGTAGCATTAGTTTCAAACGCATCGGAAACACTCGAGACATTTAAATTTCCCAATTATGCTCACTCCAGGGTATTAGCAGTGGCAAGTGGATATGATTTTATTGTTAAACAAGGAGATATCGCAGGAAGTGCAGTAATGTCTTCTGTGAAAGCCTATGGATGGCTGATGAGGGCTGCTTTGTGTGGGCTGATAACGATGGGATTTACTTGGTATATCATTTATAAGGATAGCAGTATTCCTGGAGTCAACCCACCTATCCCTTTCAGTCCTTTCAACCACAGGTATGTCAGTCTTTACTAAGCAATAACAATAATATGTTGTAAAATGAGAATAATTGTAATATAACACAGTTAACATACTCAAATCAAACAGTAATACTACTCTAGCCATTAAAACTATGTCCCTTCTTTTACAGGCATTCCAACACACCAAGAATACAGATGAATTATGCGTTTGGAATATTGAATGGGATCGTTACTTTTTTCTATATGTGTTTGTAATATGTTAATGGTGGTAGCTGGTGCGTTTTGCAATCACACTTGTCCTAAGTGTACAGTCATCGTTTATTTAACACATAGATATTTGGTATTAATCGCTAGAATTTCCATATTGGGAAATGGAATATCTAGCGTGCAGCTTGGCAGTATTCTTTATTAAGTAGTCGGAAAAGGGAGAGGGGAGAGCTTCTGGCCAGTGTCGAACATAGAAGTCTAAAGCTTTATCTTTTGGGAAGAAGATGAATTCATTTGGTACAAAGTTCAGCATAATGTACAAACGCAAGTTACCATTTATGTTGCGGTAAATGGAGTAGTATTAACCCTTGCTTTAGTTGTTGGTGTCTACTCAGAAGGGTCTGGACCTGATAAATAAGTCCCAGTAACCACTCAAGTACAAAATCTTAATTTATTACCCTCATTATCTTCCATTGTTATGTCAAGGAAGACTGAAGATTAACGATTGTCACTAAAATGTTGTTTATTTATTTGTCGCGTAAGTTATTCTACAAGATAAGATACTTAAAGGTGTTCGGTAGTTATACGTTTGATTGTTGAATGAGCAACTGGTTGCCGATGAGATATACTACCAGACATTTTTCTACAATGCAGCTATATATTTATATACAAATGTATTAGAAGCCTATGATATATTGTGCATCATAGTGCTCTAATAGTACGTTCTTCAAGATAAGTTCCTGGTATCACAATCACCGAATACATTTCGAAAATGTTGTAAACAATATGATACACGCGCTCGTATAAGACTGTTGCCTTGAGAAAGCATATTTTTCAATTAAACTTATATACATAATGTACATAAGTGTAAGCAATATTTAATAAAGAATATTTTGAAATAACTCTTTAATACCCTGATACTGAATTCCTTCAAGCGCGTACCACATTCGTCAGAATCACGCGGCAGTTGAAATTCAAATAATGAGCAATCGGTGGGTGGACGGCGCACTCTTCCCACCGCCGCGCCAGCCAATCAGGCGGCTCCTTGGGCGCTCATCCCACTGCCGCGCTGTTCCAACCGACCAACCGCACGGCGCGGCTCATTCCCGGCTTCGGACACCTGTCCCCGCTTGGACGTGCGTAAAAACGAGTACCAATCAATATTCGGATGTTTTATTTGGATATTTTTGATTGATTATACGCAACAATTAGTCACTTTTTTCTCATTTTCACACATGTCTCGAAAACGGTACATCTTTCCGGCGAATTATATTTTTATCTTATGTCGCCCCTCGATTGTAACTTCGATTTCGATTTGTCTGAGAATGTTTGTATGTGGAACAGTAATTCGTATGACGTAATCCTTTCGCTCGTGGATTGTGGATGGTGGATGCCGGTTTTTGACGAAAAGGTAGTACAGCGAGTAGTTCTGTCCTATCTACTTGAGTGGTGTGTGTTTGCGGTCGTCATTGTCAGATTTTCGCGGAAACGGCGAACTGTCCGGTCAATTGGTCGGCCACATTTTCATGAGTTCTACCTCTTTCAGTCTCCTTCTAGAGGAACTCTTCTCCAAGTTGTCTGTCCAGTGTAATATAAACAATGGATCATCAAATGTACAAAATCTATAATCAAGAGGATTTCAATCGGATCACCAGAGGCATCAAAGTTGCACAATGCATGCAATCACGGTCATCGGCCGGTAAATATCCTTTGAATTGAATTGATCCTTCCTTGGCATCCGCCACTGATGAGCTTGGTAACAGCAATAACCTGCACCTTGCTCCATCATTAGTCGAATATTAGATTTTCCTAACATTACTTGGACCTGTTCCCTTTTACTTTTCAATGACGTCACACATCTAATCCCTCGAGCAAGCAGCTTCCGAATTGCGCTCCAATTTGCTGCTTGTCACTTTTGCCTCCTCAGATTCGCGATCTGTCGTTCCTCGTTTCGTCCCGATCTAACATGGAATGCACTGTTTAGTTTTAGATCCCGAAAAAGTGTTAACCCAGCTGGTAGACTTAGTGGTGTCAGACTCTTTGAGTTGCTCATTCTGCAATACGATATTCGAAGATAAAGCCCAGCAAAGGCTTCATTATAAGTTAGATTGGCACAGATATAACTTAAAGCAACGATTAAATGGGTTAAAGCCTGTTAGTGAAGATAGTTTCAATCTTATGGCTGATGAAGGTATTCCTAACATGAGTTCTTGCTGAGATTACCATTGGGCTCTGAGCAGATTAAATATCATATTACATGTTATAGGTGATATGTCTAGCATTTCCGGATCCGATGCAGAGTCGGATGATGAAGAGGAGGCTTGTATGTCCGAGCCAGAGAGTTCCCCGAGTGGGCAATCTAGAACTAATGAATCAGGTAGTAAAAACAGTAGCAGAGTCAAACGGATTGAGAGAAAAGGGCCAAGTGCAGAATCCATTTCGGACAGCTCCGACACAGAGTGCTGCGAGGAAGCACCGAAAGAGAAGAGAAAGATAGATGCATTGGTAGCATTAGCCAACCGGCACTCGAAAGTTTTCTTTGAGAATGACGATGGAGTGATATTCAGCATATATCGATGTTTGCTTCATCACAAAAAGGTCTGTTGGAAATATCTGACCGGGGGCTGTTTATAGTTAGAATGGTAGTTGCCAATGTGTAGTCCGGATGTCTACAAATCTTATGTTGTATCTTAATCTACTTTGTTAGAATCACTCGGCTGTCTATACTTGCCAGATCAGGAGAGATCCACTTGCATTTTAGGAAATTCCAGAGGTAGACAATGAGATGATTACTAACGCATTAAACAGTGGGAAAAAGACAACATGGACTGTCATTATGATAGGTGGGGGGCACTTTGCTGCTGCAGTCTTTCAAGGTTGGGCTATTGTCTTTTTAATGTTAAGAATGGAGTACGTCTAGCTTAAATATACGTGAGTAAATTTTATGTGTCTCAGATGGTGAGCCTGTTGTACACAAATCCTTTCACTCTTATACTGTCCGCGCGAAGCAAGGCTTTGCCGAGAGTTCTCGAACTAATAAAAAGCATGCCAAAAGCGCAGGATCTAGTTTGCGCCGTTACAATACTGCCGCTCTTACTCAGGTACAGATTCACTAAGTATTGAGCGTGGACTTTAGACGAATATGAGAAATAATCCATCGCTTTTAGCATATCCAAGACTTACTAGAGTCCTGGTCGGCTCATATCAGCACCTCGTCCCTCATTTTATACAGAGCGGTGGGGCCGCACAACCGCACTGTTTTATTCGGCGGGAAGAGTCCGCAGCTGGATAAAAATGATGCCCGACTGCGACCGCTCCCGTTCCCCACGCGCAGAGCGACCTTTAGCGAAGTTAAACGGGTCTACGATATATTGAGTACAGTGGAGATTTATGGTAATCATCAATATCGATGGATAAAATTCTCAGTCGGGCTTTATTCTTACCGGCAAACCAATTCCTCCAGGATCCGCAGCAGATTTTACGGATTCGTTTCCCATTTCGCCTCGGCAACCCATCCGAAAAAAAGTATCAAAGGTCGACGTTCTCGATGAACTGCCGGAAAAGGTAGATACTGGGAAGTGCGAGCTAAATACAACTTGCGATTCCAAAACCAGTGATACTGATAAAAGTAAAGTGCCTTTGCAATCATCGCCTGAAAGACAGCCCCGAAATTCTCGGTCCCAAATAGATAGAGCAAAACCGAGAAAGAGCCCCTGCCGACCTCTTCCAGGTATATACCCTTTTTTCTATAGCTCGAGCCCCTTAGCCTGCCCTCGTCTATTATGAGACTGTATAGTACGGACATGTTTTAGACATTGTTGCCAGACTGGCTCAGTCGTCATCAGAATCCGAGTTCGATGGCAAATGTGGCCCAGTCGACATTCCAAATCAAGTGTCATTGGTCGGGGAAAACTTTGAGATTGATTTTCGAGAACACTTACTTGCTTTTGAAGACACAGTGCCGAGATATATGAAAAATAAAAAGACCCGGCGCAATAAACGAAAGTCGAAGAAGGATGGTGAGATTTTTATGAAATTCTGTGCTACTCTTAATTTTCATATAACAACGGATATATCTCAATCGCATTTACAGACACCCCTGCGAACGGAGTTTTAAGTAGTGCTAAAATTAAGTTATGGACTGCATGCAAATTAGGTGACAATGAGTTACTGTCGTCAGCTATCAATAATTTATTAGCGGAAGTTAAAAAATGCGAGGAGGCAGATGAAGAAAGTAAAGCAGACGATGAAAGTAAAGCTGATGATGCCGAGAGTAATGTAATAGTAAATATGGACGATGTTGCGAAATTAGTTAACGACTCGAACGATGACGGTAATACGATGCTGCATTTGGCGGCACTGGGCGGACACTTGAAATTAATATGGTACGGACATATTGGAGCCCGGATTCGTTACAAACATTCTCTGACCATAAAATAATCTATGCAGGTTACTGATGGATGTCGGCTCGAACCCTTGCAACAAGAATAAGAAGTTACAAACTCCATACGCGGCAGCCACCGATAAGGAAACTAGGAATGCATTCAGGCGATTTATGGGCGCAAATCCGGACAAGTTCAATTACAGTAAGGTAAGCAAGTTGTTGCTCAGTAACCGTTGAGAGCTAGGACTCGAGCACATTTCTTTTATTCTCCAGTCTCAAATACCTGGTCCACTCACCACCGAGATCGAAGAAGAGGAGAATGAGAAGAAGCGGATGCAAAGGAAAGTGAAACGCGGTAAAGAGAAGATCAAACGAAAAGAGTTTGAACTTAAAAAGCAGGAAGAGGACGCTAAGCAACGATTCCTGAATCTCAGTGATCGCGAAAAGGTCAATTGCTTTTCGACTGTTGATTGTCTGTTTGTGCAGAGTATAGCAATGCTTCTTTCACATTCCAGCGGGCATTCGCTGCTGAGCAGCGAATATTACAGCAGGGTGGCAGTGTGCTCTCCCGTTGCTTCCAATGTGCTGTGGACATGTCGGGCCAGGTGCCTTTCGAGTACAACAGCAATCGGTTTTGCTCGATGCCGTGCCTCAAGGAACACCGTCTTCGCACTAAATTTGTTCTCTGATGACAGATCGACTTACCTCTGCATTGAACTTTAGTGCATGTGTGACTATAATCGAGTCGTAGCTCCAAGGACTAGCCTTATCGTTATCTGTACAAAGCGATCAAGGATCGTACGATTTTAAAACTGTTAAATTTCTATCCGAAAGTGAAGGTTCCGCGGCATGTCGATGGGAACTCGAATAATTTTTCAATATCCGTATCGGACAATACCTCTAGTACATGATCAAATTCATACGAATCTTTCAAATACCACAAGGCGTCCTAGAGTCTTTCTGTACAAAACGTATTTGATTGGGGCAATCTCATCTTGTCACACGAGCCAGGAGACTCGGTAGAGGATCCTTTCCCCGAAGCATAGCGGTTTCTGACGGATAGCATCCTCCAATCTCGGCACGGGCATACTGACTCCATGTATAGAGAAAGGATTTTTTAATATATGCAATTCCTAAGAAATATCAAGATTCCATCTTTTCCTCTTCCGACATCCTTAGAATGTTTAGCAAGGGCTTGGCTAACAGTAACTCGAGGGTATGTACGGATTGGATCTCCGAAGAAACGAACCCCATTACAAATTAAATACATTTTATACACTTTTGTTGACTGGTTACATATTAGTACATAACATCATTCGTCATATATTAATCGTCGTACGTGTACAACTAGTACGTTACTAATAGACAGTGACTACCTAAGATTCACATTCATCGTCGCAGATTCACACGGATCTGGATATATTATTTGCGCGTATGCATAGACGGGCGAAAGTTTCTTCAGTGGCGTATTATATATATATATAGTATCGAGATAGAATCCGAGCATAGCCTGGCATGATGTTCAAGCGAGGGTAATAATTTTGTGGTTGGTCCACTGGTGTCTGTTCGCTGTGGGTGCACGCATTCATCCAAAAATCTCTTTAATGACTAGTATCGAAGAAATCAAACTGCGCTCACAGATCTCTAACGCAGCGCTAACGCCGCGACTGATATAGTTTAACGTCGACGGTAGATCGACGGAAAAGAATGTAGGGTGTTCACTGACTGGCTCATGGTTATGCTTGTTGACGATTATTAACAATCACTAGGTGCTCCTTGGAAGGTGGACCTCAAAGTGAGTCGGCCGAAAGAGAGAGTTCAGCGCGTTCACTGCCGAGAGACCTTTCCTCACGCTCCAACTATAATATCTCTATAAACATCTAACTGCAGTGGGTGTGAACTGAATACAATTGTATTTACACGATGATCACTTAAGCGCTAAAAATGTAGCCCAGTTTCGAAACTGGTCGCCGAGTGTAGTGTACAACTACATACATCTACATATATAATATATCCATATACCTTCCGCGCAGCCCGGTCAGGTCTCCTCTCGAATTATGGTTCACGATGTGTATATACATGCGGTAGACAATAAAGTTCCTTCCTCGCAGACACACATGTACGGATTTCGTCCTCTTCACTCTCAAGAGATAGGATGTTAGGCGTAACGAAGCGTGTGTGCCGACGCCGACGACGACGCCGACGTGCTGTCTTGGTTCGCAGGTGCTGTACTTGGTAAAGATGCGCGAATAAAGGATGGGGAGGATTACTCGAGCAATTATACTCTCATGCCAGTCTGCAGCAGTGTTAGATGGCTTAAGTACAGAATAGGAGAGTCTTGATTTAGATGGAGGTCGAGTCGTCGGATTCCGTGTCGTCGTCGTCGGTCCACGTCGCGTCCAATCCTACCTCGTATCTGCTTTCTTGAGCGTTGTTAGAAGGCACGATCTTCACGTAGGTGTTCTTCATGGGCCTGGTGTCCTGCTGTATCCCCGTGCACTTGAGCATCGGGGTTCGCTCGCTACTGCTCCCAGACTTGGAGCGGAACTTCTCCGCGAACTTGACGATATCCTCCGATTCGAGGGAACTCTTCCTTTTACTGCTTCTCTTGCCGCCTCTCTCTTTAGTCACCGAGGCTTTCCGGTCGGACTTGGGGCTCTCGTTGTCCCGATACTTCCTGATCCACTTGGGCGTCTCGCTCGAGTACACGCTCACCTTCTTACTGTACTTCGGATTGTTCATCATTGGAATGTCCGTCTCTATGACGGTCGTTATCACTTGCTCGTTCTCGTCGAAGTTACTCTCGAGATACTTCTTCTTGGGCAAGGTCGAGACTGTTAGTTTGCCGAGGATCGAGGTACTATCGTCAGTCTCATAGGTGTAGGAGAAATGTCGTTGGGTTTGCTTGGGTTCCTGAGCCATGATATTCCCGAAGTAGTCCTCGGGCGGCTCTTCGTTCTTCAGGTTCTGCTCTTGCTCGATCTTCTTAAACCTCTCGATCGCCTCTTCGAATACGAACTTGGAGGATTTCTTGCCCAACGACAACTCGAAAGGCTTGATCGGCGAGGCGATGCTGTGCCTGACATTGCCAGTTATACTATGCCTCTGCTTGCCCGGCGGGTCGAGCAGCCTCCGAAGGCTCGAGTTCCTTATTTCGGGTACGGACATCCGCTCTCTGGTAGGAATCGGGGGCGTCGGCTTACTACTGAATATCGCCGTCATCGCTTTAATCGGCGATTTCTGCTGGAGCGAGTGTATCGTCTGCGAGCCTATGCCCTTTTTCTGCGGCAAGACCTCCGGCACGAGAAGCTTCCTCTCGCCCGGCGGAAGTATCGGGGTGGTGCTCGTGAGGAGGACGCGACTCAGACCCTCTCGCGTCGGACTCTTCAATTTACCACTCGTTATAGCCCCTATCTCCTCGATCTTCGGCTGTTGATGTTCGCTGATCGGCGAGCTCGCGATCGGCAGTAGCCTCGAGCGGGTCACCTCCTGTGACCTCGTCAATTGACTATCCAAGCTGAATCTCTGCTTGGGCGTGCCGGCCATCAGGCGCAAGTCATTCTGAGTCTCCAATTCGGGAATGGAGAAGCGATCGCGATTGAACTTGTGCGCCAACGATTCCTTAAGGTGTTTGTACTTAGAGCCGTAGTCCAGCTGGGAGAGACGCTCTCTCTGACTGCCGGGGAATCGCTTGTGCTTGCTGAGCGGCGGTGACGGCGATTGAAAGACCATCGTCGGAGGGTTGAGCTCTGTGCTGAGACAGGGCTGCGAGAGTCTCTGTTGTCCGCGCGCAGGGTAATAGTCGCCGGTGACGAGGGTCGGTTGCGAGAGTCTCTCCCGCTTGCCAGCACCGTCGTGGCGCACCGCGTACCGCCGGATGTCCGGCTGCGAGTGTCTCGAGGAGGTCTCCTGTTCCATCGTCAGGCTCCCGCGCGGACTTCCTCCGCCGACAGTGTGGACGTTCGGGCTGGAGAGCCTCTCGTTGATGCTGTTGTCTCCCGAGGGTGCTCGCAGACTCGAGTACGAGGAGCGCGAGGTTCGGTTCAAGTTGATGCCGCTGAAGCTCGAGTTGAGCGTCGGCTGGGACATTCGTATGCGTCGGTCCGGCGAGCAGCCGCCGGACCTTCGGTCGTAGGAGATGAGGAGAGTCGGAAGGTTCGGCTGGGAGTAGCGACTCCGCTGACTCGCTGGCGAATAACTCGGCGGACAGGGCGTCGTCGAGTAGGTCCCCGAGTCCTGGGACTCGATGCTCGATTGGGACTGCGGCGCCTTGACCGGCGTGATGTGGAGATTGGGGTGGGACAGTCGGTTCTTGCGACCGTGCGTCGGTTTTTTCAGGTGGTCGATGAGATTCGGCTGGGAGAGGCGTATGCACGGGTTCGGTCTCCTGGTTAGGTACCAGAGGTCCCGTCGGGAATACGGCTCGCATCAGAGGGGGCCTTCTTCGCGTAAACGTTGCATGAAGACCGGTCGCACGTCCTCGAAGAACGACGGCAGGTCCAGCTCGGCGGCGCGCGCGATTCCTCCGTCCTTGCACTCCAGCCAGTATGTGTCCATCAATCCTTTCCCCTAAAGTCACATGTTACATCCATCGCTCTCTCGCGAAACTCTTTCCCACCAACCCACTTACCTTCACGTCCACCAATCCACGATGGGCGATCTTGAATCCTCCCACGGCGTCCAAAGCCTTTTTCATCTCCAGGCTGATGTGAATCCGCAGAGCTGAGGACAGAGGGTTGCAAAAGTAGAACATTTCAAAGTTGAGCATCTCAGAAATCCAATAAATACCTTCGCCAGTAGACTCCATGCGGCTGGCGGTGTTGACTGTATCGCCGAAGAGGCAGTACCGTGGCATTTTGCTCCCCACTATGCCAGCGACGACGGGCCCAGTGTGGGCCCCGCTCCGTATTTGCAATCGCTCGCCCGGACGCTTCGGTACCTGGAAGACTGACGAGGCTTCCAGCAGGTCCAGTGCCATCGTGGCGATCTCCGACACGTGCTTGTCTCCTTTAATCAGTGGCAGGTTTGTTTGTTATTCGATCTGGCTTTCTCAGTGTTATTTCGAACTATACTTTTTCGGTTGGTCCCCGTACCATTTCGGACTGGTAGACCGGAGGCCACCATGTACGAGTCCCCGATGGTCTCGACTTTGTAGACGTCGTAGCACTCGATGCGGGCGTCGAACAGCTTGTAGATCGAATTGAGGAAGGTGACCACTTCGAGAGGTGTATTCTCCGCTGCAATTTCAGTGAAGCCTACTATGTCGCTGAAGTAAACTGTCACTGTCTCGTAATACTCTGCTGGCACCTGTCGAAACGGTAATTAAGACCTTTTAGCGTATCCGAGGACTTTTTTTACTTTTCATGCAATTTTTATCTCTGCTCAAAACGCCCTCTCGTTTTCGCATGATAAGATAACAGGAGAAATTGAATTCAGAGAAATAAAGAAGTAAATGCTCGGAGCTGTGACCTTGTCAGAAATCAAGGTTAAAGTTTGATATCGATCGATAACCCCTACAGTTCGAGATAAGTGTCGCGAGACTCTACCGAGTCTCTTGACCTATGTAAGACGAATACTAGTCTTTTTGTTTTTTTTTCGTGTTCATTTTTCTTTATTGACAAATAATAGCCGCTAGACTCTAGTCCATGAGCCTGCGTGTATAAGTTTACATATGGTTTTTACATTATTGTATCCGTAAATCGCAGCCTTATCGAGTTTATGTTAATTTTCGCCACCGAAATCATATTTTCTACCCTTATAATAATAAGTAGAACATTCATTTAAGGGGTTAAATTAAAGTAATCTGCCAATAGGAAATTAAGTCTGGACCAAAAGTGACGTTCGGTGTTTGAGATACTAAAGTTAAGAAGGTACCTGTTGTGTCTGCTTGAGCTGATGGGCGACACTCGCCGGCAGCATCTGGAAGAGAAGCGTGTCGCTCTTGCGCTTCTCCCGCTTGAGCTCGCGCGCTTTCTGCGCGAGGTTCGCCGCGTACATCTGCAATCGGTTTTTCCATGAGTGGCCAATTGCAATATAGTTTGGGAGGGCGACTGGTTAGTCTGGAGCGGCGATTATTGGCGATCGATCGGGGTGCGCGCCGCTCCATTTGACCGGGCTGGCGCTCGGGCGGCTTTTCGCGCTGGGTCCACTCGAGCGCGCCGGCGAGATCGGTGAATTAGAGGATCGGATTGGACTCGAATTGAAAGGAATGGTAGGCCGGCCCGTCCGCTTAATTGGAACTGTCGATAGTCGAGGGGAGAGTGCCATCTCACTTGTAGGGTTTCAATTAAAACGGACGCGACTCCTCGCCCCCCGCGCGCGATTCCTTATCCTGACGCGGGGCCCTTTTTTCGCGCGGCCTTCCACACAATTTCACTGCTCATCGAATTACAGGTGGTCGGGGCTTTCATTCTAATTGGAGCTGGAGGATTGGCCGCTCATCCGACCCTTGGAGCCTCTCCGCCGCGACGCGCCGGCTTTCTCAAGGCCTCGAGACCTCGAGAGCTCATTTCCCGTGCGTTATATGTACTGACCTGTATGGTGGCGACCGCATTGCGCATGAAGATTATAATTATCGGCGAGATGACGAGGACCAGGACGACGATAGCTATACCAGCCACTTCCTTGTTGCTGGCATCCTGCAGCGTCGAGTTCACGTAATCTCTGCGATAAAGAAGCATTAAGCTCGCATTAAGATTAGACCTCCGCCAATACTCTCCCTCTCCCTTTTCCTCTCATTCACGTATATTCCCATGCCAAGTCATCGCTTTTCCTACGCAGACTTTCCGCAAGGCTGGCTTTTCTCCAAAGAATCGATTTCGCTCGCAAAGCATCCAATTGTCATAAAAATCATGTTTTACATCCGAAAGAGACCCTGTAACTCTCATATATCTTTTCGCGAGTAGGCAAAGCCGCGGGCCAATTTCATGATGAAAATTTACCTTATCATGTGACGTAATTCGCGCTGGAGCTTACGCAGTTCGTCGACGTAAGTGGCCATCGAGTCGAAGTAAGCGATTGCGTCGTCGACGCTCGGCTCCCTCTTCCGGTTGAGGAGGATCTCGTCGCGTCTGAAAACAGGGTGTGTTTTTGTGCGGGGAACTCTGGGGCCTCGGCGGGGCGCGCGGCGAGGGAGCGAGGTATATCGGCATTTTGCATATTAGCTCTCTCCCTCAGTTCTACATATTGACTAGCATCGCGGCTCGGTGCGCGGCGCGGTGCGGCGTATCGGCTGTCCTCACCTGGATTTAATTCTCCCGTAGTCGGGCATGGTGCGCGTGAGCTCGGCGTAAAAATGCTTGAGGGAAGGCACGTATGTGAGGGAGCCGTTGAGGAGATCACGTCCCAGCGCTTCGTGGCGTACGTAGCTGACGTAATTGTCACCGAGGAGGATTCCACGGCCGAAGTAATTGATCCCGTAGACCGAGGCGATGCCGAGGCTCTCGATGCTCCGCAGCAGATTTTTGAACGCTATCAAGTACCTGCAAGAGGGAACCCGGCACACGCCTTTTTTACACACCCTATATCTCGCATCGCCAATCTTCTACCCGCTCGGCATCCTTTCCCGATATAGTTTTACGGATTAACCACCACTCTCGGAGTCGATAGTTCCTCGAGGGCCTGGGACGTGCAGGAAAAAGTAATATTACTCGATAAACACCACTTTCCAGTGATATCATTCTCCCTTTTCTCCCTACATATCTATAAATCACCATATAGGCCTCGCAATTCTAAAGCTTTTAAAATAAAAAAAACATCGCTAAGATTCCTTGTAGAGATAACCAACTTTAAACAGAGATATCCAAGTAAATGTTGTGCCGAGTTGTCCGGAGATTCAAAAAATTGAGCGTTTAGGGTGGAAAGGAGTTGGTACCTCCAGACGCCGCTGTTATCCGTCTCCTTGATCTGATTAGTGAGATGATCAAGCATGGCCGCGTTGACGCTGGTGTACCAAGCCATCACCTCGGTGATGCTGCTCTCCTCCGAACTTATCTTCTGCCTGGAGAACGGGAAAAAAAAAAAGTTTGCACTGGCAAAGTATTGCTCTCTGATTTCTCCCCCTCCTCGCATTCGCGGGGCACCTTGTCATCAATCTCTTTGGGCCGCACCACTGGCAGCCAAAGGATTAGACAGAACTCGGGGACCTTGCAAGGTGCACAGGGTCTTACACGTCTAATTACACCAACTAGATTACACTCACTAGTCGTCGGGGTATTCAGCAGTCGGTTGCGTACCGTGCACTCAAAGGAATATACCATTAAAGGGGACCAGTCCTTCCTACCAGGCATTAGAGAACATGGAAACATCCGTCTTTTCGCTACGACCACCCACTTCCTCCATTCACAGTAAATCCATGCAATGAAACACCAAGGTAGATTGAATTGGTTGTTGCGCTCAATCATTTTTTCAAATAATTCTCTGTCGTTCTTTCAATTAAAAAGAAAAATGGCACATTTGTTGAAAATATTTTCTTTTCAACAATTATAGAACATACATGAAATTGTAGCGGAACAACTAACTCTCCCTTTAGAAAACACTCGAAGGTAAAGATGTTCGAAAAATCATTCATCGGAGCCCCAAGTCATCTAACTGGAAAATCATCGAGGGGCCAAGTGTCAAATCCGAGCCAACATGCATTTATTACTCGAGTTTAATTAAACTCGTCTGGGACATGATCCACTGGGAGTCCGGGGCTGAATTTCACCGGCGTCAACACGAGAGAGAGAGAGAGAGAGAGAGAGAGAGAGGGAGAGGGGGTGAGAAAAGGTCTAAAAATACCAGGCACCACTGCTCCAAATGGGCGGTCGCGCGCTCATGTGTGACAATCTCATCCATTGCTCATAAAGGTACACACGGAGTAGTGGAGGACGCGGGGCAAGTTGTCGAGAGAGATAGAGAGAGAGGGCGAGCCGCGGAAACTCAATTATATGTCTCTGCCTATAGAACTGAAGGGGAGCAGTTAAGGGGGTTGGTGCGAGAGATAGTTTCTTCGAGTGAATTTATTGCACCTTCCTACCGGCATTACACGCGATCGATCCCCCCGTGTTTACGCAGGTGGGTGGGATGGAAAGCATAGCCGCGAGCATACTCGCCGGGTTCTTCGCCGCAGTCTTGTTTATCGCAACTAACAGCGCGAAAGAAAGGCTCCAAGGTAATAAGAGTACGCGGCGCGAAAAGCGCGTGGCGCAATTGTCGCGATTGCTATTGATTAGTCGAAATGAAAGGATAGTCGGGGGCCGGCCGGCGGAGGAGGTCTTTATTCTCGTTAGGGCGTAAGGATAATTTAGCGAACACCGCTGAGCCCCGGGGCCGAAGGTGAACTAATCAAGTCGTCGGGGCCGGGCGGGCTGCTGGGCCGATCGCTCGATTAGTCGGGAGAGTTAATACCGAGTGTCCTGATGGGAAGCCAATAACGCTAAGAGTCCGCGCTCTCTGGAAAATCGCACCGAGAGATTCCGGCCGCGATCCACTCTTCTCGCCTCGAGCTGATTAAGAACCGTGGAACTCCGCGGAACTCGGCCGCCCAACGCTTCACTCTATCGAGGCTTTCTCTAGTCGCTGCTTTTTATAATGTCCGCTCGAGTCCCTTTCAAGAGGAAACTGGCCTTTAAAACGCACACCCTCCAGTTGGAAGGATGCACCGGGCGCCGCACGCTTCCTCCCGAGAGGATTGTTAGCCGCTTGTTACCGCGACGTCCGCCACCATGAGAGAAATGCGCGTCCCATTGTCTCGGCAACGATCGCGTAATAGTCCGCGAGATATGCCGCTCGGACTCCTCGGACTCTCCTCGGACGGCTGCTAGTTCGATCGATGGAGAGTCCGCCGAGAAATCCTCCGGCTTTCGCTTGGGAACTCTCCTTCCATCTATGGGGAGGATCGATCCAGGCAGAATTCCGCGTGAGTAGATCGCAATAGGATCTTGCGGGGAATTTGAGCGGAGTCCTCTTCATTAGAGGGGATTCCGAGGGTCAGAATTTCAACTCATCTCGCGCACCGAGCAGACCTTTTCTATTAGCCAAACCAGAAAGTTTCTCCTGCTTCTCCAAATAAAACCTCTTGTTTCACACGAGATTTTGTGATTTAATCGAGAATTACCTTCTTCCAAGAGTTATTGAAATAATCGATAGTAATTGGTGAGGACTTTACTTCGGTCCCTTTCATTTTGACCACTGGCGCGGTAGAAGGGTGAACGAACTTTGAGCACTGGCAGACACCGATGCCAGTATTGCGATCGATCGCACCCTATGGGGAGGTGGATCGATCCCCGGATTATTCCACTTTCTTATGCCGAACCAAACGATTCCTGGCAATAGTAGAACCTCGAGGGCTTGAGCCAGAGAGAATTTAAAAGTCGAGCCGATACTTCCTTCATTAGAATTAGTGCGATTGTTCCGCGTGAGATATGGATATGATATCGAGTATGCGAGAGCCAAACTATTTCAAGTCGCTTTCCCCGCGCAGAGGGCCGAGACATTTTCCATATCGATACTTCATCGCCTTATCGATTTATCGGTCGTACGTGCCATCGGTGACGACGAGTCGGGGAGTCGGCTGCCGCGTTGTCGATTCGGTCCAAATGAAAAACGTGCCTTCTATAAATATTCCCGCTCATGGTGCATTAATGTTGTTTCAGCGCAACCTTCCACATCGCCGTTACACTTTGCCGGGGGCTGCAGTCAGAATATAGAAGTTCAAATCACTTTTTCCCACAACTATTCTGGCGACGGTTCATGTCCGATCGATTAGCGAGGCATCGCACTCGCCAAACGTCGACCACTGGCTCGCTCCGTAATTAGTCGACAGGACCGATATTAACCCAATAACAGGACACTTAGCCGATCAGGCCGCACGCTCAAGTATTTCCTCGGGAAAACACGACATTCCAATCCATCAGACGGTCCTCGCCCTTTCCTACTCGGAGACGCCTCATTTTTACGACTGAAAACAAACTATTTCCACATGTTTCTTATATTAACAGAATTATGAAATTGATATGTTGATAATTTTGCGAAATTTTACCAAATCGGAATCGCATCATTTTGACGATTTTGGCGCTCGCTTTAACCAGTAATTCTGTATTTTTAGGGGACGGCTTTCGAGCCGTCACCACTCGACTACATCAATGGATGTAGCCGAAAGCGTGGCTGGTTGATCGGTGCGTGGCGTGGAGGATTTCGCTGGCAATATTATCGTTCCAAGTGACACACTATTTAATGGTCGACGGCTCGCTCGATGCATCGCGCACTTCCATTCATCCCCCAAGGGCTTGTCAATATCTAGGTCTCTCACTCTTTCTCGAGCCGCGTCCGCCCCCTTTTGTACACACGCGATATTAACGCTGAAATATTGCCCCTTTTGATGCATCGCCACCTACCTACATTATTCAAGCGATTCCGCGCACCGCGAATTTTCCACGGGCTTTCTTCCCGCGCGAGTTTGACGGCCAGCCGTCATTAAGGGTGCGCGCTCGTTGCAGTTTTTATGGGGATTTAATAACCGGAAGGCCTACAAATTGCTCCCGGTCTCGCGTAAGTGCAATCGCAAACAGGCCGGAAATTGTACGGCTTTCTTCGTTTGGACAATATTTGTTTTTAAAAATTCGTCGTATCAATGTTATAGAACGTAATTCGGACGAGGTGTGCGGTAAATTTAATTTTAATTTTCGATAATATAATATAATATAATAAATGTAATATAATAAACTATCGATTGTAATTTTTCCACTAATGAGACTTGAACTTTCAGTCACAGAGAGAATTGATTCGAAAAGGAAATGTTATTGGCGGCAGAGAGTAAAGGGCAGAAAGAGAGACATCGAGCAGACAATAAAGGGGGGCATGCGGCTAATGGAGTTTCTTGCATGAAAATTCAGGCCACAGAAACATCGAGGGGGTTAGAGAGTAGGGTTGGCGAGAGAAAGAGGGGTCGGGCGGCTTGGCGCGGCGGTCGGTCTGATGTCTTTATCGTATTTGCACGGTGGGGCGGTTGGCCAGCCTCGCGGAGAGAAGGAGAATTCCCCGAGCTCGCCTCGGCTCTGAATGGAAATTCAACAAGTGTCGGCGCGAAGCCTCGGGGGACTGCTGGCTGCTTCTCTCTCCTCGTAACTTTCCGTGCAATTGAATATCAGCCGAGTGCGCCGCCAGGACTTGGCTCTCGGCACTCCGAGTCCCGAGGAATCACACTCGTATCATTCCTCTGGTAGCGATACCATTCCCCAGGACGATAGAGCCAAAGAGAGAGAGAGAGAGGGGGGGGGGGGTGAGAAACAAGTAAATGGTAAGATGCAAGGTAGCCCTTAGTTGAGCCGAAAGACATCCTCGGAAAATAGATAATCTACTAGTTGTGGGAGCAGAGAGGGTCGGATGCTTATAGAAGTGGGACGTCTAATGGCCTGGAAGAATTACCCGATGTGTGAGGCCGAGCTGACGAGGCTGAGAGTAATCGCCCTTAAATGAAACATGTTTATTATAATGCAGACATCCACTCGAGTATATAGATTTAGTGGCCCTCCGACCTCACCCGTATAAGACCAATCGTTTACACCAGCCAATTCTTATTGCTTCGAGTAAATCCGATACGTCGCTCAGAGGTGGTTCGATCGGGCGCATCGTTTACCTTTCAACCCTTTTCGGGCGGGAGGTCGTGTATCACTTTTAGCTCGGCGTGTCGTGTCGGCACACAGGGCAGAATTCCGGAGCGTGAAATACGAGCCAGAGAGAACTTTGAAGCTCGCTGACACTGCGAGTGTCCGGGCCGCGCTAGCAGATTGCATCGACGATCATCCCAAATTGTGCAAGCGTCCATCGCGCGAGGCCTGTCTACATGATCGAGCGACAAGTACAGACGTACTTGGGGACACAGTGCTATCTGCCGGGGAGATAGAATTTTCCGAGCGACCAGTGATAGAGGAGAAATCCTCGGGGCTTAACGATGCGTCGCGACTGTTTGCATCCGTAAGATGTGCGATGGGGGGAGGACCCTCGTCGCGGCTACATGCATTATTGGCCGGGAGAGCCCCGAGCCCCATTGCAATCAAGGAGCCGCCTAAGGGCTCCCGTTGACCCCAATCTAGGGCAAGTCTTACGAGCGCCAACCGGACCACCCCACCAGTATCTCCGCGCTTCTAACGAGCTTCCTCTTCAATGTGAAAATAGTCGGATCTCATTGACATTTCTCTACAATTCTAATTAACGACATTGGACATAGGAGTGGACGTGGGAGTGTGCGAGAGGTGTTGCGGGCTCGTAAGAGTAGGAGGGCGCGGGTCCCTTAGTCGTGTTCGATCTCTGGATCGTTTACCTGAAATCCTCGAGTCGAGCTTGAAAGGCCTCCTTGCTGACGACGTCATAGGTCTGCGTCTTGCTCTCGTCCCTCGGCACCGAGACCAGCGGCCACGTAGTCATATTGTGGAGCGCCTGGTCAGTTATGGCAAAGCGTTGCGTCAAGTTCGACCTTCAACAGGTGCACGGTGGAAGCCGATACTGAATTAATTCTGCATTAGCAACACCCGGGGCTTTCTCGCCGCGCGCCACGCCGTAGACGCAATCAGCTTGAGCGTGGGATATTTTAAGGGGCGAGATGCGCGCGCGACGCCCCATTGATTAATGTACATACATCAAGAGTTCTGCCGGGGACCAAAACAGCCTCCCGTTCTCACACCCGCTTGCTCGATATACCTGAAACTTCTATCCGCTCCTGCGGCAAGAATCCAAGTGGAAGGGTACGGTCAATATGCCACGATTCACTGATCACGCCTCTCTAATCGCACCAGCATCCCTAAAGCCGAATTTACTACTCCCGCAGTCGTCCCCCACCCCCCATTCTAATCGTAAATCGTGACCCCCTCATTATTAGCTCGGCTTAATCCACCTCGTGCAAGTCCCAATGCAAAATGGGCCCCGACATTTCACAATCTTCCCCACGCACACGATATTTAGTAGACTACCGACATTTCCATCAATATGATAAAACCAGACGATTTTACATAAAGTATTCAAAGCATTGGACTCGACGCGAGGGAATAAAATTGTGAAACTTCGCTTCCCGTCTTGCGCTTCCGCTTGAATAAGACACGCGGATTTTCGAGTAACGCGTCGTTGGCTGTGATTTTAATTAGCAATCGTGTCATAAGCTCATTTAGACGCACGCGGGGGATGCTCGCGTGCGTAATATATATTTATTGGCGTGGAGAACCGGCTGGCCGATATTTCATTCTGCCGAGGAGGGAAACTATTGGCGGCGGTGGGGCCGGAGCTTGATTAGAAAAGAGCGCTATCTGTTTTCATTGGGAGATGCGTGAAAAGGGTGGTGTGCCGTCGCCCTCGGCGGCACAATAGCTTTTGTCGCCGGCACGTGCGCGCGTCCCGGCAGGGATCAACTGGTTCTCTGTCGGCGCGCGAGAGCGCTGAAATGAATTCGTGTGCACTCGATACGTCTTATCCGGCGGTTAACGAGGATTGATGCGGCGATAGTTCTCGATAGCCCTCGATAGAATTCGATTGTGCAATATCCCACTTCCCTCGCGCCTCGCTGGGAGAAGTCACCGCGCTCTCTCGAGCTCTCCGAGTGTTGATAGATTTCGGCCGGCGACCACTTTCCGACCACTTTCCGACCACTTTCCGACCACTTTCCGACCACTTTCCGACCACGTTCCCCTGTACAATTCCGTTTGCCCGTTCACCCACGCACGGACGCACGCAGCCACGTGTGTTTGAACATCGATGGGGCGGGGGCGCGCGCTCTCTGCGATTCCTGCGGCGCGGAGAGAATAGCTTGTTTTTCCGGGCGGGCCTTTCAGCCGCGCTTTGTCCAGCGTCGTACCTGAGGGTGTTGCCGTTCGTGTAAATGAAGAAGGCGACCTCCGAGCGCTCGAGCTGCATCCTCGTCACCACCTTGCCGAGATCAGTCGCGATCGTCACCTGCAATTCATTAAAGCCGCAATTATACCGCGCTTGATGCAATTTCGGCCCAGTCGCCGCTGTAAAAGCACCAGTGGACGCGATTACGCCGCGTGACTTTGAAACGTGAGGGACGTGGCTCTCCCTCTCTCTCTCTTTTCTCATAGCTTTTAATTATACTGGGCGTGGCGCGCGGAGTAGAAACGCGCGCGCCAACCGGCATAAAACTCTCGACGGGTCTACTGTTACGATCACGGGCAAACAGCGTGTCCTCGGTGCTGAAGGGTCGCGAGAATGCGCCCATTCTTTTCCGTCTCCGGCGCCGGTGGCCGCTGCCGGCCTCGTCAAACAGTAACTCGAGATCGAACCGACCTCTCGGCCTCGGCTACAGGCTGATTTACTTGCCGGTTCAATTAGGCCTGTCGGAGACTAGACTTTTTCTTGAGAATCTACACCTACAGGCTCATTGAGAGTATAGTGATTACAAGGGGTGAATCACCCTGTATATAGACTCTCTGCTTCCATCAACGTCTATTTCGTCGTCGTCGCCTTTTCCCCTTAATTCAATCCTCTTAATTGCTCCAACAATAGCTGTTGCTCCCCGATCGCTATCGCTGATGAGGCAACCAGGAGTGGAATTACTTCCTGTGATGATAGACACGATATATGTTGGAGGAAAAAATCCCCTGACTATGATGAATCGTCCGTTCATATTCCACTAATGCAAGCCTTTCCTCAACTGTGAATAATGGAATCTCCTCCATAAGTTACCAACAATTCTCCTTCGTCAACGCTAGAAGTATCCACTGCCATCTTTAATTTCACGTCTAGAATTAATGTAAACGAATAAAAGATCTACACGACGCCAATTATTGCAACGTTGGAAAACCAGCGCACTTTTAAAACGGCCATAAATAAAAGAAGGTAAAACCGAGGGCGAAATAAAGTCTAAGCACGAAAGATCGACAGGCTAGTTATAATGCACGCGTGTTGCGCCCGACAAACACCGCCACGTGACTTCTCCCCGTGCGGCCAATACGCGCGTATTCGATTCGCGGAAAATCCGGTTATTTCCGGAGAGGTGTCGGCGAAATATTCCCCGAGAAATGCGTCTCCGGACGCGGCGTTGCATTAATCCGATTTATCAGTGCATTTTTCCTGGCAATAATCACGACGCTAATGAATATAGTGGGAGGCGAAGCGCGCACCCCGAGGGCTCCAATTAACGGGTGACAGGTTTCCTGAAAAATCGTATACTTTCATGGGGACACGTGGATCCTCCATCGGCGAGGCTTCCAATAGTGCCCACCGGAGAATTTAATCCCAAAAACACTCGAGTATAAAAAGGCCGAATAATTGAACTACTAGAAAGCCAAGTTTTCCTTCGTAATTATTAATCGATCAACTTGCTTATCCCTAACGCAAGAACCTGGCGTGTACGTCCTTGATTCCCAAGTAAAACATTCAAGTAAAACCGACCGGAAGAAGCCTCGGATTAGTTAATTAATGATCGCGGAGGTTGGCGTTAGAAATGCAAATGAATGAATTAACTAATTTGAGGTTTCTTTGAGCGCGAAGTTTCTTGGAGTAAGGGAAAGGTTGGTGCAGCGCTCGCAGTCGAATACGAAATTGAGTAAACAGTTTGCAAGTAGAGGCTCCCTGATCGGGTTAGAACGGAGGCTCGCCAGAGTAGAGAGTAGCATTATAATACTGACAATGGGAGGGAATTCATGGGATCAAAGGAAGGGCGGCCACACTGTCGAGAGCATCCCAGTGGAAACTGAAGAATCGAGGTCAGGCCTGCAAAGGCCTCGGGTGATTTAAATTTATCGATAATTTTCATTTAGCCCAACCTCCTCACCCTCGCGCGGCCGGTCCCGGCCGGTCCCGGCCAGTCCCCCTCAGAAAAGTGGGCAGACTCGAAACTGCATTGCAAAGTTACTTTGGCGCGTCCGCGGCTGATTAAACATTATTAAACGTCGTCATTAACTATCCCCCAGTGTGCCAATGTCATGAGAACTTGCTCCCACAGAATCCACACACTCCCTTTAACTGCATTAGCCTACCACTGTTGTACAAACTATCAGAGAGCACTGGGACTGAAAGCTCCTCATTAGAATTACCTTAGTTTGACAAACCCAATCGATCCTCGCATTACTAGCCTCGCGTATTGTGCCCGAGGTTTCACGGGAAAACTCAAGGCGAACCTCCTCCTTCTCCAAGTCAATTAAAGAGCCGAGATGAGCCATTTCTTCGGTTAGAGTTAGAAGAGTAGCTAGTGCGGCCGAGACAACTCAAGTCAGAAGAAAAGGGCGGCGCGAGCGTCCAATTTAAAGGGCATCAATCATCATCGGTTACCGCATCGGAAGCGGAAGCGGCGGCTTAATTTGTTATGATGATCGATGCCGGGCGGCAGACGCGAGGACAATCCAAGAAATGGCCCCTCTCGCTCTCTTTCTCTCGAGGTGGCTCGAGGTGTAGGTTCGCGGGGCTGGAATCGCTTTCCATCCAATGAACGAGTGCGTAGGTGCGGTGTATTTGCCCACTCGCCCTCTCTCGCAGCGGCCGGCGCGCTGCTCCCCTTAGTTTCAGATGGTTCTGCGATCGATAGCATTGAATTATACGAGTTCGACCTAATTGCGCTCTTTACATAATTGTCGATCGCGCCGCTCGCGCCAAAGGGGGAGGGGGGGAGCAAGTTCCTTGGAGCGCACTGGAAACTGTTGCCACTCTCGCTCGTTTATCCTGGAGGGTGTAGGATAGCGTGGACCCTTGAGAATAGCGCGGCCTTCGCTCGCCGCCTTAAGATAACAACGCACTCGCTCCTGCGCGAGCCCATTAATCTTTTCGCCGGAGGACGCCAGGGACTCTAACGAAGTGGTGCACTCATCATTGTCGCTCGCTTACGCTGAATTAGCCCCGCGCTAAACTCGAATTTCCTATCGCATCATATTCCCTCTCTCTATTCTGCCAAAGTACTCGTCCCGGCGGGCGCAATCAATTTATCTGCCGGTGGATATTGCTTTTCGTTTTGGCCGGCGAGTTCGAGCGCGCATTATCGCTATCGAATCAAAGGGCAAAAAGGGACAAGTTTTCAATTTCATAGGCATATCCAAGAGATTTAAAAATGGTAATTTCAAGTGGGATTATTGTCGAGTGAGTTATACCTGTGTCTCGATGTCGGAGACTTCTTGCCGGTAGATGAGGATGTCGTGGAGGGTGTTGGCTGTCTGGACGATCAGGGCGAGAATCGGTATAAAGGGCAGGACGAGCATCTGCATCAGCTGGATACGCCGGCCACGGGGATGAGCCGGATCGGTGGCGCGTGCCCAGCAGGACTTCTTCTGATCAGCCTTCGTCGCGGAGACATCGTCCGATGAGAGACTCCTCACCGAGCTCACCTCCACCACACACGAGCCGTTCTGCGGCGACATGCTGCAACAATTCCCCTTCATTTTACAGTCAAACAAACACCCACGCGTTTAAACACGTTTACTCAGATTCGAGCACTCTCGATCGAATCGCATGCTGCCTTCCACCATGCAGGACTCCCGTGGCAGTGCGGAAGCTAGAAATCAAGAGTTGTCAGCTTCTTCCCCACCGATCAGGAAGAGTAGAGAGTCGCGCGTCTAACTTTTGACGACTGACTTGGATTTTCTCCAATCCGCCGGGGAAGAAAATGATCGGCCTCGGGGGAATAATGAAGGGGCAGGGCCTCCAAGAATCGCAAAGGCTTTCCCACCAGCCCTCGATGGTAGACTGGTAAAGGAGGGAGCGGGCGTGTCTCGCAGTGCGAAATCAAAAGTGGCAAAAGCTGCTGATCGAATCGCATCCACGCGGTGTGAATAGTGGCTGATTGTGAGTACGCGGACCGAGAAATTAGTAAGCCTACTGGCTTTGCTTCCTTTTTCTAAAAGGCAATCAAGTGTCGCCACTGCGATAGCTATGTCGACTGAGGGAAGACGCGCCTCTTCGCATCTTTCATCTGTGATTGTCCTATTGAACGGCGAGAATTCCCTTCGATATCCTTATTCCCTGCAATTTGCGATTCTCTCGATTCTCGGCTCATTTGATTCAGAAAAATACGCTAAAAAAAATACAAAATTCAGAGATTAATTTTTGCAAGTGTGAGTTTTTCCGAAATCAAAGTGAAAGTCTGACATCCTCTGCTCCAAGTGCAGTTGGATGATTGTTCGAGTCGGATGAGCAGAGCGAATTGGAGCGACAGGCCAAGTGAGTTTGCAGCTCTGGCTTTCGTTAAACCACAGGAGCCAACGAGATGATGCCGCGCGACCCACTGTCTTCGCCGTTCTCGGGGATACGAGGCAATAAGCCCGGCGAGTTTCAGACGAGCGAAACTTAAGGTGTTCCAGAACCATAAACGTATCAGTACTAGTTCTTCCCTCATCCGGCCGACCTCGCCGACGACAGATACCGTCGACCAATTCCCACCGTCGACCTCGCCGAGCAACCAAAACAACAATTCGCCCGCGCGATAGTCGAATAGTCCAAGTATACAAGTTTTTTGAAAACAAAAGTTGGCGTGAAAAATACGTTTGAAAGTTGGCCCTAGTTGTACCTTGTCGACGGCTCGCTGCGGAGCGAGAGGAAGCGCGAGAGTCCTCTGGGGAAACATGCCGATAAAGTCAGAGTTTCGCTCTCCCGCTGCTACTCCCGAATCAAAATGCGTAAAATCGTCCATGTCCCCTGGCGGCCCGAGCAAATTCCCATGTAAATCCCCGACGAAAGCCGACTCACTCTCCCCGTGATGGAAACGTCCTTCCGAAGGCTTGCCAATCCCTCAAAGATCGAGTATCCAACTGGCCAACTCAATGGCAAACTGCATCGAGCAATCATCGGATCAGCCCCTTCGACCAACAGCCAGATACTAATCCAGTCCCGGTTTACCAAGTCGCTAACAAAAATTCAAACTTTAACATCAAAACAAGTAAAGTATTCAAAAACAATCAAGCTAAATTTCAAAGACTTTGTCAGTTCGACTCGAGATTAATTGAGCAAAAAATGGCCGAGAAATTGTTTCCTTTGAAGTAGAGTCACGTGACGGCAAGCAGGAAACTAGAAATAACTTATGAAACGAGATGCAGCAGAACACCAGCCTTATTAGAAACGAAGTTTATTTGGAAAGAAAAAGTTTCTCCCACTGGAGTTGACAGTGGCCGGTGAGAATCGTATACGGGGAGGGCGCCGGAGTTTCCTTCTTGGCGGAGCTCCTCAAAGACAAGAGGAAAGCAACGTCTCCTTGAATCGAGGAGGGTTCCGATCTGGGCTACCGAGGGGAACCCTCTCACCTTGTCGCTTTTGCGAAGTCTGCATCTATTTTTTCTCGGCAATGACGTATGAGGCCCGATTTACCGCTAGTCTCGCTAACGAGCCTACGTTCCTCACACCCAGCTTCTCTCGCACGTACGCTCCTCGCACAACCCCCCGGCTGTTGTTGCAGCTCGATCGCGGCCTGACGTAACGTGCTCGCCGATAGCCAAGTGTCGGGAGGGGGAGATGCGCCTGCAAGGATACAGCAATGGGAAAATAACGATAACATCATTTCGACCTCCTTTCACCGTTCCCTCGCATTTCTATCCGCTCGATATTCTTTTCAAATAACAAATACTCCTCGCAAAGTAGTTCTGGTAGAATCGAGAAGAGTTCTCTGACTCGGCTGGTATTTGAGTAGTATTCCCTGAGCAAATGAGTGGAGCGTGTCGGTGTACGAAATGCCTGTGGTAGATTTAATGGCGTAGGTTAGAGGATGCAGTAAGCAGGTGGTGTGCAGAAGCGCAATTAACCACGGTATAGGCGGGAAGGTGGTTCGAGTTGGCCCAGCAGCCTCCTCACTTCCCAGACTACTCCCTTCCGAGTGCCAATGTAACATTAGATTATGTGCAGCCACTATACAGGCTTATTACCCTGTCGGCAGCCACGTGCGCGCGAACACTCGCAAAGGGAAACCAGTGAAACCACTGACTATGAGATGCGCGCCGGGAAGTCCCTCTGCGATATAACCGGCAAGCGGAAATGCGCTCTGGTTATTGGTGGCAGCACACGCCGATCCCCAAAGGAAAGCAGTTTTGACGCCCGCTAGGGCAAACTCGTCACACTCAAGGGCAAGGGTTCCGAGGGTTCCGAGGGACACTTATAAATATTGCTGGGATAAGAATACATCGGCAGTTGGGCCGAGAATTAAAGCGGACCGATGATTAACCTCAATATATACTCGAGAGCAAATATAAACACACGATTGGGACGGAGAAGGTTGGAGGATTTTTCGGGCGAAAACAAAGCGACTTGGAGGGCAGTCGAAGCGGGCTAAGCAATCGGAGGTTTGATAGGCAGACAGGCCAGCTCGAGCTCTAGGCGACTAGGCTTGAGGCCTGGGAAAGCGGCGAACCGCAAGCCAAAGTGGCGTAATCACGTCGGCACGCTCCATTGTGATTCGCGCGGCGCAGACAAAGCGGTCTCGCGCTCCCGTCTCCGATAATAGTTCTCGGCGAGCGGCGAGGAAAAAGTGGCCCGAGACCGAGAGAAGGTTCATGCAGGTGCGCTGAGAGAGCCCCACGAGGGCTGTGGGGCCTGTGGGGGCTTGTTCGCTGGAGCGAGGTGCCAAGGGTATGTAGCCGTGCAGAAATAGACGGTTAAGGTGCGAGAGGGTGATAAGTCGGGGAACGACGAAATGATTCGCCGGCCCGCTCCCGATGTATACTCACTTATGACCCGGAAGAAAACGAGCTAGCGGGATGCGCATTATCGCCACGGGCCCACGGGGGGTCGAGCGGTCGCTCAGCAGCGCGCGTGCACTCTGCCACCAGCCGAAACCTCTTTCGAGCTTGAGCACGAGCACGCGCTCAGGTTCAAAGTGCAAACGACACGGAAGCCGGGAATTGCAGGCTAGCAGTAGCAGTAGCAGAGCGGATCACCCGGTCGAGTTCTGCGGGCATTTAAGCAGTGTCACTAAAGCGGACTTGAGGTAGCTCTCGCGCTGAATTCTTTAACGAATATTCACTCTCGCATTTTTATCATTATTAATTATTATACCTATTCATTTATGTAAATATCGAAATTTTTACCCAAACACTATCTTCCTGTATTTTAGGAAAAGGTCAACAAATGGCAATTTAGAAAATAATTTGCTTTACTCTGTATGCCATGTCGATCTGTAAAGTCGAGAGTGTACGAAGCTAGCTTAAAGCTTCAATGAGTGAGCACGGCTGAAACGAGCCATTCCTTATGTTTGACGTTTGGACAATATACAGCGAGACAACTACCTTAAGCGGCCGGCGGAGGCACGAGGGGTACCAGCCACTAACAAGTGTACGACAGCTTGCAAGCACACAGAGCGACAGCGAGAGAGGGAGAGAGAGAGAGAGAGAGCGAAGCGCAGAAAGTGAGCGGTTAGTGGGCGAGTTGTCGCTGAGCCGCAGGAGTGCGGAAGGCCGCAAGCGGAGAACGAAGAACGGAGAATCGGGTGTCGATGGGGGCGGTTTGGCGGGTAAATGAGGAGGCGCTCGGTGCACCGAGGAGGATGCGGTGCGATCGACTCGGCATTCTTCCCATGCAAATCGATATACTCACTCGTTTTGTATGGTGACCATGAGTGCAGGCGACGGTGTCCACAGTCCACCCTCACCTCGCACGACCTCTCGCGATTCGATGGAGCCGATGGAGCCGAGTTCGGGCCTGAATGGCTTAGGCACGACCGCAGGCGTATTATCTCATAGAGGAGCCTCCTCTCTCCCTCTCTCTATCTCTCTCTCTCTGTCCATTCACTCTCGATATAAAGGTACGTACACGGGGAAGGGGCTGCGCCATAAAACCATCTCAATGGCAACGACTACAAATAATGTACGGGCTGCAATCTTACGTGGGTTGGACGTGCCGCGCGCCGTTCGCCGCGGCGAATACCATTAAACACTCTGCTCGAGCGTCCTCGCGACTTATATCGGGACACTCGCCAACACACGACTCGCTCACTTCCTTCTCGGCACAGCCTCGGTGCAATCGTCGTGCAATCGTCGTCACCCTCTTACTTTACTTGCTCTACTTGCGCCCGACCCCCCGCGTACCCCAAAACCTTCATGGACCCGTCATTTTTCGCCGCTTTTCAGTCATTAATAAACCAACCGGTGTTTATACGCATATCAAATTAAGTCAATATTTCCGAGAGCTTTTTCGCATCAACAACTTGACGTTTTCATGGTGAAAATGGATGTCTTTGCTTCGACTGGCTTTTATGGACTCTTTTTAGTTTAGTACAGTTTAAGATAAAAATCGCAGCCCATTTTACTGAAATTGTCGGATAGAGAGTTCTCAACACACAAGAGTCGCGCGTTTTACGACCGACGATCTTACCAAAAAATGACGGCTCCGCATGGAAAAAGCCGCTTAACTGTCTCGGCGGTGGAAAAAAAGAACGGAGATGTAAGTGTACACCGATGCTTCCAAGTTCCAGGCTTTGGAGTTTAGACGAGGCCTGCTCGGGTTCACCCCTCGAAGAGGAGCGCTATTGATAGAGTCATCTTTACGCCATCGACATCGACTTTGCAAGAGCGAGCATCCAGCCGGAGTGTGCACCTTTCACAGACACACGTATCCGAGATTCGAGGTCCCCTCGAGTACCCGATGAAACTTGGCCCCAACACTCCGCTCTCTCTTCCAACAGCAATTTCAACAGGATTATACCTTCGAGCCCGAAGAGAGGCGGGAAAGGAACCTCCCGGGGAGAGGAGGAGGTTCGCTTTCTTTCCCGGCCAATTATTATGCCAGAGAGTACCCGCTGTCCGACAAGGGTTAAATAAATCTTCGTTACGGCTGTTTTCGCTCGGAATCGGCCAAAGGGTATTAAGCCGCGGCGAACGCGCCCGGGCTCAACCCCGTTATCGTGAGGCGAATTCGAGATCATCTGCGCGTAACTACTTGGACGGCCGGCCGCTTCCCTTCGGACGACGCTGAGTGTCCCGAAGTGGACCCTTACGTCCAACCTCCCCAAATAAAACCAGAAGAGATAGTCCTCTGCCCTGGAATCCTGATATCTCGGCCATCCCGCACTTTCTCCAACTCCTGCGGAAACCCCCGACAAAGCCTCCGGCAAACTCTCAATACATACAAGGAACCCGCTCGAGTTTCTTCCGCGCCTTTAATCTCGAGTGAATCTCGTTAATAATGAAGCGTTCGACTTTTCGGGCAGCGAGTTCCGCTCGCAGTTTCTTCCTATCAAGTATTCAGTACCGCGAGTCAAGCGCGGAGCAGCCGTGACCATTAATACTCGGTGTCAATCGGGCCAGCAGAGTTTATCGCGAGTCACCGAGAAATCGGCGGCATTAAGAGCAAGAGGTGTAACGCGATTGCAAGTACGTACGCTGTGTGTCGCAAGAGTTTTTGGTGGTTTGAGATTTTGATTTTTAGTCTTCCAAGAATTCAATGATAATCGGAGGAAGAACGAGAAGAGTGATATATCGCATGCCAAAAGGGGGGCGTTTGGTGTCCGTGAATGCGAGCAACCAGGAGAGGAATCGTTAATAGAAAGAAAATTGCCCTTACGCCTGTTTAAATGCGGACCACGAGAGCAGGCACGTGGCTGAAGTCACGAGGAGAAGGTTCCACTGTCTGCGCGGCCAGCGCGAGCTCTCTCGCCCTGTCTCCTTCTAGTTGCTCGTCGCTTTATTTTCTCCCGCTGGCTGTGCACTGCTGTGCACCTCGGAATTATTCTTGCCTTCTCTCGTCGCTCCTTTTCCCCCCGAGGAGCGAGCGCGTCGCACGTGCCAAGGTGTTCTCCAGGTACGAGCTCCTCTCGGTTGTTGGTATCGGCGTTCGCCACCCCCGCTGTCTCCCCTCAGAAGCAGAACCGATTGGAACCGATCTTCCCGCAGTCGGCTTGGCCTCGCTCTGGCGCAGCCACGATTTCACTTGGGAGCAATCTACTAATCGCAAGTGGAGGAGCGCTCCGCTAAAGTGTAACAGAGGGGCGGGATCGCCGCGATTCGAGTGGTCCAGGAGTGGGTGCTGGTGGTGGCCGAGAGAGCAAACAGGTGTTCCCGCGTGGAATGCGCGACCGCGTACTGGCAACGCGATCGGACCAGGCCAGCGATACACGCGCGAGAAACACTCCACCAATTCCTTCGAAGCTCAATGCGCATCCACGACAACCCTACCGACACCGTCCGCGCCACCCTCCAACCCTCTTTCCGATAGATAGATCCTATCTCCCATAGAGCAGCCACCTCTCGCATAGAAGGAGACTCCTCCTCGAGCCCAGTAGAATTCTACCTGAGCAGAAAGTAGGATATTGATGGAGTGATGGATTTATATAAAATCTCCACTTTATTCATAAAAATCATATGACAATGAGGATATATTTCTTCAGTAAAACCCCCATCGGTTCAGCAGTATCACATTTCGGGCCCGAGTGCACCTCTACCCTCTAATTATAGGGGTTCCGCCAGGAATTCTCCAGCGAAGGAGCATGCGGGGTAATCTAATAAATAATAGCCTGAGGAAGAGGACCGATCGGACCCGATGTCTGCTCCACAATTATACCCAGTTCAACGATCAATACAACTTCTCGTTTCATCTGCTTCTCTTACATCTAGTGCAATTTGTAAGAAAATAAATCGTTCTCGTATTAATTAATAGTTGGTAAACTATGACATTGTAATACAGCGACTGCCAGCAACAAAAATAATAGTATCTACAATCTACACGAGTCACGTGTAACATTGATTTTTCTCTTAGAAATAGCTTCTGAAAATTTGTTGGTCCAATAGGAATCGCTAGTCTGCGGGTGTATCGTCGGTCGAAGTCTGCAACACGTGTAGGATAACGTCGTCGACGGTTTTTGTTGTTAACAGTGATCTGATATTCTCGTCGTCTACCACAGCGGTAAACAATAGTTTAACATTTTCGCGTAACCGCTCGGTTAAGAATAGTTCGCTTTCGGCAGTGACCGGCTCGTGCCCGCAGCGTCTTATCACCGCCTCGAGTATATCTTGAATCGGTGTAGTTGGCCAGCCATAAAACTGAAAGAAGAGTATGGAACTTAGTTTTAACAATATAATCCTTTCGCACGTTTTCCACTGTTTCAGCGTACCTCCAAGGTGTCTTCGTCTACTAATACTTTTAGTAGCTCGTGGATAGCCTTGAGAAGGTCGTCAGTTGAAAGCTTGCTTTGCTCTCCGACCTCGGTCTTCGCAGCAGCGAGAGATACTATCTTAAATAGTTTATTGTGTAAATGCTTCTTTTCGAGATCGTTGACAACCTCCTCCAGTAACTCGCGATGCTTCGCTTTAATGTGCCTCATTAGACAGTCCTGACGAATGTACATCCTGTTACATTGGATGCAGATCTGCGGCGGCTCCCGCCTGTGAGTGTTTAGATGCGCCTGCAACGCCGACTTGACCGTGAAAGTCTTATCGCATTTGTCACATTGATAGGCTGAAATATTGGGGATACGTTAGCTGGGTATTTTGGAATTTAGAGTCAACCATTGAAAAAGGTGCCCTCACGTTTTTCCCCGTTATGTGTCAGCATATGCTTAGTTAGATCATCTTTTCGAGGAAAGCGCTTCTTGCACAGCAGGCAACTGTAAACAGTCTGGCCTTCGTGAACGCACTTCTTGTGATCGTTTAAACGAGACTTTCGATTGAATGCTCTTCCGCATATATCACAATAATATCCGTTCTCCCCAGTATGATGGAATATATGAGCTCGTAGTTGGGCAGCTTGAATGAATGACTTCCCGCAGTGCTGACAGACATGTGGCTTCTCCCCAGTGTGAGTCCGCTGATGTCGATTTAAAGTTTCTCGCGCAGCGAATTTCCTTTGACACTGATGGGATCAAAGAAATTTCGTGTCCATAAAACTCATAGGGTAAATGTGCAGTTATAGGTCGATGAAGAACTTTTCCAGAAAATCCCAGAACTTACGATAATAATCCTGTTCGCAATGGTAGCATATGAGATCAAAGTAGGAGTTGACAAACTGTTTGGTTAAACGGAAGATCTACACTACACACTACTAAAGTACAACACAGTGGACTTACAAATTTACATTCGAACGGTTTCTCTCCGGTGTGAACTCTGCGATGCTTTTTTAAAGCGATGTGCGATAAAAAGGACTTCGGACAAAGGTCACACTGAACTGGCCGTTCTCCCGTGTGAATTCGTTCGTGTATTACTAGCTGTTGATTCGTGTAGAACTCCTTCGGACAGTATCTACACGGCTTCTTTTGCCGTTGAGGTTTACCAGCGTGGGTGCGCAAGTGTTCGCGCAAGTTATCCTTGCGTGTGAAGACTTTTTGGCAGATCTACAGTTAAACATCTTGTCGTTAGATTTATAGGCGAAATCGATGGTATTTTCGTAGAAGATACTAACGTGACATTCAAATGAAAGTCGGATACTGCCATGGCATCCAGATTGCTGTTGATGTCGGTGCAAATGGTAGCTTCGTGAAAAATATGTGTCACATGGTTCACATCTAAAATAGAGTACTATTAATTAATACCTTCAAGTTAATATTGTTCCCAACTTGAATACCAAACTCTCGTACTTATAGACTTTCTTCCCAACATGCGTAGTATACCAGTGCTTGTTTAATAATTTCTTATCACGGAACTTGGCACCACAATCCTTACAAATACACGAGTCCGGCTCCCAGTGTACGACAATTGTGTGCCTGGTTAATGAGTACTTCTTTTTGAAGGAAAGGTCGCAGTTCGGACACTTGAACTCACCACCACTGTGCGCTGTCTCCAATTCCTCAGCACAGCAGTGGCACTGAGTGTCAGTCACAGGAGTGATTAAAGGATTGTCATTGTTATTCTTATGAAGACTTGGATCAATTTCTGCAAATAAAATGAGTCTTAGTCTCTTAGTGTTTAAGTTGCCTGAGTCTCTAGAAGGCACCAGGTATGCAAAATAGATACCTGGACTATTGGAATTGCTACCTGAATCAGGGTTGTCTATATCATCCTCCTCCATCCCATCATCATTCTCATCTTCTAAATCGGAATAGTTCTTAAACATATCCAGGTCTAACATGTCTTGGGAATCATCCTCCCTGCAGGTGTCCAAATGCTCCTTTAGCATCTATTTACAGAAACAGATGAATTTCCAGTACAACTTCAACAACTATACTCAATCGAGTACTAAACACAAAAACTGTCTCTTACATCTTGCGAGGGAAAAACACGGTGGCATGTTACACACTCATAATCGGTAATCATTTGTATAATATCACCACTCTCAACAAAAACTAAAAAAAAAACAAATCAAAACAGCATGACATCCACAGAACTTGTGTGAGGAAGCAAAATATATGATAAAAAGCAGAGGATATAGTTTGATAGGTGAACGTACCTTGTATACTCCCACTTCCCCCCTCAGTAGAGATGATTTGGACTTGTGGTGTGCTTGTCACTGCAAGTAGAGGACAATTAATATCATCAATCATCCCATCTGATAAAATCATTACGGCTACGTGTATGAAATAAAAAATTACCGATACATTCTTCCACGCACTCGAGCGTCACACACTCCGTCCCTGGCGTAATTTCTGTACAGTTAGATATGCAAATTAAAAATGAGTAAAATCAATGAGTAGGTCCGCTCTTCTAGATAAACATAAAAATTACCCTCCATGTCATCCATGCTTTAGATATCTCTAGAATTCGAGTAAGAAAATCACTCGAATGCAGGCCACCCCAAAGATTCTCGTCGGGCAATGCATACATACATATAATTACAGCGGAGCACTGTAAGCGTAAATCATGTTTCGATCGGCTGCACTCGCATGCACAAACACTGGGTTGGCTTTCAGGAATATTGGAAGAAAAAAAGTGAATCTCACAAGGGTGGAATGTGATGGCTTGGGCCGCATCTACCCCTGTGCAGGGCAATGCAGGGTAAACACTCCTGCCCCTGAAGGAACGAACCCTTCGGGCCCCAAGCTCAAGAAAATGGCCTACATCAAGGGGCCCGCCCCACTCATAGCTTTTCCAGTCTCATTAATTCTTCTCTGTTCGATTGTTGCAAACACTCTATTTGTTATTCGATCGGTCTTACTTTCCCAAGCGTGCGGGGATATTCTTATCTATGCCGATAATCGTTAACTTCCTTTATGGAATTCATTTTCCGGGAAAGGTTAATATTGATCGATATATATATATACTTCTGTCAATCACAACACATGGTTTCGTCTGTAAATTTGGGACTTGAATGCTTCGAACCGCTTGAACCACTTCGAAGTGCGGATTATCTAAAATTAGATTAATCTTGATCTTCAGAGGCAGCGATTGGAGGAAATGGTTTCATGACCAATCGAATTGCGAAACGCTTATTAAAGTATACACACGCTAGTCCACAGGCGTCTATTTCCGGTTTCGCTGCCATCCTGTGAACGGTTGATAATGCAGATTTGTAGATATTTGTCCGGAAGTGTCAATTGTCAGGCCGCGAGCTCGGAGTACGTGGAATCGGGAGATCGATGGAGAGAATCGTTATAAAAACTGTTTTAATAGTATAAGCATTTGGAAATTATGTACATACATAGAATGTAGTTTATCGCTTACAGTATGTTTTGCACATTAGATAGTTGTTAGTAGTTAACATACAATAGCGGGCAATAAATAACTGTCCAACAGTTAACATTACATTGTCAATGTACTTTAGGCTTAGCAGACTTGACTTTCTTCAGCTTCTTGAGGCCGTTGATATTCGATTTGAGGAGGTTCCAGTACGCCTGTTGAAATTTATTTACATCCTTGGAATGAATCTGAAAGATGCAGACGTTGGACAGTTACTCTGAATTCCAGCCTCAGCTTGGCATCGGATCACTAACAGAGCGAAATACTCACAACTGTAGAAATCTTTTTCGACTTTAAGCTGGCTCGGACTAGGCAGAGATATTCGCTGGGTGTTGGTAAGGGCGGCCTGCCTTTTCTGGGTACCGGCTTATTGTGACCATTAACTAAGAGCGAATGAAAATCCTCGGTAAATCGAGCGAAATGCAAACAGTCGAAATAGTTGGATACTTACACCTCTTTATCGTGAGGACTACCGAGCCAGAGAGCCGTGATTTGTCGAAAAGTCTCGTTAACTCCACTAAGAACTAAAATGAAAAGTAGGGCGTGAGGCCTCGATGGGGTGATGGTATGGATTATCGAGAATTACCGTATCGTTCTCCAAAAGGACCATATTGTTGTCTGAAGCATATGCCTCTGGAGCGTACGTCAAACACAACTTGTCTCGATCTTCGGGGTTAGGAGCACCTGTGCCTACACACACACCGACTCTCCAGTCTCCGCTCTACCTCGATCGATCAGCCTCAAAATGAACAAACCTCCAAATGCTTGCGGCGCATATTCATGCACACGATTACAAATCATTCCCATTCTCCAGTCGATTGATCCAAATAGTTGTTATTTCCTATATAAATAGATTGAAAGTATATGAGTAGCATCGGGTTAGATTCTTTGGATTTCATTGGAAAAGGTTGCGATAGAATTGTTGGTGGCGGAAAAGTGGACTTGATGCCATGTCGACCTAAGACAGAACACATGGAGATATTGCGCGGGAGAGTGCGATGAGGTGAGACAAATTCGCACGCTTTCGAAGTTGGAAGGAATCTCCGAGTCGTCGGCGGTGCCGACGAGGAAATTGCAAGCGACAACGGCATGGTGGATTCGACAAGTGTGAGGGCGGTAATTCGCGAGGGGGAGGATCGCTGTCTCTTCAATTTCGTCGAGGCGATCGAGAAGCCAAAAGATCTCGGCTGCCTGCTCGAGCACTTGGAGGAAGCGAAATCTAGGGTGAACGAGTACCTAACGACGCTCGTTGAAAAGCAAGGGAGCGCCGGACTGGCAGAAGGTGATCTCGCCCTAAAAGGCCATCGCCACGCATATTTGCGAGGAGTAAGCCGAGGAAACTATAACAAGGTTCTATGTGCTTTTCAGAGCAGGCAATGTCGGATGGCGAGTCCAGCTCCTCGGAGGACATCGAAGTTAACCCTAAGAAATCTAAGTTAGTCGACTGATGGACTCTCGTGCTTGTTATTAAAATCGGCCTCATCACGTACGCCTCTAACTCCTCTCGTCTGACACTCTGGACCTCACTATCCGCTCCCCCGTTACCCGGCAATCAAGCCCATTTTTTTATCCTATCTGTTTTGAGATATAAATGCGTCAATTAGCGAGAAATCGGTGTCGCTCGTAGGATAGCGAAGCTTCTCGCTGAAGCGGCTCGGGAAGGTTTGCGCGAGTCTCGCAATTGACCAGCTGGTAAAGAGAGTGAGATTTTGTTATGGCTAACTTATGTGCGGAAGGTAGGACGCTGCCAGTTTATACCGTTATCCAGGCGGGCTAGCGCACTTGGTGCCGCGTCTAACCTATCGCCGCTTTCGATATATCTACTCGTGCCAGACCGAGTTATCTTCTCTCGGATTATTTATCCTGAGTTCGCCCCTCATCCTCATATCCTCATTCAACAGCTGATCTTCGTTATGAACGAAGCTGGTCTTGTTTCCCGTGAGAGCTAGAGTCGTGCGAGTCCGTGCAGCCGGGTAACATTATGCGAAGCGGGAGCGAAAGAAATGTGTTTTGAATTTGGTGTTTACTAAAGAGATGCCTTTCCTTTCAAGGTGAACGCGATGTCCACTATTTTGTCGAATGAGGCGCAACTACGATATGTGACCGAGTGGTTTCAAGAGTGGTCGGAGATGCAGCGGGGCGACTTCCTCGGGATACTTCTCGAGAGGTGCGGGCCGTCCGGGTTAGTCAACGGACTGCTGCCCGGCATGGAGAACCTCGGCTGCAAGGAGGACTCGGCGAGGCCGCCGAGTTTGTTTCAATGTCGGGTCAAACTGTTTCGCGAATGGAGCAATAACTGGTCCCAGCAGGAGAAGGACTCGCTACTCGCCTCTATAAAGAGTATAGATCCAGCCTTCGCCGAGAAGTACGAGGAGAAGTTGTCCGCGCCGACGAACGAGGACGATGGCCCATCATAAGACTCGAGGCTCCATTCTGACTGAAAGTAAGGCCAACTTTTACACGAAACCCCATCACTCTGCTATTTAAGAATGTCTAATGTATCCTCTTATGTTCCTTTCATAAAGAAAGACAACAGGACGCTTCCCAGTGGCGATTTTTATTTATTTTTTCTTGCGAACCAACAACTTTATTACTCTTAAACTTTGTTACATTCCCTTGGTCGCGATGGCAACGCCTTTCACTTGTATGTACACACATTCCAACAGCCTTGTTCCATCAATCATTACACGTTGTCTTCACCGACCATTTCTTGAAATTGAGATTACTCGTACTTGTAATATTCAAGCGCACCATGCGGGACTGACTAAACTGGCGTGATAGGATTTACATTTACACATCGCCTAGCCTACAGCATTTAGAGTAATTTTAGTATAATAAGTTTACAATGTAACGAGAATCGATTGGTATATTTAAAAGTTGGTAAAAAAATAAGCGTATTGGAAATGTTATTTGTTCGTACAAAATATATCGTACTTGAAGTCGTACAGGTTTCTTATCAACCGATTCCCTATGCCGAAGGCAGCAATGTGGAAGACATAGTGAAACTATTGCTCACCTCTTTTTATTAGGAAAAGTTAGTGAGTATTCAACAAGAATCCACAGGTCCCATTAAAACGTGCACGATATTTCAATCGTAACGTTACGCTTATAAAAGAACGTACATCGCCAATCTGCACAGAATAGATCCCTTCCGCGATTCGCATTGCAGACATTGAGGGGTAAAAAAATAAATAGAAAATTCAGGAACTACCAATCAGTCAAAGTTCGTCCGGCGTTATAGAGATGTCGATATTCCTCATGTGCTGCGCCGTTCATCGCGCTGTCCAATTTCGCTTTCCCTCTGGAGCCATTTCGTACATATCGCCTTAATCGCGGTCTGGCCCAGTCGGTCAGCCTCTTTTAATATCCTTCGTATGTCTTGGGCCCTGGAGCGTTTCACAGCCAGAAGGTACGCGGCTTTTAGCTGCTTACTTTCAATGTACGCGTTTATCTGAAAGGAGCATTCACGTGAGGCGATCGGTAAACCGAGATGGTAACCGCAGAGGTACATAGATAGCTCTACCTTAAGTTCAATATCCGTTATTAGCCTTATGAGACTATCCACTTGATTCTTCCCCTCGGGGCCGCTGTACGAGCGATTGAGCAAGAGTTTAATACAGTGAGTTAAAACGTAGTCGGATATAACGTGGGCACTCGGTGTGCCGGAAGTGTGACAGCACTTGATCAGCTGCTCGATGCTTTCCGTGTTATTCTGTAAGGCCAATACGTGCCCGGCTAACGAGTAAACCTTTTGTTGAGGTAGATTATAATCTGAAAGCAAGCAGGAGGTTTAGAAGTCGCACAATTATTTCGAGCTGATCGCATTTCAATACCTTGCATTATTCGAAAAGCGATACCAAATCCCTCGCCAATATCGCGACCGCAGAGTATCGCTAATACTGCTAAATGCACCTTCTGCTGCTGATTGCCAAACAGGGTAGGCAACTCTGGAGTCTGATTGAGATCATTATCGACATCGGGGAACAGCATTAATAGTTGGGATGGGTGTCTCTCCTCTTTCTCACTGGCGGCCAAAAATTTCGCGATTTCCATTTGCCTTGAAATGGTATTTATGTGCTTGTCTATCTCCAAGGGTTCCATTTCCATGGTAAGAATTCCTTGGCTGCCGCTCAGGGAAACCGCGCTCTTTCTTCTTCTTTTACTCAGCATTTCAATCTGAAGCTCAGACTCCAAATGCCTCTGAGCATCGGTAAGAAAGTCGGAACGCGAGCGCAAGTCCGTGTAGTCATTGGCATCATTCACGTAGAATCTAATACAAGTCATCGCGGCGCGGATAGAGTCTTTCATGAACAGTTGCACTTGGTACAATATATGCAAATACTGACGCCTCTCGAGATTATAGCATACGCTTATTAGGTACTTTTTCCACGTTAGTAAACTTGGATCTTTGGCTTTCATTGCCTCATGAAGTTTGCTGGTGCACGCGTTCCTTAAGGTATAGGAATAAACCGAATTGAAAAATAGTTCCGGGTCCAGGTCGTTCTCCAGTACGAAAAGAAGGCACTTGTCGTATTCCTCGTGCTTCAAGAAAAAGTCTAGAGTCGAGTTAAAGCTTCCGTATGTGAGTAAATAATAGAGGCTCTCTTGATAGTATACGTTTTGCGAAGCGTCCGAGCTCCGTCTACCGGGGAATTGGCCTTGGCCGGTGATTTTCAAATTGCCGATGGTGTTTAAAATCTCCTGGGCAGTGGTTGGCTTGGAGTGTATCGAATTGTGAACATACTGTCGGTGTATACTTAAATTATCCAATATCTGGAGAATCTCTGTTAAAAGCGGAGGATCCTTTAACGGACGGTTGCGTCCGACTTCAAATTTTCTCGCCGACACATCATCCGGCTTTGTTTCTTTCCGCTCTGACGCTGATGCAATGTCCCCCGGGTAGGAGAAGACGACCCAATCATCGACATCCTCGTATACTATCTTATCCAGGCAATGGAAAAACTTCTCGCGCGCCTGATCGAAGTATCCCATTTTCAAACATGCTTTACCCCACGTCGCCCAGACTCCCTGTGTATCGAGGCCTGCTTTCGTGCTAACATCTAAAGCCAATTTCCACTGTTCCCTCTCAATCAATAGGTCCCTTAATTTCCTCAAGGCATGTTCGTCCAAATTATCGGTGGGTATGAGATTCAAACAATCCGATTCGACGAGGGTAGCGATCAGATCGACTTGCGAGAGGAAGCGATCGCAATGTGCTAGCCCAGTGTTCCAGCTGAGCTTGGCGCATTTCACTTTCGCTGCGATTAACAGTGATCGTATCATTTTTATTACAACAATGTGATCTACCTCGGGATTCGCTTTATCACCGCTGACTGGTCGCATTAACTTTTTCATCTCGTCGCAACGGTCCAACAAAAAGCTGAAAACATATTACTCTTCATTCGATATCGCACTTCGCTTATAAGCTTAAGCTTAGTAATATTATTTACCTGGTGTATGCCTTATGGTCCGAGTGCAAATTGAGTATTGCCAGACATAACGAGATATTTGGCGCATGTTCGAATGAGAATTCTTCTCTAATGGTCTGATTGTGGGTTTCATCTCTGGTCAACCGCCAGTGATTAGTTAGCTCGCTACTGGTGGTGGACGCGGTACCTTGGACAGCGCGCATTTGCAGCACAGTCTGCCGCTTACAGTCATCGCAGACGCGGACAGCCACCGATTGTGGATACCCTTTGACGTGCATTCGATGTTGCGAGCACACGGCACAAATTACCCGACCACATCTGCGACAGTGGTGTCGTCTATTGAACATGGAGAAAATCACAGTTTTGCAACAGCTACATTCCCTAGCCTTTTCGTTCGGTATCCATTCTTGTTTGGTGGGAACAACAGCGGGCATCATGAATTCGGTATACTCGGAATCTGAAGAGGAGGGTTGCGCAGCCCTCGATTTACTCTCTACAGTGTCTCGTTGCAATGACACTCGGAAATCTAAGGATCGCTCCGCATAGAAGCGAACAGTCTTGTCGAATGAACTGACCGAGATGTCCACCTCCGGGAATTTGTCACGAACCACGCTCAATATCCTTTGGAGGCTTTCGAATTTACAGTCCATTAGAAGTTGCTCCAGCATGAGTAGCGGCTCCTTTATCAAATGGATGTAATGCGGCCTCTCCTTGTCCTCGAGCATTCTCAGTACGTCGATGCCTAGGAGAGTCCTTCGATACTTAATCGTTTTGGTGGCCCGACAGTGTTCCAGCAGGAAGTTCGCCACGAATTGCAAGGCGTCGATAGACTCTATGTTTCGCATTACGCCTTTGCACATCTTAATCGATTGGCCTAACGGCAGAGCTCGAAGTAACTGCAATGGACATATATTTTGCATAAAATAATTCAACTCCGAGAATTCATAATTATCGGATCGGTCAAACCTTTAAAGCTTGCTTGAAATTCTGAGATTCGTTCTTCAAAAGGCCAGTAAGGAAGTCCTGTGTCACGGACGACTGTATTTCCAAGGAGAACAACTGGCACTCAAGCCACTCTAGGCATAGTTCAAATTTATCCGCGCTTATCAAAGTTTTGATAATTTGAAAGGGCTCGATCTTACTCGTACAATATGCCACATCGTACCACGTGCTGCTGGATTTGCTCACGCAGTAGGGGAGCATTTTATGAAAGATAAGAACTCTCCGCAGGGTTTCCTTCATACCGAGTTTGCAATGCGTAGGGAGAATACCGCAGTCCACGTGATGTAACGCGTGAAGCAAAGCGTATTGACAAGTCTGCACTTGCCATTTATTGACATTTTGTAATATAGTTTGTACTAGAATGTGAATGTCTTTAATTTGATAAAGATACTGCAACACTTCAGGACTGGCAGCGGTGTCTTTGGTTGAGGCCAAGCGACTCAGAGCTTTATCTTTCAGACATTGCACTTCGTCGTTCGCCAGATAATTATCCGGCAAGGCATTCAGAAGGTCCAAACACTCGAGCCACTTATCATCAGTTAAGATGCTCTCGAAATAGGGCCATAAATTTTTGGAAGGACTAGTGTCAGATATGACCGCAAAGGTCTCATTGTTCTCGAATAAAGGTTTCGCCTTTGCGACCCACCGGGAGTTGAGGATATTCTCGAGGCAAGCAGTACGCTTCAAGTGGTTGCTGCGATTCATAGGGCTGGTTAAATTCTCGCTATACATCCTCTGCAAAATGTAAGACAGCATCCAACAGTGGCCCTCCAAGTATTGGAGTAGGCTCGCTCTGAGCGAACGATTCTTCCAAGTCGGTAGACCGGACTCAGCTTTCTTATACGAATTAGTGGGAGTGTAGTTCGAGTATCTCAACAGTATCTCGAAAGAATAGGATACGGGTGCATACTCAATCGTAACATTCTTATCTAAATGATCCAAGAAATCGCCCACTGAAGATTCACCATCGTCATTCTTCTCCTCGGTTTCCTTATTCTGAACAGAGTTTTGATATCGGCGTACCAGATCCGGCAACTGAACACGCTTCGGTTTATCCTGAGTAGATGCACTGCTCGAGAAATTCGGCAACGCGTAATATTGAATGTACTCTCGAACTGCATTAGTCAGATCATTGCTCAGCGAATTGGCATTACAGATCTGCAAAAGAGAAACGGTTCATTTATCGTGAGCATGCGACCAATAAATGTTGTGGTCGATGGCAGTATACTTACATGAACGCGGGGTGTTCCGTGGAATTCGTTCGCCATCGCAAAGATCACCCGAGGTTCGTAAGTGATATCCAAATCCTGCCATGCTGGTTCGTTCAATTCTTCGATATGCAAAAATGCCTCGTCGTTCGACAAACTGTTATTCAGTAATTTGGTTCTGAGTGCGGAGAGCGTGACCAAGCCCAAGTCTCCGATAATATAACCGGCGGACATTAGAGAGACAGTGTGCCTCAATTTATTAAAGGGCGGATCATCCATCCAAAGGACTAGATTGGCATGAAGAAACATAATGTTCCAGGTATTCACGAAAAAAGTTAATGTCTCTGCGCCCACGGACAGCTCGCTCAGTTCGAGTTGCACCAAACGCGAAGTTTTGCCAAGTACACGTTGAACCGTGGGATCTTTGCCCAGAGTTTGGTAACTGGTCCATGGTATGCTAGAGAGATTCGATGATAGGTTGTTGAGAGCTTCCAAGAGCTCCGTCAGAATTTCGGAGACACATTCGTTCGGGCTTCGAATGGAGACAACACCGGTCTGCAAGTTGGGCAACTTGGATTCCCCGAGATTTTTATTAAGTATAATACATCCGCTCGCTGGCCTGTTAATCTCGTATTGTAGACCTGTGCTACGATCCATCTTGGGACAAGCATTCACCAGAATGCTATAGGCCAGATTCACCTGCAAGTTGTGTGCAATCGGTTCGAGTTGACTCGGTTCGACCTCGAGCTCGAACATTTGATGGCCGAAATAATGATGTAGAGGATGCTTTAGCATATCGGACACCGTGAGTATTGCACTGTCGGCCGGAATAATATTGTGCAAAGCTTGCAAGTGGCTCGTGATACATTGCACATAGGAGACACCCCCGCCGAATACTGGTACCGTCCTCTCGAGGACTCTCAGACCCGGCAGGAACTTGTTGTCCTTCAATATCTCATTAATCGTATCTTTATTCGCCTGGGACTCCCTGAACTCGGAGTGCTTACTCTTAATGTCATGCCAAAAATTACTCCGCTCCTTGTACTCTTTGGCCGAAAGCGGCACTCTCGAGTCGCAGAGTAAATTGGCGAGGCCCGAGCCGCTTTTGTTTTCGTGGAGCAATTGGTAGACTTTCACGAAGAAGCGTGCGTGCTCGGTATTGTCAAAACTCTCGCAGAGCCTCAAATACTTCATGGCGACGTCGCAGAGATTGCTCGTGGCCGTGCTATCCCGGCAGACGGTTAATGCCAGGTCTATTACGCATAGGGTCAGCACTTGATCGCCGCTCAGTTTCTCGCCGACTAGCATCTGCAAGTTCGCCTCTTGAGAAGCCAAGAAGGTTTCCAACTGATTGGTGTACCTGGAGGACTCCATGCCCTCCTTGGCAGCCAATCGTATGTTCTGCAAATTAATCAATCATTTATTCCGAGATACTGCGGCTGGCTCCTTTGGACACTTACGTCGAGTGTCGAGGGCTGGCTGTTCTTCAGCGAGACTTTATTCTCCCTTGACGCATGGGCCGATCTCAGCACGTTCTCTTTGAACCCTCGCAGCCCTTTCGAGAAGCGGAGCTCCGCGCTCAATTGCATGTTCTTCTTCTCAGACATCTGCGAAAACGGATGACAACTGGTTCAACCCATGACAAATCGTCGATGCCACGCTTTGCGTGTTATACTGTTAGTGAGCATTGATGCGATCCTATCCTTCCCGTACAAAGTCAAGTGTCGGCTCATAGTAAATGCGTTTTTAGTACTGATTAAGGAGCCGGGCTCACGTTACGGATTTACAGATAGACCTTCACGATGAAGATGCCTATGAATTGGCGTCTGATGATGAGAATTATAACGAGGAGACTGAGAACGAATTAATTAAGCCGCTCGATATCGCCCAGTTTCACTCAATTCGCGATGATGATAGCAGATTTAAACCATTGCACTCGTACGTTAAGAATTACAACGATAATCAGGCGAAAAGAAGGCCACCAATTATTGATATTTCGTATCAATATCCACGTATCTTCGAGTCAGAAGTCCAGCTTGAAGAAAGCCCGTATATTGCCGGATTCAAATCGTCCCTAGACAAAGTAATAGATGATTCACTTTCTCTGCTAATCGAATCCTCTTCTTTATTACAACTCGATACTTGTTTATTACCGCGCAAAGTTTTACGAGTCCGCTAAGTCGAACCCTGAGAAACGCGAGAGTGGCAGAATTGATGAAGGTTTGGTTCGCCGCTCGGTTGAAAACCGCACTGTTAAAAGCGACGAGGAGGAGTACGACTACGACAAGTTGAAAGAGGAATATTACGATCAACTCGGCCGAGAGACGCAAACCGCACGACCAGAAAACGATACACATCCCCTGAATGAAACCGCGCAGGACGAAATAAAAGGGATTGTCGGCGCGGTCTCCCAGAATTGTAGTCGAGACGCGGATGGGCTCAGTGTCGAGGCGGTAAAGTGTTTCGTCCATGGAATACAGGACGAAAAGTATTACAGGGCCAGTACAAAGAAGCGGATTAAGAAAATCTGGTTAACATTGAAGATCTGGCTGATCATTTATGGATTCGTTGCAGTAATCCTTTGGTGCCAGAGGGGTAAAGATATAGTTTTTCTCTAAAGTAGTCTTGTACGATGAATTCTAAAGCTTCATTATTGCGACAGGATGGTGCTGCTGCTGTTTCCGTTGCAAGTTTTGCTTCCCGAGGAAAAGATTGTTCTACGCCAAACAGTATTATGTTAAGAATCCACCGGGTGTTTTAACCGACAGATTGGCCGGGGCGAGTAGAACGGGAAAAGCATTGCGATACGAAGCCACGGTACTCGAAGAGGATGCGTACGAACAACTAGAATCAGTAATAAGGACTATGTGACTGGTCATGTTAATAAATGATATTATACCTGCATCACCTGCTCCCCTTTATCATAGTCGCCTTTCCACAAGCATTGAACCACCAAGCTATCATTGCTGGCGAGCATAAGATTGACGAGAATTGGCTCGTGAGGGATATCCTTTGCTGCAAAGGAGTCCATCAGCATTGGGTGGCTCTTGGACCTCCTCCTCAGCTTTGCGGAACCGTGGATTCCTGACTCAGAACTACTGTCAGTCTTCGTCTTGGCTCCCTCGGAGGTGCTCTCCTCCCGGTAAAATCGCACCTGCTTATTCCTCGATGGTACCTGGCCGTACATTCCATCTTGCGGCATTATTAATTGGCTGACCATTAACGGACTAGATTTCTCCAAGTCCTCGCTGTCGAAGCCGCCGATAAAGCTCGAGTTTGTGTGCAGTTCGAGCCTCCACTTGGCATCGTTGAGTGCCGCTTTAATAGCGAATAGCTCTCTTTCGGTATTCTTGTCTGTATCGTCCGACTGGCCCAGATTTTTCTTCTTGTCAAGCTCAAAGTGGGTCGCGGCTACGCACTCTTTCAGATGTAATAGCAAATCTCTTATGCTGTACTTGTTGCAGAAGAAGCCAGCTGCCTGTTGCTCCAACTGTTTGCCGTCGCACTTGGACTTCTCGTCGGACGTGCTGATGTTCTCGTCGTCCAAGTTATTCTGATAGTCGTTGAAGTACTCGTATTGGAGGAAGAGCAGAGTAAATACGTTCTGTAGGGTCTCCACTCTCACACTCAGTGGATACAATGTTTGAAGGAGGTACTGCATCTGAGAGAAGTGAGATCTGGCGAGAGTGTCCCTGGTACCAGGGAAGTTGTAGGACAGTATTCCCTTTAGGGCATTCAAGATACATGAGTATGCTTGGTAATTGTGTCTAGGTTTGCCAAGCTCCACCAGTAGATTCTGTATCGACTGGTATTCCTGTTCGTGTATATTTGTAATCGACTTCAACACAGTTAGTACATTGGAATGACAGAGAAGGGAGAATATAGGTTTTATAGAATGAAACTGGACACTGGTGGAAAACGATATATTTTTCTCTACAGGCGATTTCGTATCATCAGAATCCCTTTCCGTCCTAGTTTTCCAATTTACTATGTGTTCCACTATCTTAACATAGTTGTTAATGATTTGATCCAGTTGCACGAGGGCCTTGTCGTGCGAGAGTGCGAAATTGCTTTTATGCAACAAGAATTTTATAGACTCGCAGATAGCCCTTTGCGTTTCGGTTCCTTCGATCGAGCTCCCGTTTTTGCATGGGACTTCGTTTAAGAATAGGAACAGTAATATCGGCGAGACGTGCGTTAATACGGGCGACGACAAGATAGAGGAGACATCAGTCTGCCGCCCATCCATCAAGAAGATACAACAAATATCCAAAATATCCGATAGCCAAAGTGATTTCGCCTTTGCCAGCCGTTGTAGAATCTGATTCTTATTTAACGTCGATATCGAGTTGTCTTTGGTATGATAGAGATTATCGTAGATAATGGACGCATCTTTCAAATTATCGGAAATCTGGTAATGTGCCTGGCGCTTGTCTAAAAATTCGCACCACTTTCCAAACAATCTCTTATCTTCTCTCGAATATATACACAATTCTACATCTCTCAAATCTTTTATTTGGAGTAAAGCAGGGAAAATCAATCTTGTGAATTCGTCAAGATTAGAAGCGTCTATAATCATCTTGGATAAGATGCACAGAAAACTCCCAAAGTAACGTTGGTGTAACAATGCATCCTCCCACTGGTCCGGTAATGTAAAATATCTCAATTGATCTTGCAAGAGTTCACTGTACAAATTGGCAATACTCGGTTCTCCATCCTGAGATTCATTCTGGCATATAGGCAACAGCTGATTAATGATCCAGCATATGATATCCGGCTTCTGATAAATCTTTTCCTTGAGAATATCTCGCAATTCTCTGCCAGAATCTCTGGAGACTTTCAACGGCTTATTAGTATTGTACAGTGACAGAATTTCCTGACGAATATAGATTTGAATTAGTACTTGCTTCCCAAAGCTTTTCCATATCATTCATTTACCTGTTGCACGTGTAATGGCACATTCTCGCACATCCGCAGTGCCTGTGCCATTTGTATAAAGTTTGACTGCTGCTCGACATTGTCTATAACGTGAGACAGATTGTTGCTGATAAGCTTGTTGAGTAAGGTATGGGTAATCCAACAGTGCTCTTCTTCGACTTGTGAATTGCTGTAGGACATTTTTACTGGGTCAATTACATATTCGCCTATAATCTCTGCAGGGTTAATTGTAGTCGCATATGTGCATTTGGTGTTTGTTATAAGGAAAATAAGCGAAACACTCGCTGTGAGTATTCTGAGTAGTCTGATAGATGAGAGGTATGTGTGAATCAAGAAACAAGAGACAACAGGACAAGTACTTTGCACTCTTACTCACATAAGACTGGTAATGACCAGCTCGGACTGCGCGAAATCCGTGACATCATTATCCTTCTCGAGCGATCTACTAGAAAGCGTCTCGTGGAGAACGAGAGACGTGAACCACAATTTCGACGCGATACACTTGTCTATTTGCAGCAACTCATTGGACTGGGACATTTTTCCAAAACGCGAGCCGCGCACCACAACCCACTGTCCATACTTATTCCACTGACACTGACAAGATTGCTGACAGAACGTTCAGTGAAATCGCGTAGTCTGCTCCATTTCACAACACCAATCACACTGACACATGCATCAGCTCGATATCTACTCTTTCTCACGTTTCTCACTGACTATCTAAAGCCCTTCAATTGTCCAGCTGTTTTAACAGGTCTGGATAATGTGCTGAAATCCAAATTGTTAACTATCACAGAATTATTAAGGTTTTCGCTTATTACGAACCGACAGTTTCTCCGTCATTATCAGTCTGCTTGGTCGCATCACGCATACAGAGTCTTTCATAAATGTGTGAATGTTTTTCTATATGGGATATAGAAAACGATAGATATATGAAAAACCCATATAGATACACTGGCGCACATGCGCTACAAGTGCCGACAATGCAAGGCGCACACTTCAATCGAGAGTCAAGAAACGACAATAAGAATTAGCCTATCATTTACTCTATGAGAGGACACTGCAAGTATTGTTAGAAAAGTATTGAGTGACAATGAGAATGCACTACTCCTCGCTCCGAATATTGGAAAAGTTCGCCGCACGACACTGCAGAAGATTCTTGTGCAGCAGTGCTCACATCGAAAATAATGCGGAAAATCATTCTGCCGCAACAGGTAATTTATAATTCTCATCTCGGATGAAGCAGATTCTCTGTAAGACGTTGATATTTGATAGTGGCGCGTGTATTTTAGCGGTTGCGAGCAGCCCAGCAGGATTGACAATCAGTCGTCCATCGACTGGTAATGTTTCGAGTCTGTTCACGGAGGCTAGAAAGAATGGCTCGGACAGCAATGTCAATGAAATTCTTAGCGAAGTCATGGAAAAGGTTCGAAGAAATGAAATGCGCGTGACGAGGGAATGTGCAGCAGAGGTGCTGCAGCACCAAGACTGTCGCTATGTCTTGAATCTGATAAATAAGAATTTGCAAGGCCTGTCTACCAGAGAAGCCATAGATACGCTGAGTTTGTTGAAGAAGTTGCAGGTGCCGCAGAACAGCGTAATTGTTCAGAATACTCTGGCAGTTTTGAGAGCGACGATGAATGATTTGTACATAAAGGAGTTAGTGTCCGTGATCAAACTGCTCCATAATTATAATGACACTCCTTTGGCGAATGCCCTGTTGGCTGGTTTGAAATTAGTGTTTGAGTTGAAGATTAGAACAGAGATGGATAACAAAGAGCTGAAGGAAGTGGCATATGTCTTCCGGAACCTTTCACTATTCGGATGGCCTGAGAGTATGAAGGCAATGACTAAATTGTTATACACGAGAGTCGATGGTATCACCTTCCAAAGTGCCATTAGGATACACTTTGGCTTATGCAGAATGGAGAACTTTTCGTATCAAGAGATGAAGCTCTTCAAAATAGCGAAGGAAGCATTGCTGACGGAAATTGACCTTTTGACTAGTGCAGATGTCCTGGAGGTATTAGGATCAGTTAAACGAGGCATTGACATAGGGTTTGTATTGATTAATTGATCATGTTTAAGTGATGAATTTAAATGTCACTTTCTCTCTCCCTTTTATAGGAATGAATATTTGTATAAATCTACATTCGTAGAACCGATGTGTGAACATATGCTCTCTCTCAAACCTATAACAAACGACCTAATGAGGCTTACAGAACTCATGTGCCAACTAGGCCATGTCAGTAACAATCTAACAGATTACTTGGAGGAGCTTTGGAGACTAGATAAGGGTGAATCTCCTATTTCCAGAACAGAATGCATATTGCAGTGCCTCACCTATTTCAGTGATGTTAATCATAAACCAACTTCTTTGAAGAACATTGAGAATGCAATAAGAAGAGACTTCCTCCAACAATGTACAGACAGTCAAGTGCTGCACTGTACTTTAAGTTTATTGGCTCTCCACTGCTTTATCCCTCCTCTTGTGGAGAAAGTTTTAAAGATGGAAATGAATTCCTCTTTGAATGATATCCTTGTACTAGAGGTATACAGAATAGTAAAAGTGTTACATCCCGAGTCGCCACCGGAACCAACACCGAGTGTATTAGAAAAAATAAGAGAACTGTGCGAATCTCAACCATACATCGAGCAAGCCAAGTTGGAAGAATGTCTGGGAGGCGCGGAATATGTGAAAAGTGGTTTGAAGACAGAACTTGGGCATATTATCGGTACGTGCTGTATTCCAAACGGGTGAGATAGACGCAAACTTGAATGTAATTTCAACATCATTTCTAGATCATACACTATTATTAAGCGAACACGGGAACTTTATGCCGTTCGATGACGACTCTGACGCGCAAAATGCAAAATTCGTCACTGACCTAACAGTACCCACGGACTGCCATTTGTAAGTATCAACAACGCATATATCTAAGTTCCTCGGGTGGTGTTAATACAACAAAAATATTGATTACAGAGTACTTCTACAAACGTTCCCCAATCATGCCTATCAAATTAATATGAAATCCTTGAAAGGATTCTGGCGTGTAAGAGCTCAATGTCTCCAAACACTTACCCATTGTCCCATTCTGACAATAAACAGGACCTGTATAGAGACTCTTACTCGAGAAAAATTGGAAAAGCATATTGAGAAAGCTGTAGCTATTAATAGGAACTATGAGTTTGTAATGGATTACAGGGAGGATAGAATACTGAGCGACGATTGATGAGGCTGGAAGTGGAGAAACTAGTCGTGGTGGTCTATTTGTATAACAATTTACTTATACGAAAATATATGTAACATATCAACAATGAAATTGCATATGTTTTAGTATTACATACCAGGCGTATATTCCTAAAAAATTAGTATTAGAGTAAAATAACAAAGGGGATGCGTTTAAGCCCACTGTGGGCGCTCGATAATTCTACGCGTAAAGTATCAATAATGTACATGAAGAGTGGTATGGACTCGTGTATTTTCCATCGGCTATGCAGACTTGTTTGGTTATTAATAACGTATATTGATGCTTGGTGAAAAGTAGGGCCACTGTTTATGATTAATGGCTACGATACAACAATATAACTGAACACCAAAGAGTAGTCGCGATTTCCAGAAGACAGTGGTTCAACACCACTGCGTAGCACCAGGTAGCACCATCTCAAAACAACATAAGGAACCGTTCCTAAGATCATTGATTTAATCCGAATAGTTTTAGAGCATTGAAAGCAGTCGCGAGCGCGACTTCCTCCGGCGTGATTTGCATAAAAGCAGCTACCATCTCCACAATTGCTGGCAAGGCACATGGTTCGTTACGTTGAAATGTACAGTAACGATGTAAAAATGTCATGGATCTCTCGGTGAGAGCATCTTTCACATGTACAGGGAGTTTACTAGCCCTGGTGTTGGGATACATAAAAGGAGCGTCAGTCTCGACTAAAATTCTATCTAAAGGAGCTTGTCCCGTCTCCAGCAATTGTCTAATTCCACTGTCAGATTTATCCTTACACAAGTATCCCGTGATTCCTAAGTAGAAGCCTTGATCTATGTAAACTTGTGCCTCTTCCGCGCTTCCGATGAAAGAATGTATTAAAACTGGCGGTAGCCTATTCTTATACTGTGCCAATACTTGTAAAACATCGGCTTGCGCTCCTCGTTCGTGTATGACAAGCGGCTTGCTTAGTTGGCAGGCCAGTTCTACTTGTTTGTGGAATACCACTCGTTGCGTCTCCGGATCAGAGAAGTCCCTATTGTAATCCAAACCACACTCTCCGATGGCCACGCACTCCGGACTATTGGCGATGCTCTCCAATTCTTGGAGAGTCTCCGGGTCTTCCCAGGATTTGGCATCGTGAGGATGAACACCGGCAGTGGAGTAGAGAGTGCCAGGATATATCCTGGTCAATCTCAGTGCTTCCCTGCTGGATTTGATGCTGGCTCCGGTCACCATGATCTTCTGGACTCCTGCATCCTTCGCTCTCTGGATCACGCTATCCAAATCGCGGCTGTACTTTTTATTGGTAAGATTGGCACCGACGTCGACTATAATATAATTCTCATAGCATTCCATCATTGCCGAGGAAAGGTTTTTCTCCTCCGTGCTCGAGGCGGTCGCATTTTCAGCCATCCCTTCTCTCACTTGGTTACGAATCCTGAAAATCAACTATATAGTCGACTGCTCGTCTTACTGTGCCAGGGGATGAGGAGCAAGGCTCGCGCCCCAGGGCCCGCACTCGTCTCGACATATTCCCTGCTCAATTCCCGTTAAAAGCTTTAAGCGTACACGCGAAATACGCCCGCGCTTGCCTTTCAGAAGCAACAATCAACGATCAACGATCAATTCTTACTTAACATCTGTCATTTCACGGTTCCTAAGCAAAAATATAAATATCACACATACATGCACACTATAGGCTCGGAGGTATCGGGGGATACGTGACTATTACGGGTAACCTGCAATAGACGTGAGAGCTCGAATGAAATTCGATTCGGAAAATTAAACCCGTGCGCATTTGCCGCAGGCAGTATTTCGGTAAAATGGAAAAGGGAGAGTATTACTCTCTTTCGAAATACTAACGATGAAGTCGAGATGCATCTGCATCCAAGTCGGCTGAGTAAGGCTCGCGATTATTTGATAGTGACAATCATACAGCGACGCTCTGTCAACCCTCGACGAACCGCGGAGAGAGCATATATATAAGCTATATATAAGCTCGCGTAGCAGATAAACTATCTGCCGCCCCTCGAAATCTATTCGTATTTTTACTGGAAATCAAATACAATCATATCACGAGATAGCCGAGAACTTGGAATGCCCGCGATATACAAAGATTCATTTCGAGGACTCTTTTTCGAGATGATGAATACAGCTAATACATATTTGGCCAATGCGCTTTCTCGAGAGCAGTAGCCTGCAGCAGCTCCATTAGCCATAATGGAGATCTGCTGCGGAGATAAAAGCTGCAAATCTATCCAGTAGCATTAACTCGGACTTTATTAGGACATTTCACTGATTTTATTTAACGTCCAAATACTGTATAATAATTGGTCGATGATTAGGGAAGGAATTCTTAATTTATTACGCGTACAAAAAAATAAACGAATTTAAATTATGGGTGCTTTCCATTTAGGCACAGAGAGACTCTGTGTTCGACTGTGTACGACACAGAGAGTCCCGGCCGTGCACACTGGGTACATACACGGTGTTCCATTTGATCTAGCACAGAGCGTGTCTCTCTGTGTCTCTCTGTGTTGCCTAAATGGAAAGCACCCTATATGGAATTTGTAGAGTGAAAACCCGTTTCAACAATACTCTACGCATAATACCACATTGGCATTAACGACAATCTTTAACGATATTTTACGCTTCTCCAACTTCTCCAACTTCTCCAACTTCTGCAGCTTCTGCAGCTTTTGCAGCTTTTGCAGTTTTTGCAGCTTTTATCGCTTCCACGACTTTTTGTAGTCTCGAGATTAACTCCTTGCTGTAAGATTCGTGATCGAACGGGAGTATATCCACAATGGTTGCCGACACTTTGGGGCCATCCTGAAAGAAAAGTCAGTTCCAGACGAATTACAGACAATTACAGACGAATTACGCTTCACGTACGGTTTACTGCAACTAATAACTTACATCGGATATTTCGATTTTAGTGCGCACTTTACATATAACCTCTTTGCGGTGCTGCTTGGAAAATTGCTCGAGATACGCGTCGTGGTCGTTTGCCTGTAGTTCATTGAGTTCGTGTGCCGTCATGCCTACTACTTTTTCGGCCACTTCACCGAAAGCCGAACAGTAGTAACAGGCGGAATAGTCGAACAAATTAACCTAGAGGAAATGACAAATGATTAGCCTTTAAATTAGGCATTCAAACTTGGCGCAGACCATGTACTCAAAAACGAGCAATTTAGAAGCTTACGGTGGCAATCAGCCGGGGTTTGTAATTGGGAAATTCACGTTGGCACTTCTCGCATCGATACATTTCATTACCTACGTCTACCACCTGAAAGAGACAAGCCGTTTAAAACAGTGCTAACTAAACAAAAGTTTCACTTTTCAAAGCACTTTATCTACCTTTTTGTTACAGTTGTCGGTGGGACAAGCTTTATAGAGAGAATTTTCGACCCTGTCTAGGTAAACATGTGCTTTGATTTTATAAACGGTGACCCGATCTTGAAGGGCATTGGTAAGCATTTCATCCACTGTTACCCATTTCGCCTCAACTCCACCACCAGTACGCGCTAGTGATTTGAAATTTTGATTATCCCCAACCGAAGAATACCAGCCCCGCAATCTGTATGTTAAAAGAGTAAATGTATAAAGATTTAGTACCGCGTATTGATTGCAAGTGACATTCCGTAGAACCACCGGCACCTGTGAGCTTCTTCGATGTCTGGGTTAATCTGGATTAGCGATGTATTTAGGCTGGACAAACTCTTTCCACCGTTGAATTCACCCACCCTGGCACCCTTGATTGCCAATACCGCATTTTCATGACCTTGAAAGTTTGTTGCTCCTTCCCCCCAAAGTGTGAGGCATACCTGTCATCAATGATAAGCAGAATTAGAGAATTAGAAATTCTCAAAGCTTTCAGCTATGAGCTCAAATATGCGACATACCATAGAAGAACTTTCATCAACGATTATAACATTCCTTTTATGCAGCTCTTTGCCTGTTATTTTAGCGGTGATTGGAGTCGAATTATAAATGGTTTTAATAATGCCCAGTGCATCTATCGCAGAAAAAAGATAACTGTCATTTACTAGTCACAAAACTAGTCTGCATGGAGGAATAAAAAGTAGTTAACTCAGTAGTACCTAGTAGAGCACCCTTCTCCAGATTCTCTATGCTACTTATAGGCACAAAATTGTACTGTATAGTCGGTACTTCCGAGGACTCCTCGAGGCACGGCATTATTTCTGTGCTTTGAGTCATTGTCAACTCGTACTCGTTCTTGAGATTGTTGAACTGTTTGTTCGCCGTCTTTATCTGACACCGCGAGATGTAGTATACGTTCCCCACCTCTATCATGTCGTAAAACTTATCGACTTGGTTTTTGAAGGCTGTACATCGGATTTCGCCGCTTTCATCCAAAAAATCAGTCGTGAACAATTTACCATCGCCTCTCGAGTTAGACCATGTTCTGATAGTACTTTTAGCAACCACTCTTGCTTTTATTACCCAGCTGGAAAATATGCGAATTACGTGTACATTCTATACTTTCAAACATGTCGCGATAACACTACGATTACGCTACCTGTTCTGATACGGACTTAAAGCGGATATTGGAGTGGTCGCTATATCGCCGCTGGTCTCAACATTTACCTTGTTCGGAGCGACCGTCGCGGCTAAACGAGAGAGCAGTATTAACAAACACGAGTCGAGTTAATCATATCAAAAGAGTTGTTTAGCTTTTGAGGAGAAATAAGCTCTACCAGGTTTTCGAGGAGGAGCTGCAGACGAAGCCTGTAATGAGGCTGCAGAAGGCCGTTCACTGTCCGTATCACCCGGTGTGTCATTGGTTGGATTACCTATCCTACGTCCAACTTCACTGCCAGGGGCGAGTATCTCCACACCCAAAAGTATCATAACACGCCTGAAAACATTTGTTTAACATTACAGAATGTCAGATGGAGTATTGTTGATTGGCTATCATTTGGAGCATCTCGTCTCTGCTTACTGTTCCTTTCCACCTCGATTGACTACGCTGATCGCATATCTGGTAACTTGGCAAACAGTAAACTCGCAGAGAATATTATCTGTTATCATATGATTCAATTGTATGGCCAGCATAGTAAACGAGTTTATGGTTGTCCCATCGGACACAAGCAATCTGTATCTATTGCCATTGGCATTGGTATTCAGTTTTTTGTGACCCTGTCGGAAAACATAGATTTATCAAAATTTGGCATAGGCAAGCTCTCAATTGCTTCTGATCAATTGTAACCTAAAGCTATGTCGAGACTCGACAACAACTCGTGGAAACACATTCGAAGCAAAGAAAGACTTTGTTTCGAATCGGGACAAATCTTAAGATATGACATTTTCGAGGACAAGTTTTCGATATTCTAATACGCAAGTAACCTACCAATATCTGAATAATCGGCTTATCAACGTCGACGCCGTTGGCAATTTTCTGAAAACATAACGATCGCATTATGAAGTAGCCGGGTATAATTTTGCTTGGAAAACTGTCAAGACTTACTGTCAGTGCTCCTTCCGAGAGTTCCATCATTTTGCTTTTTTCAATCTGATTCAATCAACACGCAATGCTAGTTCTCTCATGTAAATTTGCCGGCGATTGGCGGCGAATTTCTGCGACTTGCTCAAACTTCTTTGTCCTACGCATTGCTACGTATAGACGTACTTGCGAGCGCACACAAGTCCAACGGTTGCACGCAACAACGCAAATCTTTCCCGCCAGAATATATATCTGCGCACTTCCGTCACTTCCGTGAGAAAGCACCCTCTTTTTCTATGGGATACTCAAGGGATTCAAAAAGGAACCGAGTATTGCTGAGTATATCTGAGATTTAATTCGATATTGTCGCATTGACCGCGATTTCTCTCGGCGCAGCGAGTCTTGCCGATCAGATTCTGATATTCGATTGGCTGAAAGCACCAAGAAAGCGAAGATGATCTGATGCTGTCGCTCGTCGGCCGGAAGTCGATGGGAGAATATATATTGGAGATAGACAGGAATGCAACGTGACGCAACCAGAGCCAATATCTTTTGGTCCCTCTGTCCTCGTGCTCGTCGCCCCTTTCGATTTACCTCGTGCCCGGCTCCCAGCCACGTTTCTCTTGAGATTAATTGTTTGTGAAGAAAGAAGAAGATGAGTAGCATCGTGAGGAACATTGTGCGAAGCTCGACGGTGAGGAGCTTGCTCTCGTCAACGCAGACAATCAATGTATCGGCCAATCAATTATCAAGATCGCTCTGGAGCGTGAGCACCCGGCAACCCATCGTCTCCTCTATCGCCTCGGACAGGAGCCGCAGGACCAGCCAACTATGCACTTGTGGCTGCGGCAACCGGCGTCATTCGCACACCAAAGGTTCCACTATTTCCCTTTTATACTTTCTTCGCTTCTCGAGGAATCGAATACCTAACGAAATCTATCTGCCGCCGCATTCCTCGGAGGGAATAGAATTAGCTATATAGTTGGCCCGAGGAATACGTGTTGAGTGTTATCGAGTAATTTTTCCGCAGCCGAGAAGGAGCTGGTGAATTTCCTCGCGGAGGAAATCGTCGCCGAGAAGAAGACCCAGAAGCTCAAGACCATTCCGACTGAGTTGGATGGCTTCAAAGTTTCCCTTAACGGCGCCAACATAACATTGGAGAAGGAACAAAAGACTGAAAAGTATTAACACATTCAAATCCGTATAGCTTGTCCCTGGAGTCCCCTGGAAATAGAAGGAATAAAACCACTTCTTGCAGAATCAAAATCACCTTCAACATCAACCACACTGTCGACTCGGAGGCCGAACCAGATGTCAACCCGAATGCAGAGGAGGTTGACCTCGGTGAGATGAAGAGCAAGCCAGATTTCCATGTGGAAATTATCAGGGGCAATCAGACCCTGGCCTTTGTATGCTCCTTCAATGGAGAGGAAGAGAGTGCTGGAGACGATGCCAATTACAATGACATCTTTGTCATCGATGAACTGGCCCTACTCGAAGGAACAGACACGGACAATGCTTACTCTGTCTCTGGAGAAGTCTTGGATGGAGTAAGTAACAATAACTCTCTTTATCAATATCCGGATATCTAGCTGCCAAAGTGTTGAGTACAGAATGATGCTTTTGGAAGTCATTTTGATAATTGATCTTTGGTAAAGTAATGCATTCTCTGAAAGTATCCATTTCCCTGCATGTGTCGGGAATCGTATCAAGAGAGTGCTACACCCACATAAGCACAGAAATTCTCTCGCTAATTATCTGCCTGGTTGCTTGTTATAACCTAGTTCTTACTTTGCAGTACCTCTATGACCTGTTGATGAACTACCTCGAGGAGAAAGGAATATCAAACGACTTTGCTGAGAAGTTAATTGAACTGAGCACGAGTTACGAGCACTCTGCCTATGTCAGCTTGTTGGAGGGTCTTTCCAAGTTTACTTCTGGAAAGTAATTCTACTGTGTTTATTGTTCCTTCCCCGTGGCCCAGTGTATTCCTTAATGTTTATATTATTTGCTAGTGCTTAAGACTGTTCTCTTAATAAATATTAGAATAATAAACAAAGAAGACCCGCATCGTTGTTTCGTGTGGTAGGCAGTGGACGTTACCGAAATGCTCGCACCAAATAAACATTTCTATTGTTTTCGTTTTATCAAGCTCGTCTTCATCGCATTCCCACGACTTCGACTTGAAAACCCCAGTGAAAGTAATGCCAGGAGCCGAGAGAGAGAAGCCTCTGCTTGACTATCCAACGAATTTGAATGTGCGGCGCGGTGACACGGGAGAAAGGGATAAAAAGAGTTATAGGCATCGAAGCGTAAAAATGAAAATGCTACGAATGTCGGATGATCTATTTCAGCAGGTACTCGGTGCCAACTGTGCTGCGCAAGAAAGATGAACGCGATTAAAGTTAAACAAGTCCGTCAAAGATCAAAGGAGGAAAATAATGGCGTAACCAACTAGAGCCCACTGGATCCACGCGTCACGGGATTAATCATTCTCGAAATACTAGACGCATCCCTGACGAGCGACGAGAATGTCGAATCGGGACCCTGACAATCTCATCGCGACGAGTGACGAGAACTTCGATTTTTTATTCAAGATCGTGTTGATCGGTGACTGTGGCACGGGAAAGACCTGCGTCGTCCAAAGATTTCGATCTGGCACCTTCGTCGAGCGGTACGGCAACACGATTGGCGTTGACTTTTCCATGAAAACAGTGCTAATCGACGGTAAGAAAGTCAAGGTAGGATTTTCATTTGACCTAATTTGACCTGCGAATTCCGAGGGAACGAGCCCTCGTCGATCCTTGCACCGTGCTGCACTCTAACCTCTCCTGCGATTTTCTTTCCCTCATCCCCCTCGACGCACCACCCATCACCCCCCGTCACCCCCGGTTGCACTTCAAAGAATTAGGCGCCAACTTCCTGTCTGGCGGCTAATGCGAAAAATCCACATTTCTTTCATTTGCCAGTTTTCCTCCAAGTTCGACTGGAGAAGTGGCAGCGATGCATTATTATGGACTATTCATTTTTAGTTACAAATTTGGGATACCGCGGGCCAAGAGAGATTTCGTACGATAACGCAAAGTTATTATAGATCGGCGAATGGTGTAGTTATAGGTATGATTGAGATTACGCGATCCACTGCTAGAGATTTCAGTCTTTGACCAATCATCTACATTTTAGTTTACGACATTTCGAAACGCTCGACCTTTTTGAGCATACAACGATGGATCGAAGAAGTGAGACGATACACGTCGTCCCATGCACTTCTTCTCGTAGTTGGTGAGCGATTTAATCCTCCTCCACTTGGTCTCATCTCTATCTTTCCTATACCAGCTTTATATGGGATGCAATCTTGCAGGTAACAAGTGTGACTTGGAGGCTTCGAGGGAGGTGGAGAAGGATGAAGCGGAAGCTTTATGCCAATATCTTCCTGAAGTCCTGCAAGTAGTTGAAACATCTGCCAAAGACAATACTAATATAGACTCTGTCTTCTTTTCCTTGGCATCCGAGCTCAAGGTACCCATCATTATTACAGTTCAAGCTATGGCCAGTTGACTAATCTCTTGATATTATTGTAGAGGAGATATGAAAATAGGCAGATAAGCACAAGTGAGCACGAAGTCATCAGACTGGGCACGGGTCGGGAATTGTCAAGCTGTTCCGGCTGTTCCTACAAAATCTTTTGAATGTCTGAGGAGCACTGTGACCCACAATGATCAAATGGATATTTACTCCTGAATCTTGTACATAACACAGAAAGAAAATATTTTTCTCATTGACTTTTTGATGTCCGCAGTAGATGTTGCATGTCGGATGTCAGATATTTTTCTAATACTCAGCGCCTCATACACGCACATGTCAGGTGTCAAAGTTGAGACTATGACAATGCCTCGCATAATATTATCATGTTTTGCATAGTAACTTGTGACCTTTCCCCTTGGCATAATATTGTACTAACTCTGCTCACTCGCGTCGAATCGTTAGTTCCATTTACAGATCTGTACAAATTTTTACATAGAACATTTACTATATTTATTGGAACGCGAAGGGACTCTGTTGTTCTGTCTTATTTATAACAATGAATCTCTACCTGAACAGTGAAATGATATGTAATATATTTTCGAACGAGAAAGATCTACTAATATATTGCCTTGTTTGAGACGATGCTCTCACTTGTTTTATATTCTCCTTCCGTTTACTTTAGTCAAGGAATCAATTTAGCAATGGCCGCGAGGTAAGGTATATGTGGTTGAAAATTCAAATGTTTATTTCAATTACATAATTCGTCGACCGTAATACGAGTATGTATGTACATTCTATCGTTAGCAGTATACGCAATGGCATAAAGGAAATTTCGATTGAAAACAGAAGTACAAAAGTACTGTATAAAAAGACCATAAAATATAAAGCAGTAAGTAACAGTATCTGTCAACGTTTCCATAGACTCTATAAAACTTAAACAGTAATTATGCAAATGTACTGCCTGGCCTGTGCACTGCTTTCTCTTGACCCGTAACGCCGTTACAGTAAGAATAGGAATTAATTAAGAAGATTACTGAAATACCCCCCGTGCTTAAAATCAGTGCTCGACTAAAATTCTTATAATCGCGACAAACATCGAAAAATGCCTCGAGACTGCTCGTTACTGAAAGACGATTTATTTTGTAAGGCACTTCTTCCGAGAGAATTTTTTCTCGCGCATATTATATGCATACAGAAAGTCACTTGAATAATGGTCATGGAGATATTGATATTACCATCGACACTACATAAATAAATAGTTATTAAGTCCTGAGTACGACAGCCAACTCATTCGAAACTTACGTAATATATAAAGCTTATTTTCTGTTTGATTGCCGGTTGTAAGTGCCCATGAAACTTCCGAGTTGCTCAATTATCCTACACGAAGATTTTTTAGATACATATTGGCATAATAAGTAATTCGGAGTACATGTTTTCGAAAATGTATAATACACAGAGAATATAGAGAAAGGGAAAGTGTATCGAAAGAAATTTCGCAGTACCCTTCTGTAGGACGCTTCAGATCGCAAATTCGAAGGAGTTGAGCTTGATCTTCTTTCTATAGAATGATTGGCGAGAGATAGGAATCCCAGAGATATTTATTCCCGCTCCAGGATAGCAAAATCCCAATGTGCAAGTATTGACCGGTCCAGATCGATCAACCCGTCCCCCACCTTCGATTATCGATGTTATTCCTAACAATTGTCTACCAGTATACTAGTATCGAGCGCTATCACGGCTTTCATACTCTCTCATAGGTTCGTCTGTACTTCTCGTCCACCTGGGTGAGGTAGTAAGTCCCCGGGAACATATTGGCGACGTCGCTCTTAGGAACAAATGGAACGGTATGGCAGTTTTGCTCTCGCGACTTAAGAACTTTCGTGTACTCCGCGGGCGAGACGCGCTCTCGGCCATCGAGCTGCGGCTTTATGTAAGAGAGGGAGGAAATCATTTTATGCAACTGAGATCCTTCCTGAATCTCCTTGGTCACGACTAACGAGTACATGCTCGAGCACATGCCAGAGCCATAAGAGAACACGCCTATCTTACTGCCGGCCAGCTCGCTTATAGGCTTCTGAATAAGAAGGGAGGCCAGCCCCGAATACACAGACGGTGTATACATATTGCCCACCAGACTCGAGATAAACAGACTAGGCGATGTCTTCTGACTAAAGTTGCTCTTACTTAGAGTCATAAAAACCTTCTCAATATCCTTATCAAAATAAGTCTCTTCCAATTTGGCATCGTGGTACTTTAACAACTCCGGATACTTCTCCGCTACTTGTTCCTTGCTCTCATTAAGGAAGTCTACAAATGCCAGTCTAGCGAAGGACTTCTGCACTAACTTGCAGTACGGCGAGTGAAAGAGGAATGAGTCAAAGCTACTCAGTGTCACTGTCTCCCCGGGACATTTAGCCTTGACCTTCTCACGGTACTTGGAGTAACAACTATCCAGTGCGTTGAGGTAGCATTGAATGGACAACTTGCCATCCACTATAGGATACTCCGACTTCAAGTTGGGTTTATAGAAGTCGTAGACGTGTCTCATACAGGATGCTCTGATTCCTCTGTCAGCAACCAACGGTGCGTCCGGTCCCACAAGCATGGCAACTGCTCCAGCTCCACCAGTGGGTCTCGCGCTTCCAGCCTCATATACAGCATTATCAGCAGCCACGACAAGTGCGTACCTCCCGTCCCAAGCACTGCTTTCCACCCAGGAAATAGCATTGAAGAGAGCCGCTGTGCCCCCATAACAGGCATTGGTACTGTCAACCCCTTCAATGTCCGTACAGCCGTGCGGGTCGAACAGCTGCATGAGCACTGACTTAACCGACTTGCTCTTATCAATAACAGTCTCAGTGCCGACTTCCAATCTCCCTATGTCCTGTGGTTTGATCTCATACCTATCCATTATACGGTGCACCACTGTCAGGCACAACGAATTAATATCCTCGCGGTCGTTGCAGAAGCCCATGCGAGACTGTCCGAGGCCGATGGTATACTTCCCGGCCGACACACCGTCGTACACTTCCAGTTCCGTCTGATCGACGTACTGCGCTGGGAAGTAGATTTCCATCGCCTTGATGCCCACATTCTTCGGCCACATTTTTCACGATTTCTCTCTTCGACTCTCTTGATATCTCTTCGGATCTTCGGATTTCCCTGAGACAGGTATGGAAGCCCGGGGCGTTGATCTTCGGCGACGTGCCCCTTCGGTTTATCCTCCGAATAAGGAATGCTATTTCGGAGGTCTCAGGTCTCGCGGTGGCTGGCAGGTGCCGGTGAAATTGATCCGCCGTGTTCACTGACGATTCCACTTGTCCGCGGGTTTATGTAACACCAGTGCAGTCCAGCGGTTGAAGCGAGGATGAGGCCGTCGAGAGATTGGCGTAGAATAATACGGTAAAACTCTCTCTGCGGGGCTAAGCGGGACGGCGCGCGCTCTTAGCTCGCTCGCTTCGAGATCTTGAATGAATATGAGGGTGTCGCGTGGTGCCGTGCTGATGGTGGTGGGAGCTCGCCGGTCTCCCTCTCTCTCTCTCCCTCCCTCTATTTAGGTTAGAAGTGAAACTTGCCAGGTGAAAATTACGGTCATTGGACGACTTCCGATTGCGTGTTTTGAGTGAGCTGTCCTCGGAACCCCGTTACCGGCCAAGTGCGTCCCGCGAGCTCGACAGTTAGCAGTCTGCCACGCACCAGCTAACTCACATGCTAGAAGGTTTCACGAGCGTTTGCTCGCCCGACTCCTGCACCCCGCTTCTTCGTCAACTATTCGAGCGCACTCGATCGCGCTCCGTCGCCCCGTCACCTCGGCCCGCGCTTTCCTTTCTAATGATCAACATTTTCAGCCTCCTCGCACTAATTCTACAATTTCTATTAGCATTCCGTTAGCTTGACGAATCTTTCGTTTTCTTGGTAAAATATGTCAGGACAGTTACGGCATACTTAGAATTCTAATATCGTTTAATAGTAGAGAGGTACAATTAAGTTTCATTAGGACTTTTTCCGCGAGTTATTTCCATTAGCGCGAAAAAAATCCCTTATCTACGATGCCCCTGGATTCCAAAGTTCCTTTAGTGACGCTGGTCGAATATGCTAAGCGCGTCCGGTTCTTTTGATAGTAATAATTATTATACGACTGCATCGACAAGCACGCATTTAGCAATCGCCGCTTTACGAGCGGATAGCAGGAATACGGTTATTGGGATCGATGGGGGAAAAAAGAAGCGGGTCGTAGAGCGAATCTTTGTGAAAGCGAGCCGTGCAGGAAGGAGCAGAGCTATTCAGTGGACTCAGGCCCCTCGGAATTCCAACTCGGAATACTTGAGGAATTTCACTTTTCAATGGCACGCGCTAGTTTCGTGAAAGCGTGCACGTGCTACAGCTACATCCTGACACATATGCATCTGATAATCTCCGTTTTCAATTGATGATTATTTCAGGTCGATATACTCGAGGCTTCGATCGATATGATTATAGCAGGAGACCGCGATTGCTTCCTAATCCAGGATCTTTCTCTTCCCTTAGTGGGGGACATTCCTCTCATCGGAAAGCTCATCTCCACGTGGACGTTGACCCCGTCACATTTCTTCCCGGTTACTTTTACTCCGTTCATTTAGCTCGCGCCCCCGAGAAGATGATTGCGGGTGATTAAATTGTTTTGACCGTTTTTACGAGGAGGCTGCTCGTCGCAGTTGGCGCGGAACGATGATGCCATTTCTCAATCGGTCGGAGACACTCAAACAGGGTTAATTCGGCGATCACCGAATCGTTTACGCAAAGAGAGCACGGGTCGATGCGCGAAGAATGAACGCGACCATCAGATATCTCGGCTGAGCTCAATTTCGACGAGATAAACCAGAACACCCCGTGCAACAATACCTCTCAATATTCTTAGAAAACGTACAAACCAGTCGTATTATGCAGGAGAACTAAGCTTTAACAAAAAGGCCTCCGCGGTGGTAAAGATCGGCATAAATTGCTCGCGAACGTATTCGAAATTAGGCTGCGCGCATTCGACTTGGAAAGTGGGAAGTTAAAATATTATAACGCTATGTATTGACTGATATTTCGCGAAGGAAAAAGATTAAGCTGGTATAACAAGCTCAAGAAACACGCCTCGCGACTAATCGGAGCTCATAAACTGTAGCAGTCGAAGGACATAGCTATCGTTTTACAAAACTAGTAGCAGTAGAAGTAGATATGTAGAGCGTAATCGCAATGGCGGGTATTTAGTAGGCATGATGAGACATGAGACCGGTCGACCGTGGGGAATTATTCGATCAGGTGACAACTCAACAAGGCGGCCATGACGATTTTATATATAATTTACTGAATACATAATCCTAAGGTATTATAATGTAATAATCATGATTCAATTGTTATTACAAGTGTCTTCTACAAGTAGCGGCGGCAGCTTCGCTTTCCTCTGGCACGGCAAAATATAATTTATTTCATCTACCTACTCGTCCCCTCGTCGACCAATTCTCCTTGCGGGAGTATACGTCCTTTACACACGCTCTGTGTACCGATAAACCGTTAAATATTCTTCAAGCGTCGCCAATAAAAATACACACAACGTTCGGTACACGTGGGGCCGCGTCCTTCCCGGCGATCTTACAGCTAGACGATACAACACTGAAACGTAGAAACAGCTTCACCTGTAAACCTAAGCATATTAGGGCTGCAGTCCTACACGTCATCCTCCCTCGTCTTTACGCTAATCCTCCTCTTACTTCCCCAAATCTCCATTTCAGAGTGAAAATCTTCCGAACGATATTCGTTAATATTAATTACGCATACTCGCCAAGAGTATTTTTATGTGCTATCGTTTCCGATCTCTAACTCTGGAATGGTCAGTTGGTATTTCACTAGTTCGTTCGCATAGTACCAGTATGGATTCGTGCCGATTACGATCGGTTACGGTTTGGTAGCAGTTGCGAGACGGTGATCAAGTCAATTTAAGTACGCTCAGTGTCGAGTGCCCCCCTTGTAGTCCGGAAAATGGATCTCGAGCAATTTCTAGTGTCTGTTGCAAATGCGCCTGATGCACTAAGGCTCCCCCTAATTCGTTTTCGTGGGTATCGTATTACAAATTTTTGTACTTCGGGTATATGTTTGTGAGTGTGCGTGTGTGTGTGTAGTTCTTACCGGCAACTCGCGCTCTTTTGCGCTGGAAACGGGAGGTAAAGGTAAACGGCGCGCAAGAATCTCGTCCACGTGTGTATGTGTGATCTCATAGAAAGATTGGGTGTTGGTGCCGCAAGCGTGCGTCTACGAGTAATAATTGAGCGTAGTATCATTAAGGTTGCATAGAAAAGGGACGCTTGCAGTCGCGCTCCCCTGTAGCGGAGTACAGGGAGAGCGTCAACTGATCGGGGGGATGATCCTCGATGGTACCATCCCCCCCGTGATCCTCGCGTAGGAGGCTTTTATTGCTGGCGACTGCGCGCGATCGAGTAGAGACGAGCTAACTAGAAAAACGCGTACAAAATAGGAATGTGACAACACGTGGTTCCCGCCCATTGATACACCACGAGATCTAAGAGCCCGGAGAGAACCGTGCGAATCTTTATTTTACAGAACAATCGAGGAACCACGTACTGGCGTTATAAAATGCTTATACACTTCCGCAATCTTGGCACACGATTGAACTTGATTAGCTTAGAGTAGTGGGGCAAGGCTAGGCAAAACCTTCTTATCCTGGAATCGATGTTGCTCTGCCGACAGGTGGAATACGAATACGGGACCTGTTCCATTGGCCAACAGGTCATAAAGTGTCGCGGGTGTTGAAAGCAAGGCCTCTGATTTGCCCACCCTTGGTGTAAATGCTATAGTAGATACTTTGGATGGGTTCCAGACGGCGCGCTTTTTCCCCCCATTAATCGAATTAGCCGTTTTGAATAATACTTCGGATACGAGACATGCTCTGCTCCATAGTCTCGAGGAAAAACGCACCCTCTCGAATCCCAGCGATCCAATACACTCAGATTTATCTATACACGTTCTTAACTTAGTGTCTGCTTACACTGCCTATTAATACAACTTAAATTTACACCAACTGGACTTACGCGCTTAAGAGCTCTCGGCTTTATTTATACATAAATATATTCATATGTATATATATTTATATGGCCACTGCTTTATTTAAAATCACATTCAACCCTCTGGCACAGAGTGGCAAGTTTCCGTTAACCGAAAGAAAGAGAGAGAAAGAGAGATAGAAAGAAAGAGTAAATGTTGGAGTCAACTGTCAATAATCGATTAATCCTCAATATCGAGGCCGAGTTGACTGGGAGATCATTCGCGATAGAGTGATTCTAGTAATAGCGGTGAACCGAATCTGCCACTCTGAGATTGTATGGTACATGATACAGTATACATATTTCCTCACACGAAGGTGAGCAAGACGCGGGAGTTCTCACACGCTTTCTGCAGCTGAATTTTTCTACCTTGCAAGTCGCCGTCTCGTTTACTCCTTTTCCGTCAGTATCATATGATATGGTAATTGGAATACTGCATCCACACTTTGCCACTCTACCCGCGACTACTCTTGCTCGGTTATGTATGAAAATTACGTCCTTCCAAGCTACGTCTACATTTTGTACAATTCTCGTGAATAAAATGACCGTGAGCCGGGCGGCTGCTGCTGCTGCTGCTGTTGCTGCTGCTGTTGCTGCTGCCTAATGTGATGACAAGTCGAATTACGCTAGAGTGACTTGATGGGTACTAATAGGAAGCGCAAGAAAGCACAGGCGAGCACGACTGGAAAAATTTAGCCTTTGTGTCTCGAGGCCGTTCAAAGCATGCAGCTATACGTCGTAGGGAGACAGGAATACCACATACATCACGTCAAATCGTTCATACGTGTTCGGATTCTACAGAGCAGTTGGCTGACGCTTCGATTGATAATGTCAATGTCTTCTTTAATCGACACTCGGAGAGTTCCCAAGGGTTGTCGCGTCGCCTCTTGCCCGAACATCCGACGCACACGCTCAAAGTATTCACTCGTCGTTCGTCTAAGACCAGGGAGATGGATGCAATGATAATCCTTAACGAATCGAGGAAGGTAAATAGATAAGGATCTGGAAAAAGAAGGTCCGACCCGTCTCGATCTGACCACGAGTAATCTATTCCTCAACATCCGATCTATCATTCCATCCGACTTCCTACATCTCACCGGTGCGCCTCGCACGAAACCTAATCCTCGAGAGTTCCCTAGAAATGGAACTCGGAAGCTCGTCCACCGCGTTGGCTTTCCGTCGAGGAATTAAAATAGGCCCTTCTTCTTGTTCTTCTTATCCTTTCCATCGACGGCCCTGCAAGGAAAAGTAGACTGTCAGCGCAATGGTGTCTTTGCCTGAGCGGGAGCACTAGATGGCAGCTGATTCTAAGCACCCGATGACAAACTGGGACTAACCGGCACAAGTAGTCTAATGTCTCGCCGATGATAAAGGAAACCTTTCGCGCGAAAGCAAGACGCTAAGTTCTTCGGCATCCGCCGCCATCCAGTTTTTCGTTACACGAGTCCAATGCTTACATTATGTACAACGATCAATTTACCCGCTAACTCTAACACAATAGCCATACATCTATCGAACATAAACTACCGATTGCATCGTCAGTCACTTTGGCCACTTAGAAACACTAGTCGTCTCAATCTCCTGTTCGTCGCTCCGTGCACCAGCTGTACTCTCCAATCCAAGCGGTAAAACCTTTCGCACTCAGCGGTCTCTATGCTGCTGGAGGTCGGAACCGCGGAGATATCGACGCGATATCTAGGAATGAGGGTGGTACCTTTCGAAGCTTCTATAACATGTGTCAATGGCGCGCGCCACTTGAAAGTATTCGCTGATGAAATGGGCCAACTTTGGTCTCACTGCAATTTGCCGTTCTAGAACTAGCCGTGGTGTACAAAATCTAGTCATGCCAAAGTCATGCTCTGCCGGCCGTTTCCACAGAGCCTTATGGGCCACGTTAACGAAGCCGCATGCTAAGGGTAAAATGTAGTATCCTATGTCTTGCGGTGGAGGAAGACGCTGATACCATCGAAGATATCGTAAGGACTAGCGCATCTTGTTCGTCCATATCTACAAGATTAGTCGCGTGATCTGGCCAGGATCTCGCGTGTGATTCTGCGTGCGTCTCGCGAGGATTATGTATGAGCGTTTAATGTACAGGCAGTTCTGTAAGTCTAGACGCAGCGTTATATGTACAAGAGATGATGGCATTATGTTAACAATGACGTAGAAGAGAAGCTAAGCGAACTTGAAAGTCTCCTCGCTAGGAAAGTTCCGTCGACTAGGTAGCCACTGAGAGCGCGGTGGTGTATACCTTCAAGTGAACATGTGTAGCTTGTCTTCCACGTGTTGCAATCGCTTTGCTCGCTCACAAACCAGCTAAGTAAAACAATGTGAGGGTGAAAACGGTTAGTAAACGTTCCTTCTCTTCATCTTCATCTTGGTTCTTTTTTTAGAAAGCATTACATTTATTGCGGAAAAGTTTTAATGGTGGAATTAACAATTGTAAAATCATCACTCATGAGTAATTAGTAGTCAAATGGGTGTACCCTTGGTCAAGCTGTCGTCTGGCTGAGCACCTTGCCGAATGAATCTCGCGAGAAAACCAAAGCAACATACACACACATACAGAATGCGGCGCGTTCGAGCGACGAATCGCTCAAGCGCGTAGGAAAATGCCGAGGGCGTACAACGCGTGAAGAGAGCAGTCTGCACGCGAGAAATCTAGGAAATGAACGGACAGCTTGCTCAGAGTTTACAATGACTCGATATGCTCTACAGTGTCATCACGGAGTCGTGGATACGTACAGAGAATCATCTGTAAGGCTAAACGCATGGCATCCTCAATATAAAACCGACCTCGTAGGAATATAAAGACTTTCCGCGTCCGATAGCAATTGCGTTTATCAAAGTCCGTGCCAAAATAGTCCTTGCTTGTCTAAGTCTACGGGGCGAGCGTAATCTATTTATACGAGAGCTTCCTTCAATCTCGACTCCTCCAAGTAACGTGATGTGCGACGCGCGTTTAACTATCTTATCAGATTGCAACTGCCATCTCTCCCGACTATGACGGATGATGCTCTAGGAATGAGACTGTTGCACTCGCTCTCTTTGGAAGATCGCAGCTCTTGCACTTCCGACGTGAACGCTTATTATCACTATGATTTCGGTTCGGACCTACTGTATGTGTCTCGATTCTGTGTTCAAGGGCTTTCGATTACTTGCACGCGCCAAATTTCTTAACTAAGTCTCGAGTCTCTTTCTCTCTCTCTCTCTTTCTCAATCTCTCTCTCTAGTGGTTGCACTAATGGCGAATCGGAAGTGCAAAGTGAATGGTAAGAAATGAAAAGAAAACGACAAATGAGCAAGTAACGTAAGGAAACTACGTTTTTGGTCTATGAGTTCCGAGATGGTGCGAATATGATGTCGAGCATGGTCGAGAAGAAAAGATCTCCTTGGACACAGTGGCGAGGATCATTGTATATGTAGTTAGACTCTATTATGATCTACTAAGGATGTTCGGGATGTTGTATGACAAGCTGTATCTGTGTAGGGCTGTCTTGAGGTGATTTGAAACTGGTGTGACGGCGTAGGAGACTTCCTATCCCTCGGGGCCCCCTCAATGTACCCCCACCACCTCCAGATCCCTCCGAAGACACTGATCCCGTCCTAAATGAGGGACACCCCGATATGGTATACACACAACAAACAAACAAGCGCAAGCATGACAGAACACACGTCTGAGAAGCTTTCTTAGTCATTAACCTTCTTTATGCACTGCTTAAACTGGGTACCTGCACTTGTTACCACGCACGATACACGATACAGTCGTTGCCAACTGAGTGTAGCCACGATTTCGAAAGAATCTCATTAATAGTTGCATTTTACCCTCAACTTCTACCGCTGCGCCGTGACCGTCTCACGAGCATCTCTACCATTCTACGTCTTTACATCGTTCATTAAGGAAACAAACAAACAAAACGGCTTGTCGGCTAACTGAAATGATCTGTTGATCCCAATGCAATGCTGGTTGTGTCTTGAAATGTTCAAGTGTAGAGAAAGATGTGCATGCCTTGCGTCAATATCAAAAACAAGGATATACGTACTTCATTCCGGCGTATCACACCCTCGTGTAGTGGCCTCTAGTGCGCGACGGTCACTCAACGAGGGGGTGGGAAATTAGGCCACACACAAAGCTTTATCACCGCCCGCGCAGCCGAGCAGGAGCACCACAATCAACAATCATTTCATTGTGCCAACACAAATGTTTCACGTTGAAAAGCGATCAATTTGTTGAGAGATTGAGTAAGAGCATCGCAACATCGAACTGAATTGGCTTTAATCGGCTTCGAAAGGATGTGTTAAACATGCTCGTTAATGATTATTAGTAATATCCTGTTATCAGGCCAAGCTTTTACGAAACAGCTGCTGCATAAAGTGAACAGTTCGCGGGCAAATTAAGGCCACATACTTTGCTGGTGTACACTGCGACCGGGCCAAGTACTTCCAAAACCTTCTATTAAAAAAGTTCCGGTCTAAAGCGAAAGTGATTACACTCGATGGATCGAGTTACTTGTACCGCGTCCAAAGCTTGGTCAAGCTATAATTCCACTTGGCTAAATAATAGCTAGCACTCACGGGAGAGTAATTCTCAGAAAGGGAGAAGAAGACGTACTCTCCGTTTATCGTGCAAGAAGCAGCAGTTCGGTTTCATATCGCAGCTCACTCTTTCTCTGGCACGTAGAAATACTGATATACGTATAGAACCGAGAAAAGAATCGTCTGGACGAGAGTAAGCGAAATGAGTGGTTTGATAGTGTTACTTACTCTTTCGAATTGGCCTCTAAACTGCGCCTACGTAACTCTTCGATGGTGTGGCCAGTTTGTTGTTCCCATGTCTGTTTCTCGACCTCAAACGCTCGTCTCTTTTCCTCCAGCTCGCGAACTTGCTGCTCCAAAGAGCGTCGCATTTGCTCGTGCCTTCTCTGCAACTAAATATCCCGCCCGCAGCCCGATCGTTATCGTCCTCAATTAAGAGCGAGATAAGCCGGCTCCAATTCCCTCCGAGCACTAGCAATAAAGAGCGCTCGGGCTTATTGGCTCCGTTAAGAATTTCGACACTTACGTCAGCCTCGGAGTCCTTCAGCTTGGATTTCTTCTCGCGGACTTTCATCTCGAATACTTGTTCCATATCAATCTCCCGCCTTTTCATTTTGCTATCGTGCTCTCGCTTCTCTTCCTCTAATTGCGCCAGAGGGTTCCTACAAGGCAAAGAGACATGGTTGCTTCATTATGGAGATTCGACGCGTCTCACCCTTTAAGGATACAAATGACTATGTTACGTCCCTTGGGCGATTTACGATTCTCTACAATTTGACAAACTCCCAGAAGGTGTCTTTTACCGACGACAGTACAAGGAGATTCACGTAGGAAGAAGAAACACTCTCTAAGAGATAGTAGAGGAAAGCAGCAAGCATGATTAGAGGACATCGTGCCTAATGATACCAAAGGCCAATGATCACGATGACTTTTAGATGTATGATGATACTATTCTTTCTTTATACGCATAGGTGTCTCATGTGTCTACTCCATTTTAGGTAACAGTGCGCGACTACTTTGCATCAATCTAACATGTTCACTTGGAGAGTTCACTGCCAATGGGGCGAAGGAGGTATTCGCCACTGCCGCGTGGTACGTTAAACGGAGATTAGAACGGCCTTCGCCAATGAAGTTGGACCAGTATGTAGATACTCTCTCCATGTACGTACAGCCTTTTTTATCGGGCGGAGCGCAATTGCTGCATTTACGAGCCGCGATAATGGCCCCCTTTTAATAAAGATAGACGCCGAGCAGAAGAAGCATGGGATTATTGGCTCGGCGAGTACGTTCACCGAGATTCGTTCCCGGGAAAGCTAGTGGAGTGAACCCCCCACGCTGCATGAAACGAAATGGCATCTAACTAATTACGTAGCAAACGGCAACTCGACAAGGCTTGTGCACACAAAACTATATTACACGATCTCAGCCTGGATAAAGGAACTTACCACACCGTCATGAAACTGTTCATCACTCCTGGAGGGCACAAACTAACCAATAAGAAACCAGCATTAAAATCCACGTAGGAAACTCGTGTACGATCGAGAATTTCTCTTTACAATCAATTTCTTCTCGTCTTTCATCTCAACCCTTAGCTAGTCGTTCGGCTCTCGCCAATTGGGGGCTCTGGCCGAATATCTTAGAAATTTGCCAGTCAGTGAAAAGGTAAAAGCTCTTCTACGCGCATAGAATGCCTGCTTGTAGAAGGCTTGTTCTCGAAGCCGAATTAGTTAAGGGTTAAAAGAATCTCTCGACAACTATCAAATAAGTTTACTAAGTGCCTTGCGGCATCTCTAAGACATTTTCTCAGTCACCGATAGTTTGCATGCACAAGCTTTTCTCTGCTAGTCCTTTCCGTGGTGAAGGAAGTCACTCACCACGGCCGAGCTCGCGAACATATACGTGTTCCGTTCGTTTGCCACATTAAATAGGGTCGCACGAGGCCGAATGTCGATCGACGTGTCCCGCTCGTGCCGCGAACACCGTGCAAAACTGTGCTTTTAATCGCTTGAATATTTTATACAGTGCACTGTGACCTCCCTAGAGGAACGCGCTCGAGACCCAGTAACGAGTGACCCGCAAAAACATAATGTACTGCCAGCCGCGCTCATTACCCACCCGAGGCAATTTCGCACGGGTAACACGAAATCCGCGAGGCGTACTCGTTGGACCAATTACTCGGGGAAGAATGAAAGGTGGAGAGAGACCGGCACGAATATTTACTTACTTATTAGAAATTTTGGCAGGGTTGCCGTCAACGTCGAGACCGGCCAGTGTGCGACATCGGAAGTTCTCGTAGTGGACATTATTCGTCACGTCCTTGAGGTCTTGCAAATGTGTCCTGATTACCATGTTTCGGAGGGCGATAAAATCGCAGTGCTCCAAGTTCTCCACTGAACGTTAAAAGCCATTTATACCATCGATTAGTGACGCACACTGGCTATCCATCTATGAGAATGCCAGCAAATAACAATACACACCTTCCGCCACGCCCCAAGGATACTTGCGGCCACGGATTTTCTTCCCGTCGTGTTCGACGACCGTGTTCGCCCCCACAACTGCGAAAGGTACACGATCCCTCAATACCTTGTGCAGTTTGTTCTCCTCTTCCTCCTCGACCTCGGGGAACTCGTAGATTTTGATTTTGTGTTGGGCGATCTCATTCAATATCTGCGTAATCGGGAGCAAGTGTTATTCTCGCGGAATTCTCTTAAGTCGCTTCGACGGCAGAGTTACGTTAGGCGGCAGGTTCCTCAAGGGTGCGCAAATACATACTTGCTTCTTAAAGTGCGCGCACTCGTCCGGCGTCATGGTGTCGGCTTTCGCGATGACTGGGATGATATTGACTTTGTCGTGAAGTCGCTGCATGAACTCGACGTCCAGCGGCTTCAAGCCGTGACCCGAGGGCGCGACGAAGTAGAGGCAGCAGTGCACTCGGCTGTCTGGAATCTGCCGTCGCACTACGCGTGACTCCGCATTGAGGAACTCCTCGTACTTGGACTCGATGTACTCGATCACTGGCATCCAACTGAAACAGCAGTCTCACGTTCCAGAGATGGAATCTCGCATGGCCAAGGTGGCCGATGCTTGTTCGATCGGGGGGTGAGGATGATTGCATTACCAGTTACTGTTGTCGACCGCGTCCCCGAAGCCTGGCGTGTCGACTACAGTCAAGGTGAGGTTCACGCCATTTTCCTTCAATAATACTTTACTGGTCTCGACGGCCACAGTCTTCTTCACCCTGAGACTAGGGCCCGGATACTCCGCGCTGTATATGTCCGCCAGGAACATCGAATTTATGAGGGTGGACTTCCCGAGACCGGACTCCCCTAAACACAGTAATGGTCGGTCAGAGATACAGCAGCAGGCCCACGGATAATATCGCTGCCGGGCCGAGAAATGAAAGGCGAGCCCCCGAGCTCCGGCACTCAATTGGCCCTTTATGCGATATTCAATATGCTTGCTCGACTCGAGTGGTACGGCGGCGGGACTTCCTCAGATCCATAAATCCTACCCACCCATTTCCAACCGGCATATTCTAACATCTAGTCGAGAATGGAGGTGCGACTCCTAAAGATGCTAGATTTCGGATAGTCAGCCACCGGCCATGACCTTTCGCTTGGCGAACCTTGAACTGGCCCAACTGGCGCGCCTCGTTGCCAAGGATAAGCGTTTAAATTGCTCTATTTACGGGTCCACATATACTCGATGCTAATAATAGCATTGCTCCAAGTCGGACCCTCGAATCCCCAAGTTTCGCCCGAGCAACTGCACGACGCTTGCCCGAGCCATTCCATCCGATCCGTAAGAAGCAGGCATGTGGAAAAACTCGAACCCATTTAGAGCCTGGCGACCGGCCCGTTTAAACTCGAGTGGAACTTGGAATGTCCAGACTAATAAAAGATTTTTCCTCCACTCTCACAGTTCTATAGAAAATTCGCACAGGTATCAATAATTGCAATTGCAACTACAACTTTGGTTAAAGATGTGCGAGATTCAAATTTGCGTGTCTTTTTAAATAGCATACATTCCGTTGGCGAGGGAGGGAACTGGTGACCAGCCAGAGTGATAAGCGGGCCAATTTCGGGGAGGGCGAATGCAAGCGTCCGCGACGGTTGGAAGACGGCCCTAATCCAGCTGTTGCCGAGTGCGCGCGGGCGGGGCACACGTGTCAAGCAGATGGTGGGTCCAGAAGGCAATATCCCCCGGGGAAATTGAAATACCAGCGGGCGAAAGCGATGCCTTTGTCTCCGGGATCTTGCGAGGCCGCGAAACATCCAGATGCCCATTACACTCGGCCACCGGGACAATGCGCGTACCGCTCTCTAATGAGGGAGGAGAGAAGACGCGGCGCGCGGATCGGCATGCTCTCTTTTCAGGAGAAAAACGCGAGAGGGAATATTTGCATCGGCTATTGTACTCCCGGGCCCGAGCGCGCCACCGCTAACGGTCATTACTTTCCACCGCAGTGAACTCCGGGGCGTAAAGCCGATAGACCGCGGCGGAGCAAAGCCGAGCGCGTTATGCGGGAATCGCTCTATTTATTACTACTATCCCGTGAACAAGAAAAGCCGGCGCTCGGCGTACAATGGCGCACTGTAGACGGCCGCTCGCAATTACAGAAGCCAGCGGGAGAATCGGGGCATTGGTCGGGGCCCTGGACGAGTATCGCATTACCGGGCGGGCGGCCTCCGAGATAATAGTAATCTTTATCGCAAGTCGAAGACGAGAGGAGCGCTAATTGATGAGCACACCGAACTTGCCAGCGGAGGCTAATCATAGAGGAGGCGGAGGCGAGGTGGGCGAGGTTCCATTACTCTAATACTGGGCCGCAATTCCCTCGACGGCAGCAGCGCCGCCACGTTAATCCTGCAAGATTGAATCCCGGCAGTACAAAGGGTTCATTAATATGACAGAGGATGCGGAGGAGCAGGGTTCTCTAGAGTGCGGCGTAGAGCGAAAGTTGGGCTGATACTACTGACCAACAACCATGAGGGTGAACTCGAAGCCCTTCTTGACGGCTTTCCTGTAGACTTGGTTGGGAAGATTAGCGAAGCCGACGTAGCCGTCGAGCTCCTTGGGCTTAGTCGGCGGGGTCGGCCGCGAGTGGTGGAGCACACTGGCCTCCTTATTGCTGTCGGTGTTCCTGGAGGACTCGCGCTTGTTGCTGTCCTCGGAGGCGTCGTTCTGATTGAGGATGACCGTGGAGGCCGGGACGCGCGGCTTCGCCGTCGCCTGGCTGCTCGCCGAGGAGCCGCTCACGCCGCCGCCGCTCCCGGTGTAGAGGGTGCCGGCATTGCTGTTGGCCGACGCCGGCGGCGAGGTCAGCGAGTTGGAGGATGCCAGGCTCGTGGTGGTGCTGTTGGTGCTGGAGCTCGTGCTCACCGAGGACGCCGGCTGGGCGGCCACGGGTGGCTGCGGCGGCGGCACCGACGGCACCGCCGGCGACGAGATTATCCCGACGTTCTCGCCCTTGAAGAACAGCTCGCGCTTCGCCTGGATCTGAAAGCACAATCGACACACGCACTCTTAGTACAAAGTCACACCGACACTTATAAAAAACCATTTCTCCAAGAAATTCATTTTCTGTTAGTTTTCTTATTGCTGCTGAGAAAGCAGATATTTTCGCCTGATTTAATCGCTTCCCCATCGCACTAGCCGTGTTGGCAGGCGGATCGTATCGGCGTCGATAATCCCCCGCGCAATCTGCCCGATGGCGTCAGAGCAATTCCGCGGCGGAGTGCTATGGAAGATATGGAATCAGCGCGGTAGAATCGACCGATCGGAAAGCATTAGCGGGCACTCGGGGAGGCGAGAACCCGAGCATTCAATTCTCTTTCAATTATGTAGTTCCAATCACCGTTCTCGAGTACACAACGCTAAAATTTATAACTGCACATTATCATTATTGACGATTTACATAATTGTTATGAGGATTATTATAATAATTCTTCTAATCATTACATCCACCTAGTGAATCACCCTGTTCTTCGTTTATCTCTTCCTTTTTGCTCGAAGCAACTAAGAAAGTATTGAAAATCAAAAAGACCCAAGTCTCCCACTCCAAAATAGATAGTTCACCGCGGAATCTCAGCGATTGCGGATTGGAGGAATACTCGCGCGGGCCGGAAAGGCCAGCTATCTTTCCGCGCATTAGGGGTCGTCGACCCCTCGCTATCACGTGTGCGAGCGTCCCGAGTGAAAACCCATATTTACCCTGGGACTATTGGACGAGTGGCGAAGGATGCGCGTCGCGCGAAACGGAGCGCGGGGGGAGAAGGCAAACAGCAAAAAGATAAGGGAGAGAGCAAGAGCGAGAGAGAGAGAGGATGAGTCTGGAGGTACTTGAGAGAACTCTGCTCGGCGAGAGCTTACGATCGATATGCTTTACTACACGGCGTTGCGGTGTGCACCGGCAGCGTCAAACTACCCGCAAGCCTCTTAGGAACTTCCGGCATCGGCCAAGTGGCCACTGTCCGAAGCACTGAATCCGAGCGAGCGCGGCTCGCCCGGGAGAGTGCGGAGAGTCACGCGCCACTGCCGCGCGCTCCACTTGGCCAGAAATAAGGGAAGCCTCCGCTCTCCCGCTCTCCCGCTCTCCCGCTCTCCGGGCCGCGAGAGGAATAAGCGCAGGGGGAAGCTCGACGCATTGTACAGAGAGGCCGAGTGTTGTTCCGTTAGGACTGGCAGTGTGCCACTCGGAATACCAATGAAAAGCGGCGTCGGCTGTCGAGTTGTCGACACCAAAGCAGCGAGGAGAGCCGGTGGGTGGACGTGCGTAAGGTCAAGGCGGAAATGAGCGCCACTCCAATCCCATAATCGCACGCTCGCGCTCACGCTTATTACTGTTACGCCCTGGCGGCTGGCGGGAGTGATTGAGTGACGGCTCCCCTTCAGGTCCTCTTTCGCGTAACTTGAACTTAACTTGAGTGTTGATTGTGACAGCGTGCAATGGTTAACTGACTATCGCGAGTCTCTTGCACAGTTCATACTATAAAACTAGAACTCTTTATTATTTATGAGATTTTATTAAGGTATGTCCAGATTCAGAAACGCCAACCGTAGAACAACACATAACTAACAAATATTAAAAATCCCAAAAAGAGAGACTTGGGAAGTAAACAAAGCGACGCATAACATTACTGTAATTCGCGACGTGCGACGAATTCCGCACGCATCACCGAAAGCGCGTAATCGTATTGAAGGGCTTTTTGGAAATTTCAGTCAAGGATGTCGGCGGAAAAAGAAGGATCGTTCTCGTTTGCGACGCGACGGCCGCGACAGCGACAGCGTCGGCTTTGCTCGGAGCGGCCGCGAGTCAACGAACGAACGATTGCACTTTAAAGGCGTTTTACATTGCGCTCGCGCGCGCCACTCCTCGCACATACACCGAGCCCGAGTGGCACATATACTCGCCGAGCGAGGGAGAGCCTTTGGATTCTGCAAACGGTCTCCTCTTTATTGCGCGGCTTAAAGCGCACCATCCGCTCGCAAGCTCCGTCGAGACCAACGCTCGGCTTTCCCACTATCTCTCACTGGAGTCTGGGTGTTAGGGTGTAAGATATTTTCGGTGGATTCGTTGAATTCTTGCGGTTGCGAGTTGTTAAGATTTGAAATTCTTATAATTCTTTACATAATATACATATTGCAATATTTGTGGTATAGTTGGAGAGATTTATCATGTCGACTCGACTTAAAACGAATCGAACTGAGTCTAGTTGTTGTCCCAATTGCGGAGCACCTGAGTCCGCCTGAGACAGGAAGAGAGATATCGGCTGAGATTTGGAGGGCGCAATCTAGCGCCCGCTCGCCGGGTGGTCCCAATTTCGTTCTCGAGAGTCATTCCGGGAAGGGATATTGTATCGGCCGGAGGAAGGACGTCTGTCTCTTATTCACAATGTACCAAGAGGAGTGGCGGAGGCGTCGGCGGCTGGGAATCCAGAGAGAGAGAGAGAGAGAGCGCAAGGGAAACCGGTCTAGACACCGCCAGACTCTGGAGCGCACACTCTCATTCGACACTGACAACCTAGCCCTCGACAATTCCTCTCTCTCTCTCTCTCTCTCTAACTAGACTAAACTACTCTAATCGGATTGTCAGGGGACAACAATTCCTCTATAATATGGTGAAAAGTTGTTTGGGTGTCGGTTGGAATGTTAAGGGATGAGTTGATTAACCGAGCTCGATGAAGACGACTCGAGTGGAGGGACGAGTTGATCGGATGAAAGTAAAGTGGAGGAGCGTGTGCGTGGCAGGAGGAATTGGCGGACAAAGGGAGTCTGATCGCTGGAAGAAATGTCGCTAGTTTTTCAGGGGAATCGATTTAATCGACTACCAGGAGGAGGGGGGGGGGGGTGGAGGATTACTTGGCCCGTGGCGAGACGCCAGAAGAGTATTGACCTACACTCTGGCTTAGTTTCTGCTGCTGGCACAGTCTACCATCCATTCCGGCCCGGCTATACATCGAGCGTACGTGTCTCTCGGTGTCTCTCGGTGTCGGCGGCGCTTACATGCGCTCGGGGCGAAAGACTCCGTTCCACTGCACCAAAAGAGAGCTAAACCGCACTGCATATGCACATTAGCGGCCCCGACTACTCTCCACGCTCGTTAACCGTGAATCTCATTAAACCTCAGATCCTCAAAACCCCTTGATTGCCGCCCTTCGCCTCCGCCACTCCTAGAGCAAGGCAACTTGCAAACCGCTCGACTGCCCTAATAATCCTAAAACTCAAATTAAACCTCTAACTTTGCGCAATTATTTATCTTCTCCACAATGCTTCCAGTTATTTACCATATTTCTCAAACACCTTGCGCGTCGGATCTTCAATTCGAAAAACGCTGTTCCCCGCAAAGTTTGTATTCTAGGCTGATTTATAGCAGCAGCCACTTTTCGAGTCTCGGGGGAGCGGGGCTCTGCGATGCAAACTTGATAAACTCTTACGACACTTGGCTCGAAAGGTGCAGGTGGAATTCTCGCTTGAGAAAGACCAGTGTGCCGTTGGATACTCTGCAATACTCTACATCCAAAGTTGCGCCCTCGCTCGAGGAACATCGAGCAACTGACTTCTTCAATTTTTCTCAATCTTTCTACCGATAAATCATTCCAACTGCTCAGGTTTCCAGTGCATTCTATAGGCTCGCGATAATTTATTAATTATTTTCTTGGAGTGTAATGGAGTGGTGGAGATGTGGTTGATAGGAAGATTGAGTGGGGATTGAATGAGTAATGATTGGAGAAGCGAGGGCTGCCGGATAAAGTACACTTGATAATTGGCTGTTGACGAGTTCAATGGGTCAGTGGCTAATCCGATCCTCTACATCACGATCCGTCCCTTCTCCCCCGTGCATGCGCACGCGTTCCCTTCTACCGAGGCAAATTCAATTAGGCCCCGAAATGGATTCTCATTAGCGAGCCTCGCGACGATACAGCCACTCGCTCTCTGCATCAGCCCATTGCCGAGAGAGTGTAAAAGGGGCCCCAATCACAATCAATTATCCTCCACTACCCGTCTTGCGCTAAGTACCATCCGATTGCTTCCGTAAATAGCCTATTTCATATCATTCAATGTCACTGGCATATCGTAATTCACTACTCAAACTTAATTCACTAAAAACAATTAGTATGTAGTTACATTGAATTTTAAAATTAATTTTAAATTCGCGTAAAAGTTGTCGGTTTGAAGTCATTTCAATTTTAATAATTAATTTGAAATGAATTTAAAAATTTAAAATTAATAATTAAAATTGAAAAGACTTTAAAACCGACAAGTTCCACTCGTACAAGATAATCCTTGACTCGTGTAAAACCCAACTGCACCTTAACACCTTAAACGGCAAACTCGCGCGGTTCTTCCGAGAGAAAAAAAGATTTGCATCTCGTCGAGTGCGTGTTACGTTATCCGGCTGATTTCCCCCGGGAGACGGCGACGGCGGCGCGGCGCCGTTAGACTTTTATTCCGCGGGCGGAGAGCACCAACTCATAACTCGATCGCAGCCGGCGCACTGCGTACCGCGAGGGGGAGGATACCAGCTGCGATAAAGGATCCGCGAGCAATTAGTGAATGACGGCGCAAGTTGGGAGTGAATGGGCGTCGCGACGCCCGGGAAAATCGCTAATGCAAATTGCGCGCCGGGAAGTTTGCCCGCCGCAGAATAGTTTGGGGAATTTAAGAAGTTGGCCAACTTCGGGGCTAAGTGCTGGTATCGGGGAGGCGATGGAACTCGGCTTCGAGGAGAGTCGCTTGGCCCTATTTAGACTCCAAACTCCATAGTCTAATATGTGGGAGACTTTTCGGATAGGGGTCGCTGGATAAAACAACCATCTCCAGCCTATATGAATTAAACGCCCCACCCCACGCACACACACTAGTCCCATAGAAATGTGACTAGCGTTGGTATAAATCTAGGGCACGCGCGACGCGATTGTTCCCGATGTGGCGCTCGTCGGTCGGAAATCCGCATGGAGCCGCGGGAGAGAAAGAGGCGAAATTCCGCATCCCTGATCTTCGACGAGCAGGCGCATCTCATCGCTGCGCTGAATCCGCCGGCGAGGAGAAAGGAAGAGAAGTGTGCAGTGGGTTGCGTTGACGAAAAGAGAGCCAGAGGAGAGAAATGATGAGACTCGTAATTACGCTCGCTCGGTAAATAGAAGGCTGGCGATGAGGTTGTTAGGGATACCAGGCTAACTAGCGCGGAGTCCTCGCGCACTTCCATCCGAGGTATTTTCCTGGAGGCGGGGGCCGCGCGGATGAGGCTGGATGAGGGTGGCTGTGTGTGGAAGCTTAGGCTCTTCTCTCTCTCGGGCGGTGGGTGACCCGACTCACCCGACTCACCCGACTCACCCGACGCCGACGAGTCGGCCGATCGATAGGCGAGATATCGCGCTAGGGAAAAGGGAAAATCGAAAGGGGGGCGCGTTGCACCCTAACCCGAGGATCCCAGCGAGCGTCTCTCTAAGAGGACCCTCTAACCCACTAACTGCATTACAATGTCCCTTGGCGACTTCCGATTCCTGCGCTCTCAATACTCTCGTATCTCGTGTCTGCTTGGCGAGAAAAATCCCTCCATGAGAAAGCGCGCGCCGAGCGATCAACTATTCAGAGTCCCCGTCAAGGGCTGGAAACTCCAATGTCTCTATAACCCAATTTAGCCTCGGATAAACCAGTGACTCGACGGCTATTCCTGCAGTCTAGGTATATATTCATTCATTAGGCGAGGCGTGTGCCACGTGTCCTCGAGCCGAGCCGAGCCGAGCCGCGGACCTCCTTAATTAGCCCGCTGTGCTTCCATAAGGGCGACGCCTCCATCAAACTCTGCCCGACCACGAGGATCCTCCATTCCTCAGTGGCCGCGCAACCTCTAGAGCAATTTCCCTCAATCGCACCTGCCGAATATCTCCTCTAGGGACCTGATCACCATCGCCATTTAATCACCAATTTCCCATCGAGCGATATTCCTCGCGATTTCTTTGTTAGATGGAATATTGAGAATCGGAGTCGGGAGTAGGCGCTCGAGTGGCTAGAATGTAAATTTTAAGGGGAGATTTCACAGGCAAGTGGGCGCATGGTTTCGGGGACGAGGGTTGGTCGTGTGCGAGAGGGTGCAGTTCGATAGGTTTTCGGTCGCTTAGGAACGGCGAGTAACAGAGGGTCGGCCTCGTCCTTGGCGTCTCGCGAGCCTCATGCAAATGCATGGGAGCGAGGAGGATTCGGCGGCGAGTGCGCGTCCGACACAAAGTACCCTTTCAGAAAAGCGGGCCGCGTCCCACTTTCCTCCCGCTTTCCTCCCGCTTTCCTCGGCGAAACCGCGCTCATTCACCCGAGCATCGCAACGAGCCCTTCGACACCCGCCCGGGATTGGTTTACCTTCCAGCTCACTGGTAGCACTCGGCACCGAAACCTCCGCCGGCCCGCTTTTAATTGGGACTCTTTGCCATCGCTGCTTTCCAACCGCGATATCGCTCGGATCTCTCCGGGGCTCCGCGAAACGCTGATTCACGCCAACCTTCCTTTTCAGTTTGCCCTCTAGGCCGCTCGTCGCTTTCTGTCCTGCTCAAAGTCCCGTGCCAAAAAAGCCCGTCCAATCTAAAATTTAAAGGCTCCAATGACGCGCGAAGCCTCTCGCTTTTTCGGTTAGTCGGTCGGTCTTTGAAAATACGACCTCGAAACGTTCACTCGGATTCAATGCTCAATACATTATAGAGAATATTTATAAATATAAAGAGATTCTTTATATAGAATAATTATAAAGAGATTATAAAGAATATTTATAATTATAAAGAGATTCTTTATATAGAGTAATTATAAAGAATCTCTTAATAATTATTCTATAGACAATAGACAATCGATAATCTAACATCCCATTAGACGAGTAAATCCATAATTCAAAAGTCTAAATGATTACTCCCCATGTGGAAATGGACAGGTGATTGAAAGGCAAACGAGTCGGGCCGCGCATACCAACACTCGTTCGTACTCTGCAATCTAGTGCGTGGAGGATCGGCGCAACTCGCAATCAGCAGTGCGAACGAGCCAAAAGAGGAATAACATTTGAGCAAGTGGGCAAACGAGTGCGCGCGGGCGCGGCCGCTGAAGGGCTGAGGGCACTTTGATGAGAGTCACTGTGGGAGCGCACATGTTTCCAGGGCCCAGGGGTATTTGGTCGAGGGGGTGTAGAGGCTGAGGGCGAGGGGTTGTCGAGCGAAGGGTGGCACCCTCGCGGCGATCCAGAGAGAGAGAGAGACATTGTTATTGGTGAGTCACGATGCCGCGGTGAAAAAGATGTGCATTCCGGCTCACACGCCTCCTGTCCTCGATCAAAAGCGCGAGTTACGTGGCAGCGTGGCAGCGTGGCAGCCAATTGGCGCCGCGCGCGACAACTATTACGCGATGCGCTCGCACTCGTCGATAAGCGGCGATAGGACACTTCCGAGAAGAGAGGCCGCGCCGCATCGCGCCGCTTGCATAATGGAGGAGCTTACCATTCCAGGATCGCTGGAATGCGATTGTTCCCTCGATACTGATAAACCGTGCGGGGACAATCGAGCCCGGTGTCTGCGCCGACACACCCTGTCCCACCTATCGATAACTCTCCGTTTACCAGTACGTACCAGTACCCCGTCAGTATAGAGTCGCTCGGAGATCTCGAGCAAGCTTCAGAGCCGAGCTAGACGCGACTCTGTTTTTCTATGCAAATTCGGTGAACCTGTAAACCGGTATGTCGCCGAGGCTATTGCGAGATGTGTCTGCAACTCTGGAACGCCGAGTGACTCACGTCTTATCGGACTTTCGCCACGCCGCTTAGAGAAATAGTGGAATACTGTGGTAGACAGTGTAGACAGCCGGCGCGGCGGCTTCCTTGTCGTAGAAAAAGCGCCGGACAAAGATCAACAAAGAGATCCAAGTCCGCCGGCGATAAGATAGGTTTGGTCAATCACGTGGGCTCTCCTCTCGCTGGGCCGAGGTTGCTCTCATCTCGACAGATCGATTCGAGATTCGCGCGACAAAAGGTCCGAGGGCGGCTCGTTAAACGCGCCGGCGAGCACTGATCGATATGAAAATCCCTAGTGGCTATTGATCCCATCGGGCCGCCGAGTTCTGCCGTGGCGCGGCGATGAAAAGAAATCGCCTCCTCTTCATCCCTCTTCATCCCTCGGCTTCGGCGGCTTCGGCGGCTCGAGTGGCCGATAATTGGGCCAACCGTTTGGCGCAAAAGCTCGTATGAATTTTATACCCGGGGACTATTATTAAATGGCCTCGTTAATTCCCCGAGCTCGATTAAACATCGCCGATCTCCTCGGGAGGCACTTGAAACGATACGGCTTTGTGGCCGACATTTTTCTTCCTACTCCGGCGCGCTCGCTTTCCGCTGACTCGCCCGAGGACCAAACGAGTTTTCCATCGCGAGGAGAGATTGAGCTCGTTTTACAAGGTGTCCGAGGCAGAGAGTGAGAGGATGTACAGGTACACTAGGATATCGCGAGCAATCAGCGATAACGTACGCCCTCGCTCCGATCGCTCTAAGCCCACTGATACATGACCCACGTGCTACGTGACTCTACCCTGATTTCAACTAGCCCCCTGCGCCAAGTAAATTGGAGAGGCTCCCAAGCAGCCCTTCCTCGCCGCAATTTAACTCTCCCTCCACCTCCCTGCGCCTTCATCAGCCAATGTCGGCTCATTTTCCACCCGAGTGCGATCGCAGCGCCCCATAACATAACCTTTATCAACATCTAACAGTATCTCGCTTCCGATTATAAATATTAGAATAATTTCCATCTTCGTTTCCCAAATCTACCTATCAACCTTCTGACACATGACAATATTCACCGCAGTATTACAAAGAAGTAATAATAACAAATTCCGTATTCAATCGGATTTTGAAAAATTATCAAAAATTTATAAATATACGCAAATATGAAAGTTCGACGACGAATCGAACTGAACCGCTTCAGTGGTTCAAGTGTCCGTCGTCCGATTGATATTACAGGTCGACGGCTCTTCATTGAGTTCGATTGAATGCAATCAATTTTCCCTAAAGGTTTATCCGAGCGCCCAGTGTGCATCGAGCTTAAGGGCATCGGATACCACAAGCGTCCCGAGCACAAAGGTCCTTTACACATTCGAGTGAACCTGAATTGTGTACATGTAACGAAGGAAATTGATGCGAGGGGTGGGGGGTGTCCTTACCGAGGTTGTGTCTCCATTGGCTTTTTCACTGTCGAGTATCCTCTGCCTGAGGGCGAGTCTGTCGAGGCTGGCGAGCCTGTAGCTGCCGCCGGCTTCCCGATCGCGGCTCAGCCTCTCGCTGGCGGCTCCGCTGCCGTTGGAGCCGGCGTTAAAGCTCGACGTGTACTTGGGCAGCGTGGGCGGCGGCACTTGCCGCGCCTTCTCCCGAATCTCCCGATTGAGCATCGAGTTGCTGCTGTAGAGGAACGAGGAGTTGTTGGGCACGGTCCTCGCGACCGCGGCCGAGGCCGAGGCCGAGGACACGCCGCCGCCGACCGAGGATTTGATGCCGTTGCTCTGCGTCCCGGCGGAGCCGTTCTGGTTCTCCGTCGACGACATCTCCCTCTCTCTTTCTCTCCCTTTCTTAGTCAGCCTCGAGGCGATTGGGCTCCTTCACGCCAGGGGATGATGACTCTGCGAATGGATTGGCTCTCTCTCACTCACTCGCTCACTCTTCCAAAGGAGACCAGTCGACAGAATCCTCTCTCCTCGCTCTCCGATCAACTCGATCCAGCACGCGCCGCTGTTGCGATAAGAGGGACGAGGGGCGTGTCTAATATAAAACGCTCGCGATCGTGTTGTAAACAGAGGACGAACGGAGAAACGTGGACAAGCCGATTAGAGCCCTGTCAATAGGATATTGGTAAAGCGATCGGTCAAACTGTTGCTTCCCTTCGACGCCGATATCATCCTCCTAAAACACGCCATTCCGCTGCATTTACTTAGCCGCGAAATCAACCAGTCCAATTATTCCGAGTTACGATCCAACGAGATCGGAGCGAAGCGAGGGAGGCGAAAAACAATGGATTCAACGAGTTTTCCCACGAGGGTTACGAGGGTACGCAAAATCCCTCGCGCATCGAAATCGCTCTTGGAAACTAGGGTGGCGCGGAGCAGTGTGCAGCTCTTGCCGTGAAAAGCGGGGAAAGAGAGGCTGCTTTTCAACGATTCCGTCAACAAAGGGGAGGCGAGTGCGACTCGTGGGAAAACAATGGCCCGAGAAGAAAGAGGGACAATATGGGCGCGCGCGGGCGCGGGCGCGGGCGCCGGATCACTCGAGGAGTCAAAACGCTGCTCGGTCAACAGGAGCGAAGAGAGGATGAAGCGGGCGAGCGAGGAACGAAGAAGCGAGTCGAGAGCCGGCTGGTCTGCCCTTGGAGACGGCTGCGATCCACAGGATCAACAGAAACCATATCGCGGTCCATAGACACGGGGCGAGGAGAGATCGTGTTACGAGCAAACGGCCAGCAGCAGCAACTCCCTGCTCGCTGCGCGGCCACGCACAACACGCTCAACTGTCCGCCGCAAAACAATGACGCTGTATACTCACTACGCGCGCTCCACTCTCCACTCTCCACGCACTTTCCTCGATACACACGCTGCTGCGCCAAACGTATGCCGGGCGGCTGCGTGAGTGCGATGAGTGTGAGTGTGTGTGTGTGTGTGTACGCAGCGCGCGCGACGCACGGGCCACCGGGAGAAAGAGGGAAAGAGAAGATGGATGAGCGAGGCGACAGACACTACGGCAAGGGCGCGAGAGAGAGAGGGTGCAAGGGAGGGGTGCCCGCGATATATATAGAAAGTCAGTCGAGGGTGGGGAGGGGGGATGATGACAGGGAAGAGCAGAGCGAGAGATAAGGCGGCGGAGTGCGAGAGCAAGGGAGCGAGCAAGTGGGAGAGACGTGGACGTGGAAAAGAGAGAAATCGTGCGTCGTCGTCGTGGTCGCGGTCGTCGGTTGCTCTACAGTTCTACACTGCGTGGGCTCTCGCGAACGCCGGTGCTGCTGGTGATTCACGCTGTCGGCGAACCGGCCGAACGTGGCCCCCCGTTCACTCTCACTTTTCTGCTCATTGTCCCATTACCGACTACCCTCGCCCCGGCGGCGGTGGCGGTGGCGGCGGCACGAGCGCTCCACGACTCCTCTCTCGATTCCGCCGGTCTCTCGATGTCCCAGCTCGAGAATCGCGCTGGGGCTGCTACGGGCGCCGAGGGTTAAACGACCTCTGCCGCGATCACACGGCAGCCTGCACCATGCATGCGCCGCGCACGCAGACCAGTCTCCTCTTCTCTTCGCACAGAGTAGACGAGCAGACGCGCGCGCTCGCTAGACACACGGCACTGGTTCGCCCTCTCCGAGAGGAGTCGACGGGGACAGACGGGGACGATGGAAGAGGCGGCGGCACTCACTCGACACAACGGCGTGCGATCTACAAGCACGCGACGCGGTGGACTCGGGTGTACTGCGGCCGAGCACCGACCACGCCTGACGCAGCCACTACCGAGCGGAGCCTGCGCACTGCGCACCGTCACTACCACCGCTCTCCTCGTCCTCTCGCCATTCAGACACAACCACCCTATTCCTATGGTGAGTTCCCGAGCGAGCCCGATCCTACCAGCCGCCCGAGCAACCGCCGCCGCGGACCCCTGATGTACCGACCAACCCGTCACGAGCCGCCGATTCAACGCGCCACCAATTCCCGAGGATGCCTGCCTGGAGGCTAGGCCGCTCTTTGGAAATTGCACCAGTTGTTTGCGACGTGAGAATGAATCGACTTTTCGTATGGAGGAAGTAAAGCTTACTCTTGAAAATGTTATTCTTTTTACTTAATCTTGGGGAGTTAGTAGAACTTTTTATTTATACATGTGACCGCACAGGGAACAAAGGACTTTGTAATTTCGTTGTACTGACGATTCTGCCCTTTTTACAGAGCCATCTATAACGCGCCGGTGACGCCAAATATTCCAAATTCTTCAGTATAAAGCAGAGTCGTAGTTCTTTGGGTTGCGAGTCCAACGAACCTCCCTCGCTGAGCCCTGCCGCTCTAACTACCAAGGACGCTAAAGCTTGAAAAGACCTCGCTCGGATATATCACGCTTCTTACACCAATGACTCCGCCTGCATTCCGCGCGCCTTTTAAATCACCCGCACTCGTCCTTTTAGCCGCTCCGACTGGATATATTTTCCGACGGCCGTTTTAATTAAACGGGCGAGCCTGCCAGCCGTCCTACGCTTACCGGCCGTTTTCACGCGGCACATGAAAACGCGCGGGATGGCGCTGTCCACTGTTGCCCGAACCTTTTGGGGTCGTTTGTGTTTGCAGACATTTAACGTACCCTGGCAGACATGACAAATATAGTTCAATGTTTGGTGGGAATTCTTATTTGGCGGAATCCGCGTTATACCACGTACAGACATTGGCGGGGACTTTGAGACTTTAAGTTACAAATTCAATACTAATAAATCTTTTTCGACAATTGTACTTTAATAAGTATATGTTGAATTGGGAATAAAAAAAAATGTCAAGAGCCTAATGAATCGTTAAGTGGCGATGGGTTAATTTGCAGCAAGCTTTTCCATCGTCAGGAATTAATGGCGGGCGCTGATTGGCCGATTGGCGCGCCAGCGCAAGTCTCATAGACGCGTGGATGTGTGCAGGTGAAATTGCGACACGCGCTCGCGCTGGCTCAACAGTTCGATGCTCTTATTAGCGCTCGCGCCCGACCAATTAAGGACGCAATGATACACAGGCACGATCATTCAACTACTTCCTAGTGTCCGTTTCGAATACCAAGAGGAGGAAGAGGTGGTGCCGGTGGGAAGATGATCGGCGAGCACGAGCTAGACACGAAGCCCCGCGGTGCTCTAATCCGCCGAGTCAATCCCGGCGGCTGATAGCTTCGCCCGCCGATGGAAAGATTCAATCGCGACAAGTATCGCACTTTACACGGCGAGTCGCGACGTTGGAACAACCAACAGGCCGCGCCGCGTACAGCAGCCGACCAGGGCTATGAAATCGGATCGCCGTGACCACATGAAGGTGGCATTTTTCAAGGCTGAAACGCACGCTTCGTACTCTCCTCTCGCAGTTTCACGTTTCGTCGCCCCACCCCCCTCGGCCTTTCCATCTTTTAGCTATCTTGTGCGAGTACAGGGCGTCCCAAAGTGTTAGAAACTGCTATAGGTAGTTTGTTGGGAATGGGCTGAGGATCGCTGGTTTTCAAATGTTCGGCTTGATTGCAACTGTCAGTATAGAGACGTCCTATCACAGTCTCTCTAATAAATATCTTTCCGAGTCTCTGATAAGCCCGACACGCGCTCGCAATCAGTAGTTCCGCGTGCCATAATCAAAGAGCAATCGGCGAAAGCGATAGTATGAAATCCGTAGGATAGAATATGAGCAACTACCTGTTGAGGGGAGTCGGAGGACTGTTTAGTCTGGGAGTTGTATCTGGCGAGCACCGCCGGGTCCAGCCTTCGTCTCGATGCGGCGGTCGCCGACATACTTGCGCACTTTTACCCACGACACTAACCCGCCACACTAGAGCATACCGCGCGAGAATCGCAAGGAAGAGTCCAAACTGCCCTAGGAGCTCGATATATCTCGATCGATTCTGGACAGGAGTCCTCTCGAAAATGTCCCACTCGGTCGCTCGCCGCCGCGAGATTTCCTGCTATAACGGTAGTACACCACTTCCTCGGCGCTCCCTTCCGATAAACCGAAACCACCTCGAATCCCCTCGCACTCGCTCACGCACACTTTCTCCGCCGAGCGCCGCGCCGATGCGATTTTTAGCCGGCGTGCCTTCGCCGCTGCTGTTCTCGCATTGGAGAGTCGATCGCGTTTCTATGGCGGCCGGACAACTCTCTGCGTGAGAATTGTCCCGGATTCCCGGGATATTAGTCAACGGTTACGAGGCGATTCCGAGTGAATCATTCGCTTCCGTGAATGCGCACTTGAGGTATAATGAGTGGTATCGGACGAACGTGCTCATTACGCGGGGGGAACTGCGTCGACTCCGTTTTCAGGTAATTGTTCTCCTTACACTCGCGCAAGTCGTGCGATATAAGGAATGCCTATCTCACTTGTGCTTTTTCATCCAACTTTTTACCTTTCGTTAATCCAACACCAATACAATGTAAACAGAGTTTTTGCGACTCTACGATTTCACTTTACAATCTTACATAGTAGCAAACTAACTACTTTAAATATTTCTACTAATATTCATATTACATTCTCTTCCATAATCTTATGATTCTTTGTAATATGTATCACATATATGTATCACATATATTCCAAGTAAATCGAAACTCTGTATGCAAGGTGATAACCGCGTATTTCCTGCAGGAGGAAGAATCGGAGCACCGGGACCGAAAAGGAGTGGCGAAAGAGAGCTCCGCATCACTAATCCCGGGCCGCGCGACTTTTAGTATTGCGAACACGCGTGGCCTGGCTGTCCCCGACACGAGAATTGGAATGCGACTAGAGCCTTATCAGAATCAACTCACCGCTGGTAGCGTGGTGTCCCGAGCGGGCGTCGCGATGTCGTCATCGAGGTGGCGGTCGTCGTCGGAATCGGAGTGTTGTTCATCGCAGTGGTCCGCCGGTGGCGTGCGGTCGTCCAGCATCCGTCGGCGCCGGCCGGAAACAGAATCACGGAGAGGGAGGAACGCCGGATAGTGATAAGAAGGGAGGAGAATATCGTGATAAGGAATTATCGGGGATACGTCAAGGGTGTCGGGGAAATGGGCTGGCGTTAATTAAACATCCTTTTTCCGACGACTATCTTAAGGCTACCTACATTCTATTTTCCTCGCTGGAGGAACAATGAGAAGCTTTCTCTTCGTATTTTGGATTTCTGAGACAGTTGACAGTTCTTACTCGACATTTCTTAAAGTTTCCCATTATTTTTATAATTGAAAGAAATCTGACATTTTCCATACTTTGAATTCTAATACAATTATGTCTTATATTAGCAGCAATATTATTATTATTTGATATGTTAAAACAGGATTAATCAATCGATGGGTTCAATCGTCTCGAAAAATTCGAGAATCAGCACAGACACAGACTCCTCTCTCGCACTCACACATCGATTGGGCACTCACAAAGACACAATCATACTCGCGTACCACAGCAATGCAACTAATACGGGAATCTCGAGAAACGAGCGAGAAGCATCGAGCTTACGTGTCGTCTGCGGCACAAACACGACCGTCGACGTCTCCATTCTGATCATCGGTCCTCTCCTGTCGGCTGATCCTCGCTCGATCGCGCCGATCCAACTTTTGCCGCTTTTTCCCCCGGCGAAAAGCGGCGGGGCGAGCGCGGCCGGGGGGACTAACGGGGACCGGGACGGAAATAGAGAGGGTAAAAAGTCTAGGGCCTCGGAATACCGCGCTCGGCTCTCAAGGTAGTATCTCACTGCTGGCACTGGTTGCACTGAGCCGACTGGAGCGAGGATACCTGCCACTACCGCACTCTGTGTCGGAGAACTGTCAGTCTAGTTGGTGACGGCTAGATAGACTGACACTTCTACTCTCAGTAGGGTTGTCTGTCTTTTAAATGTAGAAAGATTGTGATTCTCTTTTGGATTCAAATGGTCATCGCAACGCCTTTCACTCACTATGACTATCAATTTTGCTTCATCCTTTTTTCAATTGTCCAACTTGAAAGAAGATTGTAATTTTATCTAGCGACGTCAAAATTTAGAACTTTTTCACGGTACTTTTTTTTAAAAAAATATTGATTAGCGTTAGTTTTGCATTGTGCGTCTGACAAGTAGAGATAACAAGGAATATCTCGTAGGTATGTCAGACGACACTCAATATTTGTAAAAATAATGGTGAGCTTAATAGTCGGCGATGAATGAGAAGAGGGGCGGGCGTGCGAAAGAGAAAGAAGAGTGCGGAGATATCGGATGCTTCTGGCGGGAGGCCGTTGAAACAGATACTGCTAGATAGGCAACCGCCGTACAACAAGATTTCTAGGGTTTCAGGCGCTAAGAACACTCTCGGAAAACTTTAAATTGGATCACGGACACTGACACGCTCCCGCGGGTTCCCTTCACTTCCGCCGCCCGACAGCTGACACTGGCCCCCTCGCACCATTCAGAAAGCCGCTCTCCTCTCTACTCTCATCTTCTCTTCTCTTGGAAGAAATTTCGGGCGCACCGGCTGGCCAAGAGGAAGAGCTCTCACTGCTAAATTCACCGTGCACGATTCCCCGGGGATTCTTATTCCTCGGTGCGGTCGCTTTGCTCGATTTACGCGTCCCCCCGCGGCGCACCGGGCGCGCCTTTGTCCAGCGCGGCGCGGAGGAGCGGGCCCGAGAAAAACAAAGGGCCGGAGAGAGAGGGGGGAGCCGGCAGACAAACGCCCCGCCGCCGCGCCGTTCTTTTACCTCCGACGACAAGTGCCTACGACTTTTATCTCCGACGATTTACGAATCCTTCGAGGCGAGCCGCAATCGCACGCACCGCGCGCTTTAACGCGTCGATTGTGCGGGCCTTGATTCGCTTTGCTGAAAAGGTCCGGGAGTTATTTTCGCGGAAGTCGATGTGAATGTGCGTCCCACTTGAATTTGAGTGTTGTCGGGCTTCGAGTATGAGGGTTTTAAATTTAATTTCAATATTTTAGTTTTGGACTTTTTATATTATGTGAAATTTCCATAAGGGTTTTTTTGGACACGCACATAACATCGTCCCCTTGGTTTCAGACGGCAAAGACTACCGAGAGGATTTAGAGTTTTCAACCCGCCGGAAAGAAAACTTTGAAAGAAAGAATATCGAAGCTAGCGCGCACGGAAGATCGTCCACTTGTCGGGAGATCGGCAGGACTACTGAGACGATTATCTACACACCGGACGTCAATCGGCTCGGATGACCGTCTATCTCTATCTCGACAAGCCTGACCAGGCCGGGCCGTTCAGTCACTCAATCAACAGTGGCCCGAGTTGAATCGTACGCCGCTAGAAAACCCATCGAAAAGGACCCGGCCGAGAAAAAGAGTGGATGCCGGTGAGATTGGCGCGAGGCTGCCTCTATCTATTCGCGTATATTTCACGTGCCACGGAGAACTGGCGGAGGCCGCCGCTGCCCCGAGACAATTATAATGTTAAAGTCGCTCCCCGTACCTCCCCCCTTCCCGGCCCCCCCCGCCACTCCTAATACCCAGCCGGGCTCCTCTCTCGTTCCTTCTTTCCCTTCGTTCCGCTACGTGCACCACCCAGAAGAGGAGGTGCGCGACCAGACGTTCAACTTCCGCGACCACTTCCATTCGCATTCGTATGCGCATACGGTTAAACTGCTTGGTGTTCGAGCAACTAATCAAAATATGGTACCGTGGTCTTTCGAATGGAAAGTAAATCTTTTTAAAGATTTCAAAGATTTTAAAAAGATTAAAAAGATTTTAATCAGTTTAAAATCTTTTTCATCTTTTTAAAATCTTTTTAACTGATTTGTCAACTGATAAGATAACAAACTATTATATTCAGTTTCACTGATATATTTCGTCACCGAAAACACACCGTCAAATAAATGTCTATAGGTTTGAGAATTGAACATGTGAGAAAGAAGGAGCGGCGTGTTCCAAGAGACAAGTGGACGCAATATCGCGGATTGAAATGTACACTTGTTGCTTGAGAACAAGTTCAAGGGGGTGAGTATGTGTGGAGCGGCGAGTCGATGACGAATCGAGTTTGGAAAGGATACGTCGCCGCGCGGCTGAGAGAGGAATGCAGAACTCTCCTCAAGCACAACCCGGTCATTCATTGGAAGAGTTTCGGGCCAAATGAATAAACCAATAAACGAATGCCGGACGATCGAGCCCAAGAGAATGAGTGGGAAGGAGGGAGATTATTATCGAGTCGCGTGGATTGCAAATGAGTGAGTGGTGAGCGCCGCAATTGAATCCGGGCGCCGCGCGACTCTTCGGAATCAAAGAGAACTGGCTCCGCTGCTCTTTCAAAGAGGTCTCGCTCGCTCCCATGCTATTGCGCTAGAGAGGGCGTTAGCCCCGCTCTGGCCTACTACGAGAATCGCAAGTGGCTCTTATTAAAAGCGCCAGCGAGAGAAAGAGAGAGAGAGAGAGAAGTGGGTCGCCGCCGGTGCATCCACAATTATTACCTTTCCCGGGGAGCAAAGCGGCGTAAGCGGCCAGGACGCGCCTCCACCGAGCCGTGCATCATAATAGTTTAATGTTACATGACTCAAGAAGACGAGGCTCCCTCTCTCCCTCTCCCTCTCTCTCGAGGCCACTTTGCGCGTACGCCGTATACGGCACAAGCATCCTCCAACCGACTATGAATTGTAAATGCGTCCCCCGCTCCCCTGCCAATTCCATTACTCATCTCGTCCGTCGCGCGACTTTACCGAGAAACAGTCTCTCGTTTAGACAACTAATGCGCGAGATTGCTGAGTTGAAGAGTTCCCGGGACGAGCCGCGTCGATTAACCCCAGAACGACCAACGGTTCTTGTGTAACTTTTGGAAATAAGACAAAACAATATACAAGACGAATTGAGAAGCTCCTCCTTTTCCAAGTCGGTTAAAAATGTATTCGAGTTAGTACCAATATTCCTCTTCTTGCTTCCTCAATGTTATATTAAAAATGGAATATGTTGAAGAAAAGATTTGTTTCCAAATGCCTGAGAATCCCAAGTAAAAGCATAGAAATTCCCGTGGGCAAGGTCTCAAGAGCCCAAAGGCCAAAGTGTCGCCAGAGTGGCTTGCTCCCCGAGGGCGATTTGTTTTGATCCCGAGACTCTGTTTATACCGAGATGCTTATAGAAGTCGAGTGTTCCAGTCGCTCGCGCGCTGATAACTGAAACTAAGCAGAGCAGTCATTCCGTCCCTTTTCATACGACAAACTCTCCCAATATCAACAACACTCCATTGAAAAGAGACCGGTGCCAAGGCTCAAAATCCACGAGCAGTAATTATTGCGTGTCGGGTAAACCGAGCGTTCGTAGAGACGTAGAGAGTCCAAACCAAGCATGGCCAGTCTCGATACCGGAATGTCCTTATCTAGCATCCGCAACCGCAGGAAATCGATGCTCTGCGCCACTATTTCATGGACAGTAATTCGAGCCGGCGAGCGGTCGCCGGCGAGACAGAGCGAGCGCAGCGGCACCAGCAGCGCACCACCACGATTTCGTAGGCTCGTAGAGTCTCTGCCGGGAGTGGCGATGCGCCACTAGAATCTGAAGCGTGCAAAAACATAACAGAAAAAGCCCCATGGCAATTCGCCCGGGAGAGAGAGGGGGAGAGAGAGAGACGCTGCGAGGAAAGGAAGATCGAAGCAGAAAAGGAAGGAATGAGATGGAATGAACAAGTCCCCGTGTGCTAAATGGTGGGATGCCGGTAGGTTAGGTCCAGCGGAGTCTCTCCTGTATTGACCGGGCGCGCAGGGGACCAGCGGTATTGACGCAAAAATTTGGCGCCCTCAAAATGGTGTCCTTGCGCCGGAGAACCGTCTCGCGATTTCCCATTTCTCCATCAGCCGAGAAAAGCGTAGTAGAGGGAGTAGAGCTACTCACCACTTCTCTGCATTGTTCCTGGCTGCCGTTACTAGGACTCATTAAACATAACTGGCGGGTGCTCGTTGTGCGTGCTGCGAGGATATTGGTCAGGAGTTGGCCACTGCGGTGTCCATCGACGCGAGAGCACTAACACGCGCTCTGTCCGGACGCACTAGTCGTGTGTATCGCAACGCGGACCGCGGCCGAACACGCACTTGTGGGCAAAGCGAGCGGCAGCCGCGAGCTCTGGCACGCGTTTTCAAATGATCTCGCGAGCCGCCTCGAGAATGAAAATCGAGGCATGCGTGCGCAGGGAACGTGCGCTCTCTGCCTCTTCGCCCACCGCCTCCACTCGCTGCGTCACGGAGCAATGACTTTTCATAAACAACCGACTGCCACGAGAAGCGCCGTCGCAGAGATCCGCTCGACTCGAGCCGTCTCGAGTCGCCGCTACTGATCGCCCCACTGCACAGGCTGTTCGTGATCCGACCGTACTGGGCTCCGAGGTCTTTATGATCCATTGGCCGCGGCCACCAGCCCATTTTCTACCTTTCTCACCCTTTCTCGCACTCATCTACCTGATTCTCATTGTGGGAGCCTCGCAAATAGCCTTCGATTCTACACGATCTATAGGTGTTCTTGGAAAAGCGACACTTCTCTCATTATATTCATTCTTGTTGCAATCAGTTTCTTGGAAGAATCGAGATCTTTATTTCATATCTGTAAAGAGTTTGCATTTTGTTAAATATTAATCTTTACGCGGCTCTTCTGGAACATGAAATTAACGCTACCTTCTTTACCGACCGTGAGATGAACGAATACTGGGAGGACATCTGGCGGTCGTATCACGCGATTGGCGCATCTAAACCGAATGACGAAGCGGCTTAGAATTATCAACATTTGAGTTGAATTGACGAGTAGCAAGTGGAATCATGTCGAGAATAGCGAAGATGCGAAATCTCAAGACCAATGTCGTCAACGCGACCAAGAAGCACACTGCCACGCTCTTCTTCTTTCATGGTTCAGGTATTCTATTGCACTTCGCTTTCTGTTGATTTCTGTGTATCCACGAAAGTTTCGCATGTGGCCTGTGCAGGCCAGCTGATGAGGTTCTCTTGCAGGTTCCTTTGGCAAGGATATGAAAGAATGGGTGGATATTTTGAGCAGAGGAGAACTCAACTTCCCTCATATTAAGATCGTCTATCCAACTGCTCCGGCACAGCCATACACACCAAATTCAGGAATGGTACTCCACCGAATAGAATTAAATTGTTAATGCTAGAGATGAATCTACAATGGTAGTGAGCTGCGACCGATTCTTACAGTTGAGCAATGTTTGGTTCGACAGAAAGAGCATCTCCATCCGTGTTGAAGAGGAACTGGAGTCGGTCAACTCCATGTGTGATGTGATATCGGAAATGATAGAAAATGAGGTCTCCGCAGGGATTCCACACAATAGGATGATGGTTGGTGGGTTTTCAATGGGAGGTGCTTTGGCAATGCATGTAGCTTACAGGTATATGCCATCCTTGGCTGGTTGCTTCGCTCTGTCTAGCTTTCTCAATGTCAACTCATCAGTATACCAGGTATGTCAATACATTTATATATGGTACAACTTCAATTATGCAAAGACTCATTACTAATATTTGCCCTAATTTATTGTAGCTGTTGAAGGAAAATCCAGGACAGAAGAAGCCAGCTCTTCTGCAATTTCATGGCAATTTGGATACCATGGTCCCTTACCAATGGGGTGAAGAGACCAGCACAAACCTCAAGTCACTGGGAGTGGACACTCAATTTACCATACTGGAGAACACGGATCATGAGTTAAATCGCAAGGAGGTCGAGTCGTTGAAGGCCTGGATCCTGAAGAAGCTGCCTGAGAATCAACATATTTTAACATCGAATATCTGATAGTTTACTCAAACAATACCAACCGGGCTCGACTTTGTTTCATGAGCCGTCCAATATATATTTGATACATTGTTACCTGTTACTAAAAAAAAAATGAAAGGAAGCTTATGTGAACGCAACTCGTTGTTCGCCCGGGGCATTTTTCCTCTCTCCAGCCCGAGCCCGACTCTCTTTGCGCTATCATCGCGGAATCTACATCGGTGAATTTGAATAAATCAATGCTATCGCGATTGACCCGCTTTTCGCGTGAAACCGAAACCTCGAGAGAACAAGTCGACGCGCCGACGCCCCCGCGGCTTTCTTCCCCCTAGTCGCAGCCACCCCCCATGGACTTTCAACGGCCTCGCGCTCGCTATTATGGAGTGTGCGAGAACCCGAGAGATAAAGTCTGATTCACATTGGAGCAAGTAGCGAGGGGTGAAAACAATGGAGAAGAGAGGGTGGAGATGTGGGAATATGCGAAAGTGGTGGCAACCGGGTCGGATAACTTCCCCCCAGCTTGCAAGTGGAAGAGGGGGAGAACAGGGGCAAGAGGCAGGGTGGCCCGAGAGAGGGGATGAAAGGAGGGTTGCGCAGTGTCTGGTGGGGCCGAATGTGTCGGGGGTTGCTGCGCCCCTCGCAGTCCGACTAGTCCAACACAGCCCTGAGGGTAGTGCTACCTCTTTTGGCACACTGGCCTCGAATAACTAATGTCGCCGAAACATTAACGCCGCTCTCCCCGGCCAAGTTGCAACCCTTCCCGGGCAACGGTTCCATCGCGAGCCGACCACTCGACCACTCGACGATCCTCCCGGAACACATCCTGCTCCGCCAGAATCGATATGGCCAGATTGGAGATCGGCCGAGATGACATAGTCGGCTGGAGGACGAGCGTGTTGACGTGTGACCTGTTGTAATTCTCGAGCTGGCTAATCGCAATTGTGCCAACTCTGTGTTCCAGTGCGCTCTATTCCTCTTTCACGCGATTCTCACACGGAGCCGTCGAGTGCTGGATCAACTTTTCGCCAGCGACTCAGTCGACCAGTCATCGAGGGAAAGTCGTCAATCATTTTGCGCAATCAACAGCTGACCCGATTCTCCATGGCAGTGAGCAGGTGACGGCGGTTCAAGCGCGCCGACTGACGCAAGATAGCGGGCTTCCTGGTCAACAAGAGAAACACTCGATCCTCCAATTCAGCGGCGCGATTCTTCCGTCAATGGTAAATAATATGGCGCAGCCAATGACGTCATCAGTGCGAGGCTTCGGGGTGGTTGTCAATGGCTCTGGGATATGAGAAGGCTTCGTGCGTGGACTTGACTTTCGACGCACGGGCTCTGCTCCACCCTCCACCAACATACTCCTCTCAGACTCTACCACTGGCCCGCATACATCGCACTCTCTCCTCAAACGACTTCCCGCAAGTATTGACACAGCTCACGTGGCCCGCAGACTCTATTTAACTCAACAGACACCGCGGCGGCGGGAGCGATTTTATTTTGGAATCGCGGGGGGCCGATCGATCGACCCTTTCCGAGTGGATGCAATTCGCAGCTTTAATCGCAATTAACAAGCCAGCGCTCGGCAACCGATGCACGAACCCCGCTCGCCACTTGCCAACGCCAAGTTGACCAACTGACACCAAGGGGATGGAAAGCAACTGCACCGGAGAGAAGAGAACGAGAAGTGGGAATGAGGGAAACGGGAAGGCTGGCAGTGATCTTGTGAAAAGGGGCTAGAGAGCGAGGCACTCGAGGAGGATCGCTCCCGATTGAGAAGCGGAGAGGGCCATCGGCGCGGCGAGAAGCAGCAGGTTGTGTGTGGCCGCCACTCCAAGTGGGGAGGCTATTAAAATGGGTCAAGAGTATCTCGACGATGACAGTGTTCGCCGTTCGACTTGGAGCTCGATATCGCCCTGAAGAGTAGCTCCTCCAGACTCGAGCTCGATCTCGCCTTCCCAGTGCAAGCATCCGCACAGTGGACCCACACACACTCAAATACACACAGCTCGGAGCAGCAAGTGAACAGTGGGCAGCCGGCCGTGCGAATATCAGCGGTGACCCTTGAATGCCAAGGGAATCGATCGGCGGATTAAAATAAGACCGCGGAAGAAAGGCCGAGCGCACATCCGAGAATGTTTTCGCACGTCGTCGGGAGGAGCCTGCCGCCGAGGGATCCGCGCGTCCAGTGTTGAAGAGGATCGATGCTCTCGAGGGGCGATGGATCGCTGGTCGCGATCAAGCGACGACGCACCTGCCGCGAGCGCGGCCCGCAGGACCGGAGCCTGATAGCCTCCGCTGGAAAGGCCCTGTAGAGGAGAGCGTCGCGACGCGTAGATGAGATCATAGCCGATACAATTGGCAGTACCGGGAGGAAGAGCTTCCTTCCGCCTGGCGCAAGAAAGTCCCAAAACATCTTAATGGTTCACGACTCGCGCAGGGACATGGAACCATCGACAACCACTGGGACTTCTTGGTTGCACAACATCACCACCCAAGGTATATACAATAGAGTTCCTTCTCTCTCTCTCTCGTGGTACTTACCCCTCTTTAAATTTAGCTCGCGGCGGAAGCGAGGCCTCCGAGCATGGGATGGCGCGGGGCTAGACTGGGTACTCGAGCACTTGGCCAAGCGCAAAATGTCAAAAGTCTAACGCGCTCGCCGTTTCCGCTGACCTACTAGCCGCACGGACTTGGATGTATTAGGATTACCGCATAGGAACGCGCGACTTTCACCGAATCCGCCGCTCGAAAGCCGAAATGAATTGCATTAGCATAAGAGAGAGTGAGTTGGCTCGTGGCTTCTCCTACAATTGGCCAGAGGATCCTTCCACGTCTATTGTCCCTCCCGCTACGCTCTATTACGCCCTCCGGCCAATCTGTCGCTCGGGACGAGCCGGCGCGCTTACGAAGAAAGGCGTCTTTCAGGCAGCCTGTAAGAAAGACTCTCTTACGCACCTGTTACACCAGCCGAGAGGTGTACGCGTTTCCTCTCTATTACGAAATGGTATTTGCCAAGCAAGTCCGCTGCGTGTGCCGAGCGAGCGCGGTGGCGCACTATTATTTGTCGGCGCATTCTTATCAACAGCCGGGGTCAGCCCGATGCACTTGTCGGAGGGAAGCGGGGCAGCGGGGGCGAAGGTATTAGCTCATTCAGAGAGATAATTGCTGCTCGTTAGTCGGAGCACGAGTGGGAGGAGCGCGCCGCGCAATGCTACCTTGCTCGCCCGACGAGCTATTGTCGCCGTTTAATTGCACCCGGTGTGTCCTCCCCGGCGCGACTAAACCTGTGTACACATAGGTGTGTGCACGCGACTGTAACGCGCGCCCCGCCGAAATCCACTTGCTGCCAGAACTCGCCCGCTAGGATCAAGAGAGAGAGAGAGAGGGAACGCGAGGGACTGGAATAATGCCAGGAAGATACTACACGCTAGTATTACCGCGCTCTGCATTGCGGCGAGCGATCTCTCTGGCCGGTGCTTCTCCCCCAGAAAGAAGCTAATTCTCGAACGATTACGGGCGACGCTCGCCGTCTCTCGTGCGGATAAGTATGCGCTTTGACCGATCAACTCGCGTATGAACAGATACGTGCACACCCCACGTGGTAAGTGTAGACGGGCGACGGGGGCTGAGGGCTCGGAAAAGTGCCGGGAGCCGCGTGTACGGTGAAAAAGATATTTGCCGAGGACTCGAGGGTCTCCAGGGTAACCGCACGCTGGAGGGAGAAGCGAAGCGCGCGCCTTTTCGGAAAGCCGACACTTTCCCTCCGAGGACCCACTTGTCCGCCAGTGCTAATTATTACAGTATTTGCCTAATGAGCGCCCGAGTAAATGCACCGCGGACGACGAGTGAGCATGTGAAAGGTGGTGGCGCCGGAGGACTAATGATGGATTTCCTTTGATTCAGGCGAGATGAGTAGCAGCGGGGGAGTAGGATTCGGCGTGGGTGTCGGCGTCGCCGGAGGTCCGACCCTCGCGGCCGCTCAGCAGGGTCAAGGAGTGGCTGCTCTCCTCGTGATGCTCGCCGTCCTCTGCTTCATCTTCGCCTACTGCTGCTGGGGAGCGCCGTTCTGCAGGTCCCTCTGCAGGCGACACTGCTGCTGCCGGCTGGAGGACCCCGAGCCCGACTCCAGATACGGAAACAGCGATCAAGGCATTGGATCCGACGCTGTCCCCGTCACGACGCCCACTGTTATCCTCCTGCCGCACGGGACGATGCTACTCGTCGACGGCATGATCTTCACACAATTCCAAAGCGACCCCACTGGTACCAATTCAGAGCGAAGCCGCGGATTTGGAGTGGGCTGAATGTAGACTGATGATGCGTCAACTCTGTTTCTAGGCTTGGATTTAGTGGAACTGGGTGATAGTGTGCTGCGAGCACAGCGAAACCCTCGCGCGATCACGCGCCATCAATTGCAGACCAGTCAGGGTAGCATCCTCGAGATGGACGCGGAGACTCCTAGTAAGGATAGTCTGGGCTCCATAGCATGCTTCCCGCCACCGACCTACGAAAGTATCTACGGGAAAGAGGAGTCCGATATGCCACCTTCGTATTCCGATATCCTACTGCATAGGTGCGTCAAGGTGCAGTCGGTGATTGAAATCCCATTGGATGGCTGAGCTAACAGACAATGACTCTTTCAGGTTCGCCAATTATCCACGCGAAATGCTGGAAATGCAAGGTTATGCTCACCACGGGAAGGAAGACATCGAGATGCAGAGCCTGGAGAACTGTTCGCACATAGTGACCAACCCGATGAACGGCATACCCTATCACTACGCGACCGTCACGAGTTTCTCCAGTCAGAGCTTCCCCCGACGAGCCGTCTGCCGGAATCCCTCGATAATCAGCAACCCCCTCGACAGCTTCTACGCGGACAACGAATTGGGCCTCTTCCGGCTGAGTCAGGATATGATACCGCGCGTCTCGAGCAATGCGAATTTCGCCAGTTATAGAACCTCCCTCGAGGAGATGCGCTTTCGCCTCGTTGACGAGAACGAGAACAGGGCGCAGGTTGAACCCGTAGTAGAGAACGGGAATGGCAATGCCCAACAACCGAACAATCTGTCGAGGAATAATGAGAGAAGGAACGAGCACTCGAGGAGCGTCGCTTCGAGTAATGAGATCATGAACTCGAGGAATCGGGCTCGCAGTAACTCGAGGCTTAGTCAGGATAGCAGGAATAATACGGAGAACGGCCAGCAGCAGAGCCACGAAGCCGCAGTCGTTTATGGACGAGTGTCCGAGGACGTGGACCGAGGTAATCTCGAAGTACCACGCGATCGGCAGAATTCGGTAACGATCGATGCCGACAGAAGAGGGGATGCTTATCAGGGAGATCGATCTAGCGAAATGGAGCAGGAGAGTGCTGCCAGTTCGAATGTGAGGTACTACGTCCGAAGTAGAAGGACGACGGCCGACGGCATAAGTAGGGCCGAGAGTCTCGAAGTCGAGCCGACTTATCCCGACGACGAAGCCGGCAATTTCGGTGCCCTCGCTGACATTCGAGAAAGTAGAGTGTAATTCGACATCGATTCTACATAATTATACCGGCGTATCCAATTCGCTGTCTTTCTCCGATGTTTTGTCAGGAAGCAGGGGAGTAGCTGCTTTCGCAAGCGCACTCCCACGAGCGACTTGCCCGACCAAATGGAATTCTAAATTCGTCAGCTGGTAGCGATGTATTCGGGAGAGAGATGCTATTAAACGAACACCGCACTGTTCCGCTCAGTGTTCACCGAGAGTCTGTGATCCTTTAGTTCGTCGCTTGATTTCTATCTCCGAGTTCGTACGACATTACGCACAGGACGTCGACTCGCTATCTTAGTTTTCCTTCGCGAGATACCGCGCGAGCGCGTTCGCGCGGCAACGAGATAATTCTAAAGTTTAACATTACGCCGACAGCATGTGAAAGAGGAAGGAGGCCAGCACCGCCGGCCCATTCAATCGCCAAGGATGATTTTATACGTAAGAAGCCGTACAATCAATTTCAACTATGGCACAATGTATATGTCAGTAGGGAGACGCGTTTCAATGAAAGGCAAGGCGAGTTGAATGTGTTACTGCAGTCCGTCCTGTGGCTGAGTCCGATGTTAAGACGTATACCAGTAGTCCCACGAGGCAGTGACAGAGAAATAGCGACTCGTCGACAGTTTCAAATATTTTATACGACGTACCGCCCACCTATTAATGGTTCCAAATGCATCGTTTATACAGCTTCCTCCGTTCAACCACCGCAAAGCGCGCCACTTTACACCAACGATTACTTGTATGTCTACATGCTTGGCACCACGCAGGGACTCGTAGAGTGCAACTCCTTCACATCCCCCGAGAACTCTACGTTTAAGGTCGAGGGGTTTTTCAGCACGCTCGATAATCGGAAACGGACAGTATCCGCTCTCATTTAAAGAGAGAGAGAGAGATGTACCTGCGAGAACGGGAGATAATATCGATTCACGACGAAAACACCAGAGTCTACTCCGATTTTATGCCCAACTACCGAATAAATGTAAGGATAGAGGATTTAGGAGGGAGGTTGAGATTAGCTAGCATGCGTTATAGAGATGTATTACGCGAACAACTATTAAATTGTACAACATTACACTATTATTACTGTTGCTGTGTAGTTTGAGAGCGAATATCACGTGCAGAAATTATCGATTAAATAAACTATTTAATAAAGAGGTAGGAACTTTTCCAGACACTCTTCCTTTCTGTCTTCTCTCTCCCAAGGTGATTCATCCAACAATTACATCGTTCATTAATGAAAACGGTTTTATTTCTCGAGTGGTATTTATGTAAAAATATTATATACAGTTTTGAATAATCGAACGATCGTTAATGCTCAATCATCGCTGTCTATGTCCTCGGGTGCGGAGGAATCGGAATTTTCGTCGTCGTCTTTCTTATCCCAATCTTTCAATTTCGCACCCATGACAAAATCATCCCTCAAGACGCTCCATACTTTATCATCCTTCCGAACAAATAAACCCGATTAGAGTTAATTCTCTAAAAGAGATCCCCACCCAATGCAACAGTAATTGATTACCTTTTTCTCTGTTGTATTCTCCTTTTCTTCTTCGTCCTTGACATCATTGTCTACTTGAACACTCTTACTTCCCCCCATGAGGACATCGAGGAAAGCACGTTTGTCTATACTTTGCATAGCCTTCTCCCTCTTGCGCTCCAAGGGGCCGGCTTCCGTTAATTTCCTATTGATCTCGGCCTGTTGCTGCCTGACAGCATTGAACAATTGTACTACACCCCTGGAATGAGATACGCTCTTGAGAGTACACCGATGCAGATTCCTCCTCTTTTAGTTGATTATACAAAAGGAATGTTACTTTGTTGCAATTTTCTGTAATGTCCTTTCCCGCTCTCTATCCGATATACTCGGCTTCACTCTAATACCTAAGTGATCCTTTCTCCTAGATGGCTGGTCGCTTTCTACCTTCCCCGCTGACTTCTCCTTTGTCTGCTCCACCTCCGGCTTCACTTCATTCTTAACACCATCTATTTCAAATGACAACTCCTCCTCCTTCTCTCTCTTGACGACGTCGCAGAGCTTCTTCGCTTTAGAGAGGACGACGGACTTTTTGCGCTTGGGCTTGTTCGTTCTGAGGATCTTTTGCATGGCATCCGCCCAGCCAGGATTCCCCGCTGTTTTGGCATCCTGGGACTCGGAGGCCTCGGACTCATTGTCACCCAGTCCCTCGTCGGCGCTCTCCAGCTCGTACTCCTCGGACTCTAGTCTCCCGTCGGCACTGCCCGCGTCCGAACTCTCCCCCTCATCCTCTAGGTCCTCCTCGATCTCCACTATAAGGGTAATCGGGCCCGATATAAAAGCATGCCATGTGACCCTGTGCCTCGGCGATCCGAGGGCCAAAGCGGCTGGAAGAATTTCTATGCGACTTGTTCGAACCTTCAGCTTTCTTCGGCGACTTGCCGATCTTGGCCGCCGTCTCGAGGGCGATCATTTCTTATTTAGTCGGTCGGCCAATGCCGGGAATCAACATTAAGGCGCCTGCTGAACTGCGATCGGTCGAGAACGGCACGAGTTTCACGTGGAGTTTGTGTATACGGATTTCATGCCGCCCAGAAACCCAAAATACTAAGAATCATGTAGAGATCGAACTCCGAGGGTGAAATGTGAATTGCGCCTTTGCGCCATCTGTCGGAATTCAAACCCAACTAAATTTACTAGTCGAGATGTGATTGGCATCTTGCTTATGAGAAAAATTCGTTTCTTTTACGAGGTTGGCCAAACTGCTTCCGTGGGAGGCCGGTCTAAAGAGTTACGTTGGCCGCTCTTCCGGTTTGCTTCGGTCGGTCTTTAAGTTCGGCAAGATGGCTGATCAGGTACGTGCGCGGTTTCGCTGGTGTCAATATGTGGAGAATTCGAGGTTTCCTTTCGCTATATTCGAATACATCGACTCTAGTATACGGAAGGATTACCCGAGGATGAGCGCGATATAAAAAATTCCGGCGCACGCTGAAAATCAGATTAATTGAGTCGCGGAGTCAACCTGCAAAGTCACACGTGGTGGACGAACTTCCGTATACTACGATCGACTAGCTTTCCTTCTCCCGTAGTCGTCGATATTTAGCAGCGTTCGATGGATTCACGATATCTTTCTCCCCGTTGCAGACCGAGCGTGCGTTCCAGAAGCAGCCGACGATCTTTCTTAACCGGAAGAAAGGTCTCGGCCCCAAGCGTAGGAAGCCGATGCGATACAGCCGCAATGTCGGCTTGGGATTCAAAACACCACGTGAGGTAAATACCGATCACGCCTTTCCTCAATCGATCCCCACAAACTAGCAATTCAGTAATATTGAATGCCTGATTTTAGGCTCTGGAAGGAACCTACATTGACAAGAAATGCCCGTTCACTGGCAACATTTCCATCCGAGGTCGCATCCTCACGGGTGTCGTACAGAAGATGAAGATGCAGAGGACCATCGTCATCCGTAGGGATTATCTGCATTACATCAGAAAGTACAACCGTTTCGAGAAGCGGCATAGAAACATGAGTGTGCATCTGAGTCCTTGCTTCAGGTGGGTATTGTTCCAAGTATTTCTATGCTACTTTGTGCTCTGAGCATTTCTCTGCTCTTTTAAGAAACTTGCTCATTTAACAGAGAAAAAAACATGCTTTATATATTTTCTGTGATGATATTGACGACGGTCTTCTGACAAACAATACAAGTGAAGTCAAACATTCGTCCACTGATTAAACAATGATATGGATATTGTTACGAGGAGGTCATTGTTCGCAGGACTCAATGGTATTTGTTAATGATTGTTGCAGGGATGTTGAGATCGGCGATGTCGTCACCATTGGTGAATGCAGGCCCCTCAGCAAAACAGTGAGGTTCAATGTACTCAAGGTATCCAAGGGCACTGGATCCAAGAAGAGCTTCAGGAAGTTCTAAAATCATCTTTGTAGTAAACAGTGGTTAGTAATTTATCTACATGTATTATCTGTTCCTTTTCCAAAAGATTCATTTTGTATGATGAAAATAACGACGGTCTTCTGAAAAAGAGTGAAAGATAATAAATCGTATTCTGATTTCTCTTGAAAAATCTGAAAACGATTTTTGATGCTGGCGAATTTTTATATAATCGTTGGGCTTTTTCTTGCAGACCAATCTCATATTGTCAAACATCAGAAGAGAGAGAATGCTATACCATCATACTGTGCTGCGCGGACGGAAGTTACGAGAGAAAACTCCATCTTTCAGCTTGTAACTTGTAACATCTAAAAAAAAATAAACCTGAAATAAAACAATTTCTTTATACTTTTAACTACGAGTAATCCTCATTCGATCGTACTGCGTCATGGGAGTGGGAGAAAAGTAGAGAAACGACGGATAAAAAAATATGTATTTATACAGATCTTAACAAGTCCAAGTCCATTCGCGGAAAATTCCGCTTTTACAAAAGAGCATATCAGTAGCTTTATTGTCACGCTAAAGTACATTAGCAAAATATCCGAGCACGTGATCAGCGAAGAGCTTACCATAACCGCACGAGGTATATCCCTACCTCGAAACCTCAAAACCTGAACCAGCAAGTAGCAAGAGTAATGGCATCTACAATAAATACTGAGCTGCGGCTTCGAGAATAAATTATGAACGAGTTCGAAAAACTACCGCAGCGATTAATTGTCATTAGCATGATATGAAATATGTGCAGAGTTAGTAAACTTATAGGAATATCTTTGGTGGGCTCTACCTTAAACATGTAATATCATACAAGGTGTATCACAACGAAATGTAAACTCGAGAACACTTGCTATTTCGCGCTGCTTCGAAAAACTGAAAAAGGCACTTCCAATTACTCGCATCTTATCAACGTCAATATTAACTTTACGGCACTTTACAAGTGCTCTTATATATACTTTCAAGATAGCAAAATAGAACAGTATTCTTCCTAACAATATTGTTACCGCGTGCACACGTAAAGATCTGTGCGCATTCGGCAGAAAATTCCGTAGCCGGATGTAGCTTAGAAAATCTTTAAGAATGAGTTATCATCAATAATGTTTCGTTAGTATCGTCCGTGATTACTGGCTAAATGAGCGTAGGATGAAAACTCAGTAACATATTATCAGATAAAACAGGATAGGTCCTGCAATCCCTAGCAACAAGGAGAAGCCTAATAATTGTGTCCAAGTGAGTCCGCAGTCATCACCCGAGCACTTAAATGTATCAGTCAAGTGAGTGCTCTGTGTACCGGTCTCAAAGGCAGTGAGCAATTGTTCCGCATCCGTAATGGAAGATTCCACCAAATTAGCATTATTGTACGACGACAATGGTTCACACACAGAGTTCAATATAATCGCATTGATCTCTGCTGTGGGAGATTCCGTGCTAGGTGGCCTAGTCAGATCCAACAGTTGCACTGTCTTCTCACTACTAGTACTTGGCTCCTCCAAATTTGGAATGGTCACATCATTCTGACCTTCATTGGCAACTTGATTCTGCTCCAAGCTCTCAGTCAGTATGGAGAATGCTTGCACCGGTACTTTTATGTGCCTCTTCGCATGGATCTCGTTCTCCTTGTGAATTTTGTTGATCCTCTTCAACTCTGATATCTAAAAGAAATAGCTATGAGTGGCTGACAAATTTCCTCAAGGGAATCCAAGCTGCTTACCGTGCATCTGTAGCGAACAGCCAGTGCTTGCAGTGTATCCTCCGACTTCAACTGGACATTAATCACTTCAATCTTCCTCGGCACCGATTCATTGGTAGATCTCGGCCGCAAAGGGATGTTATCCTCCTCGGCACTGTGCTCCTCATCCGAATATAAGAACACATAGTGAGAGGTGCCTTCCCTCTGATTACCACGTTGGTATACCATTTGTCTAAACATACAATCGACCCACTAAATTAATATCCACTCAACAGCTATTCCTCTCCTGTCACTGAGAGAAAAAGAACCTTTCAAATTCCATTGGAACCACAATTTCCAGCAAACCAAAATCCCTTGAGCGAATTAGCACTGCTCGACGCTAGCACGACTGAGCCGAGACTACTTCTAAAGTCGAAGTAGCTCGTATTGTAACTATAGCCTATGGAATTGTATAATAAACATCGTGATAAAATCGCCGAGCATAAACACCTTCTCAATGGCAGGCCTCTGATACGAGGCCAATACTTGGTAAAGATCGGCTTCTTGGAATTTCTCGGTGTAACTTTGACTGGAGTCTACTCGCAAGCTGTCATGCTGACACGTCGAATCAATCGCTATATTTACCTAGCCGCCTTTTTCACATTCACGAATTCAATGTCCCTCTCTGCTTGGCATAGTCGAAAGTGTGCAGAATCCGGCGGCGATCGGCTACGTTAGGGAGCCTGGACCGATCGGCGTCGACTGTTGCTGCAGGACCATCTGTAATGACGAGCGCGATGACAGGTAGCCGCGAAAATCGCGCACCGCGACCGTCTGACGCGGTTCACGCGGAATCCGCGGGGAACGAGGAAGCCCCGCAGCCAACCCACTCCCTACTCACCGCTCCTCCCTCGGTTGGTGTTAGGTGAGCCCAGCGCGTTCAGCTGATATGCTGCGTGCTGATAGAGGACCGATTCTCCGGAGTAACGCACAGTCCTTTGAGGGTTTGGTATTTTATTACTCGCCAAGATGATGAAATACAGCGAGGAAGGCGAGACGCTCAAGGATAAAAGCACTTGCGCCAGGTTACGCGCCGCCTTGAAGATGTGCTTGTTGGAGAGCGAGTGTTGTCAAGTTGTGAGTAAGATTTTCTCCCTCACCATTTCCAGTACACGTGAACCTCTTGGATTGAATTGGTGGTTTTTCATGTGTCGTTTCTTGTTTTCGGCTTTGTATTTTGTGTTATTGTGATCTGTGATTGCAATTTGCACGAAAAGCTGATGTAACCTGTCAAAAGATTCTAGCGACTCTGACATTTTTCTTGGATTTATTGTATTTAATAATAACTGACTTCATTAGCTGAATAGTTCTCAAAAAGTGAAGTTTATAATCGTGGGGATTACACAACAAAAACTTAACGTATCTTTTTTATAGTAAGTTTGTGATTATGTTTGTCAGCAGTACTGTAATCGTTTCCTACATTATCGATCGAGAATTTCATTTGACTTACAGATGACACATTGTTGTTCTTATAGAATCTTGATCTTTTTTCAGCACCACAAAACCCCGAGGGAGTGCCTTAGCGTTCACGATGAAACCGTGCCTGAAAATTGCCATTTGTTAAGAACCTCGTTTTTCGAATGCAAAAGATCAATTGTGAGTAAAAGCCTTGTAATTATGCAAGTATTAAAAGAAATATGTATAGTGTTCTAATACGAGCATATAATCATTATAGATCGATGGACGGAGAAGGTTCAGAGGGCCCAAAGGTGAACCAATGGAAAAGTGACATTTTTGTTGCTTTGTGTACTCTTATCATACTTAGACTGTAGACTACTTTTTTGCTTAAGCTGTAAATAAAACTTTCTAACACGAACCCAGATTTACGATTATACGAAAAGAAGGTTGTCAGCTATAAAAAGATAGAGGGGTAAAGATACGGCAGCAGTTGTGCAGCGTAATATTCGAAGTGATTTATTATTACTTCCGCCCATATTCGTTGTACATGATATAATAAATCCGTCCTCGTAAATGACCAAGCAATCGAACCGTCATACAATTCGCTCTGGCGCAAAACGCGAATGAAACTTGCGGCTTCCTCTTCTAGTATATGCAAGTTTCAGCTAAAACCTATGACTCGCAGCTTTACCAAATTGGCCTGATCAACACTCTTCTCTCGATTGCGGAATATGCAGTTTTTAGTAAAACTTGTGCTTGCGAAGACTCGTTGCTTTATACACCCTTTCTCTCACTCTCTCGCTCTCTCAATGTACAATTCGGCAATCACACCTCACGTATAATCATCAATCGAATCACTCATTCGCGGTCTCTCGCACCGCCGCTCTCAATCGCACACGCTCGCGCGTATCGGCTTCTCGATACACGTGGCTGGATCACAGTAAAATCGCGAGTTTTTGTGTATATCTTTTGTTTTTCTGTGTGTTTTTTGACAGGCCAGCGGCATCAATCTTTAAAGACTCGTCGATAGTCAACGGTTTCCAACGGTTCCCCCTTGCAAATGGGGAATTCCTGATATGCTATCGCCGATGTTGCAATAATGAATAATATACAGCTTCAAGTATTATAATAATTGCTGTGAATCCCAACGGAGAATTGAGAAAGAGAGTCTCTCGTAATGTGTTGGCTCGGCAAAAGCGCGTACTATGAGAGTATTATTATAGTGAATAATGGACGGACTTTGGAAAAACTGGTGCCGCTGTCCTCTTGGACTTATACAATCGTCGAATTTCCTGTTATACCTTACGTATGTACTTAAGAGTGTCTTGTTCCACTTCTGTTTTGTTCGGCTAATAAGTTTCGAAGAGGCGTACCATATACATAATTACTCTCCGTTGCTTGAGACCCTTAATAAAAATCTACGAATTAGAATGACCGACGAATCGCGCCTGCGCTATCGTCCTAGCTATTGTCTGTGTGTATGCAACAAGCGTATATCGACTATACGATCCTTTTTGTACTACAATTAGCCAACTCATGCTAACACCTTCCCTGTCGTTCGCTTCTAGAAGATATTGCTACGGTCACCTAGAAAGATTTCGTATAAGCTTTCCCCGCGCGTACCTCACACGACCTTCATCCCGACCTCATGAATAAAGTAACACTTCGGAAGCCTGACAGCGAGACTCATAAGACGCGCGTAAACACAAAAGTGCATCTGCCAGAAAACAAACACGGCTAAAAGTCCTTGCAAGAAACCGAAAAAAGAGTCAGACTATAGAACCTATATGACTCATAGTTTATATGATAGATCGAAGATGGATCTATAGAAGAATCGACTGTTGCGATAAAATGTAACTTAGAAGTCTCGATCGTCCGGGATTTCGAAGTGCACACTAATTACCACTCCGAGCCACCAAGGTCACTGGTCAGAATCCGCTGGTAACGATAACCCACGCAAGGATATGTGATATCAAATACGAATGTAATCGATAAGAGAATCAAGATTACGCTGTGTGTACTTAGAGTACTAGAGCCTTCGCGTATACCCTCTACTTACACTGTTACTGTGTCTCAAGTGAGCTTAGCGGTTATTAAGAATATCACTATAAGTATACCAAGAAGTATCGCGATGTCGTTTTGTGTGATATATGCGCAACTCTCGTTCGAATATCACAGTTTCTCGAGTATGATATGTAATCAGCGACTTCAATCGTCAGCCGCCAATAGTAAGAAAATGTTCTCTGTATAGGTGTCTGTATCTGTGTGGCTGTGTAGGTGTATGTGTGTGTTCGCCTGGCTAAGATGCTGATGTGAACTGGCCTCCTGCGCTCAAGCGTCACTTGCCCGACTAGTCGAAGTACATAGTAAAGTCGAAAAGTACAAAGTAACCAGCGGCGCGGCTAGGACTCTGAGTAAAGTTGCAAGAGGGCTTCGTCGAACTTGGTCTGAATCGTAGGCGAAGCATCGCGGAGAGAGGGAGTGTGCGACGCCTTCAGCCTTCCTACGCTTCAGGGACTCGTTTCGTGGCGTTTGGTGTGTAGACCGCAAAGATATTCGTAACACTGGCAGTATAGCTCGATTAAAGTCACAAGGATCGCGTAGAGATCCGCGTAAGGCTAGAGAGGTTTCGTAGCGGTATATCATAAAATAGGTGACTTTATAAAAGGGCGAAACTCGCTAGTCCAGCGATAAGATTGCGTTAGTTTACTCAAGACCACCTAGTATTGCAAGCCTCCGAACCTTACGAAACGAGCCTCGGGGGGTTGGTTGGGCCATTCGATATTCGGCCAGGATTAGTCGCACTCTTTTTCGCTGATTTCTCTGGCCGGACCGACTCGAGAGTTCAGACATCGTAGACTTGAGGGCGACGCAACGTCGGCCAGCAGTTCTCCAGGGTGGAGCGCAGTGTTTCCCAGACGAGGTAGAGGAATGCGAACCAATTCTGTTGTCTGCGGGACTGGCGCCGCGTCACGACTATCGATGAACGCTCGAGCCTCGATGCACCCCCGATGTTCGACGGGCCCTCTAGTCACCCGGCGGGCAACGGCAAGTATCGTCGCCGCTTCCTAAGGAATCAGAAGCACACCGAGGGCCTGTACAGGCCGGTGTAACCGCACAATCGGGCGCGCAGCGCCGGCAGCAGGATCGCCGCCGCTGAGAGATTGTCTTGCAACTGCGAGCACTCGCAGATCAACAGATACATCTTGTCACCCTGCGACATCGACTTGTGCAGGGTGATACGCCTTAGGCCTACGGATTTCGGGAGGTACCGGTACATCATGCGGGCACCTGCAAGACAAAACTTTCTTTAACACTTACAGTGTAATGTCTAAAGGAAATTATTCAAAGTGGTCGAATGATGGGAATAAATAGGGTGGGTGGGTATAGGTGTGTGGGGATACCTGTCCAGTAGAGCCAATTCTGCTCGAACTTGAGGCCATCGTCACCCTCGAAGACTTTGAATATCGAGACTATGTAGCCGGTGGACGGAATGGGTGGTCTGCCACCAGGTGGTTCGAGGGGCGGTCGGGCGATTGTTGCCACCTCGTTAAAGAGGTCCAGTGTGTGGCTAGCTGCATATCTGATATCCCGAGGGTCGAACTTCCGCAGGGCTGCGCACTGTACTTCGTTGTAAAAGTCCACCGGGTCGGTGTTCTGCTTGTTTATTAAATAATAGGTGATGAACGGGAAGTCCGCTGAAACTCACATGGACCCGAGATCCTTTTTAAATCTTCTCTCTTGAGTCGAGAGAATTCTTCTTCTTTAGTTAACATTGCGACAAAGCCTTTTCTTCAATTAACTTGCACTTATATGTGCAAATGCACTGTATTAGTTTGCGAGATTTCGTGCAAAGGAGAATTTAATATTATAATATGCTGGATGTTGGCAGATTGGTCTAAATGCAAATAGCAAGAGGAATTGGAAGAAAAAACATTGTGGGCATTACCATTCTTCTCCATATTGGTGAGGAGAATACTCTGGGAGGCGGTTGGCGCTATTTCAGCAACTAATTCGGCGGCGGTGTCACGCTGTAATACGAGAGGCCGGGCTACCGGGGACTCGATTAAGGGGTCCAAGGGTTCCAAGGGAGTCATGAAATGCGCGAGAACACATTGCTTGGGGTCCTCGACTTCGAGGACCGACAGAGGACTTCCTGGTCTTTTCTTGTCGGCGATTGGAGCGTGCTGAAAAAAGCCCCGTCGTACTCTCCTATTATTCTCTTCCGACATCACTATGCCCCCCTTTTCATTTTAACTTTTAATCCTTTGAAGGCGATTCACCACTACCACTACCTCAGCGCTCGCTTTCTTTACCTTGCGCGCGGAAATGCACAAAGTTCTCTCGGGACTTGGAGAAAGCTCCCCTCTATGCCACAAAATGCAAGTCAACGCTAGGAAGCAGCTTTTGTCAAAGGTCCAGTATTCTCATGTTTGACAAATGCATTTCTTTAAACGCATTTTCCCTTCAACGAATTAAAAGTTCTTATAACGAGTTCAGATACCTTTATTCGCTAAGACATTAATCTTGGTCGTTGCAGCAATTAATTGCGCTCAAAGAAGAACTTTTCTCGAGATAATGTGAAAAATATAGAAAAGAAGAGGATGACTTTCTGTGCGCAACAATTGATTGAAATCAAAAGGAACATCCGCGCACTAGCTACATGTATTCGCACACGTGTACATGAGGAAATACGGTTTGCTGGTGCGAGTACTCACGTAATTCTCCGTTGGCTGCCGGCCAAGACAAACAACACTTATCAGAATGAAAAGCTATCGGCGACGCGCACTTATACTACTTATGCACGGACAAATAGTCCTTTGTGCTACTGGGATGGAATAAATAGTCGATTAGTTTCCTCGTTACGACTGGATTTGGCCAGCTGGAGGACTTTCCTTTCAAGACGATGCCAGAAACGACATATTCATTAACATTAACTACACAGCAAACTGGAACGTGTAAACAAGAGGAGAAATCATCTGATGAGAACCCAGCGATATCACGATTGAAATAAAATTCAAAACAGATACAAAGTAGCAGAATGAGCTGTATCAGTGGCGCAAGTTGGGCAGGTTGGGTTTTCTCTATTTTTAAGCGTTTGACAGAAGGCCAGCAAGGTCGAAGCTCGCAAGAGCGGGCAGCCGTTAAGGCCAATAGCTCGGGCTGGCCGCTTTTAGACGAGCGGCGTAGTTTGGCGTCGAGTGGCGAGAAAATTATTATCGCTGCTCTCCGATGATGCGCAAATTATTGCGCCCGGTGATTTAGCGGCGCGCGGCGGCAAGTGGGACTTTTGCGCAATCTCTTTAGCACTCGCCCGCTGTACAAGATGCGCGAGCGTGCGTTGGTTCCTCGCAATGCAAATATACGAGGGACGAGCGCACATCATTCTCAGCGACACGCATCTCCCGCTCTGCGCTATAAACCTAGTTTCAGTCCACTGGAAATACTAGTTGCGCGCGAAAGATGTACTATTATTGGCTTTGACTTTGACAGTGGTTTCGAGTCTTTCGATATTCTAACTTGTAACGTGCAACTTGGTATATTTACGTTTATCCTCGTTCGATATAACATCCGTTCGATAAATCCGCGTAGAAAGTAGAGGCGTACTATTATACTTTAATCACATGTTTTAACCGAGCAGCATAAGTCCAGTAGAGAGCGGAGCTTTTTCCGGTAGCGCGAGGCGAGTCGACATTGTATTAGGCCGGGCTGGAAGGAAGAATAATGGGATTGTCGGCGCTGGGTGCCGCGAAACTTACCGGCACACCCGCGGGCAAAAAGCGCTCGAGGGAAGCTAGGGGAATGATGAAACAATCGCGGTCCAAGGTGGCCAGGGAGATTGGCTCGCCGCGCGGCGGCGGACTGCTCCCGGAGACGACCAGCGGCGTGTACGCTCCCGCTGGACGATTCCCGCTGAAGGATACCTGTAATCAAATAATCAACCAACTTATCATTACAAGTCATCGTGCTGTTTTCTCCCATCGTAACTTAATCTAGGAGTACATACGAGAGAGGAAATGTTAGAGTTGAAGAGTATTTGAGTAAAATATTATATATTATATTTTTATTACTATTATACTATATTAAGTAGAGTATTATTATATTATACTTTTAATGAAATTCAAAGTGAAGTAAGTGCGTGTTCGATATTAATTTGGGCTGAAGCAACACATGCGGAGGGCAATTATAAAACGATATTTCTTCATTGTTTTCAGCGCAAAAGGGGATTGGAGATTGGCAATCGTCTCGGAAGCACCGAGCCACTCTGTCACCGATTGAAAAAGTCACAAGCTCGCGGATTAAAGTCGAAACACACGCGTAGGTAATTCGCTGGGCTTTATCATCGAGCTGCCGCCGCGATATTTGGGGAAATGAAAATCGCATCGAATGAAGGAGAGTGAGTGTCCGAGCGGGCATCGACTATTTTTAATCCCCGCGCGCGATTGCCACCGCAGATCGATCCTCTGTTCAGTGGGCAAGCATTGTTATTGGGGGGCCGGGGTTTTTCCTCGTGAAAAACTTGCGAATCAATCGTGCCGCGCGATAGCCATCGAATTTGCGCTCTTCGTTTCCGCTGCGAACCAGTCATTCGTCTTTCAGTGATACCGAATGAATCCGAGTCGAGTTTCGAGATAATAAGCTGCCAAACTAGAAACTAAATGCATAATAAATGATAAAAAATATTACTTGACATTTTGTTTAGAAAAATGGGAGAGGAACAAGGGAAATGTCGTAAAAGTTTGGTAACTAGATATTTCTAGAAGTTGGTGAATAACCGGGGGAAAAGTGGAAAGGCAGTGTGGTCAAGCCGGCGAGCCGCTGGCTGGCTTATCGCGTCCACTACTACTTGCCGTCAACTGCGCTTGTACTACTGTGCTCCGACAACTCTGCGACTCTGCGTACACAGCCGGCGCGACTGGTCCCTCGCATTTTAAAATCTCTCCTCTATTTTCTACTCTCGTAATCTAGGTTGCTCGCCCCTCGTCCCCGACATTGTTCGCCGCTTACGGAAAGGAATGTTTAACATAGATCTCCCGACAAGCGAGTCCCGCTGGACACGTTTCTCGCAAAAAGCTACCGCGCCCATTAATCCCTCCCAGTTTACCCCCACAATACACCTTCCACGACTTTCCACCATTATATATACTCGTGCAACAAAAAATAGAATTTCGAGATTTTTTGGACAAATCTGGAGGAATTGTCGATTAATTAATTGGTAAAATTAACTCATATGAATAGGATCTCTGGGAATTTGATTCTCCCAATTTCGCCGGGTTCTACTATATTTTTGCTGGTTTAGGGTTGGCATTTAAGTCTGCAGGAGGCATTCGCTTTGCCGTTATTTCGTTTACGTCAGTGAAATGTTGGTGCGCGTAAAGGCAGAGCAGTCTGATCTGCTATTCCACGTTTCCACCGGCACTACTTGGAGGAAAGCGTCTGCGGTAAAGTCTGCCCAGCGTCAACTAGATACATAGAACCTGCCTATTTCCGCTTCTCGTGATACTTTGCTCGGATAAATGGTTAAGTCTGCCGATATCGGCATGCTCGCTGCATTATTTCCCGCGCTTAAACTTCCTATCTACGTCACTTCGCACTCAAAGTTGCCGCCACGAATATCCATCCAACGCAAGTGGTAGGTAAAAGAAAAATGCTAAAAATAGAACTTGGACTCTAGAATTGATCTAAAAGACAATAGTTTGAGTTGTATACAAGATGTAGGTCGTAATGCAGCGGCCAATCGGTTTCGGCCTCGAAAGCACGACACGTGTCGAGCACCGGTCGGGCTGAGTGCGCCGCTCGAAATCACTAATAAAACAGGACATTCGCTTGGTGAATTCCCGAGCGAGCTGCGGAATGTGACTGGCCTAAAGAAACAGGCGGCCGCTGCTCCGCACGTGGTGGACGAGACTCGAGAGCGTTAAATATCGAAGAGAGGCCGTGCTGGGACGGCTAGAGGCATTCAGCCTCAAATTTACTAGAGCTAGCAAAGTCCGCCTTGACGTCCCGGTGAGATAGCGTGTTTCCGTGCGATGCGCCTCGCCTGCAACTTTATGCTCCCAGTCATTCTTTAGCAACATAATGAGCGCAGGCTCCCTCCTTTCTTCTCTTCCCTCTCGCAATCCTGCTAGAATTACAGAAATACCGTCTAACGCAACACGCACTAGCTTCCATCGCTTTTCTCATACAAAAATAATGTTACATCTTCAATTAAATGAGTTAAATAAGTAAAAATAATAATCGAACTCGTAAATAGGAAATATTGACTGAAATGAAAAATATTGAAGGGAAGCAGCATCAATTGCCGTCATTGGCCGTGTCGAAATGAACGGGCGGCTTTATTAGGTAATTTGCCGGCGGGCTGTATCACAAGGTTAGTTTACGAGGGGTGTAAAACGGCGTGCATGTCTTACTATAAAGCTATTAGCAAGGCTGCGATAGTTGGGCGGACGCGTGGCCCACGATTTGCGAAGATAAATGCCAGCGGGGCAAATTTACGGGCGCCGGCTAGCTAGATTCGGCCGAACGCTCCTGCGCGGACGTTTAGTGGCCCCTCTATATATCGAGTATAAATTCGATCTCTCGCCGTTATGACGGCGATAACCCTTCAATGTCCGCGCACACCATCATCTACCGTACAACTAAATGTCGCTACGATAAAACTCCCGGAACCCTATTTCACACGCCTTTATGTATACATCTCTCATGTACATTACAGGCCGGTGTAATTACCGGAGATTGTCACTAATTAACCCGCCGAATGATGCATACATTCCTCCTCTTTAAGCAAGAGCGCACGCTACATATTTATAACAACATCAAATTTGCGATATTCGACGCGGAACAAGTTAATCGCTACACAATGGCTCTGCATTTTCATCGGTTTTTTAAAAACATTTTTAATAAATAAATTGTAATTCTCCTCTCTTCGAGGTTCGAAGCAAATTGTATTATAAACAGCCACCCGTAAGAACATAAAATAAAAAGTGGCAATCGATTGCGAGTACGTGAAACAAGAGATATACCTATTCACCGAGCGGCGCGAAATTAACTGGAGGAAAAAAGCTCGGGCGAGCGAAATAGCGCACAGTTACTTGGAAGAATTTATCGCGGCAGCTCTTATCGCTGAATGAGCTCGAACGCGCGAGCGTCTATTTGCGTAGATCAGCGAAAAAGCGGATGCTCGATCTCTTCCACTTGGTCGGCGCACACTAGCTGCATCGCGCACTTGCTCGGATTACTATGAGGGGTAGGTCTCGCCGCTAACAAATTCGAGGTCTCGCCTTGCCGTCCTTTCGTGAAAGGGAAAGAGATTTCGCTGTGATTCCGCGTCACCCTTTACCGACGACGCACCGCTTTATAAGGATTCGGATTCGCCTGCGAATCCCACTGCCATTCAAACCTTTCATACAATTCCCGTGTCCCACTGAGCCTATTACCGCACTCCTATCCAACTGCAAAACTTATTTCGGAAATGATACAACTTCTTGAAAATCTCACTGCGGTTTATATTTCCTACATGTATATAATGGAATATATAATATAATACGTATAGTGGAAAGTGATATAACAATAATAATAATAAGTAATAATATAATATAATATAATTGACATATATTATAATATTTATATATTTTATCATTATTAATTATTATAACACGGGGGCATATCTGCGGGGACTAACCTGTCTGGAGGCAGTAGGGGTTGCCGGCTCGGAGGGTTCCTTCTGCTGCGTGATCTGCTTCCTCCTCGGTTGATTGGCGGCGGGCTGCTGCTGCGGCGGCGATGCGCTGCCGCCGCCCCACTTGATGACATGAGGCCCCGAGTTGCGTCGGGGCGGTGGTCCCAATCTCTCGGCGGGCTCGTCGGGCGATCCGAGTGCGCCGCCTGACGTTGGCGACAGGAACAAGTGAGTCCGGTAACTGTGGCTCTGGTGGTCGTGATCCGTCATCGACGGGAAATAGCCGAACTCTCTGCTGCGCCTGATGGGCCCGCGGGGACCCACCATCGACTGACCGACCCCGCGACCGGCCCCGAAGCGAGAGCCGCTCACCCCCAAACTTCCGGCCGCCGTACCGTAAGTGCTCCCAAGCGCCGATCGACCCTCCAGGCCACCCCCTCCGCCGCCGCCGCCGCCGCTCGGGCCCTTCTCGAAGTTCTTGCGGAACATAAGATTCATGACTGACCCTTCGCTCTCGCCCTGCACTCGCCAGCCTATACTCTCCTTCTTTCATACACCCCACCCCCTCTCTCACCACAATGCGTATCGGTTCGGTCAATGTCTCCGCGATGATGTGCCGTGTGCGCCCCCTGACTCGCTCTTTCTCACCCCGAGTTTGATTCTGGCTGATTGGGTTCGATCGGAATCGTCTTTTGAGTTCATTTGTCGGCTTCACCAGCGTGTACGGCACTGTTGACAGTGGCTCGTATACAGTTACGAAACAAGTACATACTTGCACATCTAGTTTCGTGGAAAGTAGCTTATTATAATCTAGAAAATGAATCCAAACTAATCTCAAACATTCTTTGTAAATCGTGAACGTCCCTAGCTATGCAATATACTTGTTTCCCACTGTGTACAATTGGGTGGACCGATCTGTTTCTGTCCAACGCATCACCACCGAATGTCCTGCCTTTGCCCCTTGCAGTTCTGTTTAGTGTGTGTTTGCCGAAATAATCGCGCACTTGCGGCCAATCTGTTTTGTCGGGATGGTATTAGCAAGCAATGCTGCCTGGCCAAGGGTTCTGATAGTCAAATGGAGGGGTAAATGTCGGCTACATGTATTATACTATCCACTATCTAATGGCACCTGTTTAGTATGCAATCACTGTTCCAGCAGTCCTAGCGAAAACCAGGGTCATTCCCGTTAGAATAAAGTCGAGCATCCTTGCATGTTGAAACGCGAAACAAGCTCTGTATGTGTAAATGAGAAATGTATATGTGATTGGAAATCGATTTTAATTAGACTCCTGACTCGTGAAATAGAAAGGGTCGAAAATAAACTGTAATTAGATTTCGATTGCACACGATTAAACAATTAAACAGAGGCGTTTAGCGACCTGTATTAATTATTCAATTGGATTTAGTGAAGTTTTCTCAATTCTCTTTTAACCGAATAATTAAAATTATGTTAGAGTTAGATATTCCGATCTCCCCGGGAAGGTTTCACGTTCGCCGAGAGGAATTCCGCCGATAGCTAAGAATTGAGGAACGCCAACGCGGGACCCGCCTTTCCGCTGTTCTACTGTCCATCAGCCTTGAATTAGAGCCGTTCTCTACGGCCCCAATTATTCTTCCTCCAAGATCTACTTACGAGCCGGGAGCGGCTCACGCGTCAAGACTAACGGCCCCGCGAACAAATCATTAAGGACATTTCGAGGTCTAATAAGGAGAGAGCTGCACCATTAAATCACCTCCTCCAAAAGATGCCAGCCATCTACCTTCTATTGTCTTTCGATTGTATAGAGGGTTAATATCGAAACGGCTCTAAGTTGCCATTGGTACCATTGGAGTAAATAATCTAGAATTGAATTATATTATTTGCGGCGGCATTCGAAACAAATGGGTTCTTTCTCGAGTGTCCCGAGGAACACGTGTCGCGGAAGTCTCGAGGGCGAGTTGAGCGGCGACCTTGAAAAGTCAACGCACGCGGCTAGGCGAGTTGGGCCAGTTAAAGGAGCCGGTGGGCGTCGCGGGAACACATCTCGAGATTGAAGCTACTAAAAATACAAGGGAATAGGAATAGCCGGTGGCGCGCGCCTCTGCTTCTCGAGTGGTGGAAAGCGGACGTCTGCGTCTCCTTGGCACTGCCAGTACATACACGCGCGTTATTAACGGATCGTTTCGCGTGTCCCGACGACCACCAACAATAAAAGCCGCGTCGAGCTACGTGACTACTTGCCCGACGGCGCACCGCCACGGGCTTTAAAGGTCTCCGCGCACAAACAGCTGCCTTTTGTTTTCGACTGAGGCCGCGGTCACGTGCGGCCTCAAACTTGTTATTAAACCTCGTAAATGGGAAATCTCCGGAAATATCCTCGTTGAGAAGAAAACTGAGCTGGAAGTTCTTATATGAAAATGAATTATATTTCTCTCGAATATTCCTTAATTCATGGTAGAGTAGAAATTATTAAAGAAGCTTTAAGAAAACTTTGATTTCTTTCTCGTTGGCAGTGTCAGGCGTCAGACAAACAATTTGTCAGAGTAGTATGTGTGACCGTCGCTTAACGCGTGGAATTTCCCGCGATTGATCAACCGCGACCAGCCCAAGGACCTGCTATCTTGTCACGACAGTCGGTGCCAGCGCGAGCTAGCCGAGCGAGAAAACCCATTTCCGATCGTTTCTTCCCCTTTGATGCTTCCTTCTCGCTTTGAGTCCTCGAGTCCCCGGCTCTCGCGTGCCTCCTCGCATAGCTACATACATTTATCTCTACTCACGAAAACTCTCCGACTATTATGGGAGCTGCCGACACCCGTAAAACCGCGGGTGAGTATGTGCTGAGCCTCAAACCATTTCCTCCTCACTAAACTCCTCTTATTTCACCGGCCCATCGTCCTTTAAACTTGAACCCAACTCTCTTAGTCGGCTTCACGGTTACTGGTGTTAAAAAGGCGGAACCATGCGTCGCAAGTTCTAAATCGAGCTGTTACGTGTTTCGGCTTTGGTTACCATGTGAAACTAAACCAATCACTTTTTACTTTCCGGCGAAATGTGCGTCGAGGGAAAAGATGAGAAATAATTTCGAATATAACAAATTAATATCGGAGATTCCCATTGTAAAGGATCTTTTCTCTATTGTAACACGGACAGTCCCTAAACGTCCGCAATTCCGCGGGCTTTGTTCACACGAGAATGAGCAATCAAGGAGGCAAAATTGCACTTGGAGCGAGATCGATCGAACGGGTACTCGAGCCGAGCGTCCTCGACTATCGGCGGAAGTTCCGGTTGGCGAAAACCTCGAGGAAAATGCGCTCGGCTTTGCCGCAGAGGAGGGAGCCACCTGGCCGAGGAGAGAAGAGCTCATCCACTCAATTAGGATGAAAGCTCTCGCGCCCCAAACTCCTCCCCGCTAACTTGCACGTCCTGGCCAAGTATGCGGCCCGCTCGCCTCGCTCGCCACGCTCCTTACCGAGGACCAGACGCGACTCGAATTAATGACCCGCCGCCGATTATTCAACCAGTCCTTTTTCCCGCCGCCGCCGCCGCCGCCGCCGCCGCCAATGGCGGGAAAGTGATAAGTGTGCGAGAGTCGTTGGACCAACTGCACGGACAGCTCGGTTGCTGTTTGGTTTGGCAGCTGAGTGGAGAATTGAGAGGACGAGGGAGTAAGCGTGAACACGATTTCTCTGATTTGCAAGCGTTCGCGTTTCCGCCCGATGAGGATAGCTGCACTGCCACTACATACCCTTGCCCTTGATCGATCTACCGAGTCATCGATTGGTGCGCGTCCCCGATAACCGTCGTGATTAATATTTGCAACTCACGTCACTCGCCTTATCCAGCCCATCGCGCCGCCCATCACCCCATCGCCCCATCGCCCATCGCCCCCGCGCACGACACCTACCATCCCACTCTCTAATTCCCATTCCCATTGATTTCTAAACAGTGCATTTCAACGATAATACTCCTTTACTCACTATACTCATTATTGTTGTCACTATACAACAATTATATTAACATACAAGTTTTTACATTTAAATTTCTATTTAAATAGGATATTTAAAAAATTCTTAATTTCGACTTGTCCAAGTAAGTTTAAAAGTAGGAGAATTGAGTTTTGGCTGGTACAAGTTAATTGAAAAGAAACATATGAGTGTTAAAATTATTTTTTAATGCTTGTTTCGCTTTACGCTCGGAAATGTGTATTCCATGGAGAGACTCGGAGTGTGCGGGCAACGGACTCCGAAAATAGAGCTCGCAACATTGAAAGACGATCCTATAATGTGTAGCTAGTGTGTGTATACGAGATGGTACTCGGCGGCTAAAAGTGCCCTTCGCCAGGGGAGGAGTGTCGCTAATGTGAGGTCGGCAAGAAACTGTCGTGTCGGGGAATCCTTGAGAGTAACCGCGAGAAGCCCCTGCTCCCTCCGCCCGCTCGTTCAACTCTTCCCCATGCACATTCACCCGGCGAGGACAATCGCACACACGAAAAGCAACGAGCAAGCAGCACCACCAACACACCGCAGGGACGTGCAGGCCAAGGACGCTAAGGCAGTCAATGCTCGGGCGATCCACGCCATCCAGATCGATCGGCCACGCACCTTCCTTCCGCCATTGAAAGCGAGGGACCAACACAAGCCGATATTTACACCGCGCACCAAACTTAACACAACTGTCCCTCTCTTTAGGTCGGTTGGTCGACCGGGTGATGGTCTAACAAGCTCGGCGACACTGGGAGTAAGGTAAAGCGAGAGACAATAGACAAAAGCTCCTCGAGAGTGGCTCCAACGCACTCTGGCATTGGAGTGCGTCCGAAGACGCTGGAGCCAGCCGCTCTGGATCCATCAAGACAGCCGACAGTCGGCAATGCTCGAGGGGAGCGCGAGAGACAAGGCACCAAAGCTCGTCGACAGTCATTCCTTCACACTCCGGCTGCTCACTCCCTCCTCTCAATTAATTCCTTGTCCATTGAGTCCATTGAGTAGAAAATGAAAAAACAAAATGGTCACACTGGCTGGGAAAACCCGGGGCTCCGGCGAGCTCTCAATACCTTAGGAGGACAAGTCTACTCGGCACTAGGACTCCTGCGGCCAGGTAGATTCACGGAGAACAGAGCACGTGCGCTCGCCTTGATCGATGCCGTCCTATTGAAATATTCACGGCGTGGCGCGTCAAGGTTCCCTCTCCGGCGGCCTCGAGGGCGCCAAGGTGCGTCCGCGATGGAATCCGCACCTCCTGGCGCAGATCCTGCGCCGGCGACGAAGCGACCCGCTCGATCAGCCGCGCGCAGAGATCATCGACTCGCGATCAAGAGGGAGAGCGAGCGACGGCCGACTGTCCCGCGGCGAACTCTCCTTGCGACTGACACCCTCGCACCGAGCATAGTGGCAGGAGGCGTCGCGACGCTGCCCGCCAACTGGTATACCTCGAGACCTCTAGTCCCCGTGCCAGTCGCTTCACCGCAGACCCCTGCTCGGAAATATAACGCTCGACCACTCGACCACTACTCGCTCTGGCAGTGGTGGGTGAGAACGCCGCACCCCCTCGCGAGAACTTATGAGGTGGCTTCAGTTTCAACTTGGAACTGTTTTTCTCGGTTTACTTGATGCTTAGTGGCACGTGCTGGCCATGAGTTCTTTTTCTGTGGATTTGTTGTTTGGGTAGTATGATTTTTAATGTTTATTTTGCATTGGGAGTTGGCACATTTCTTTTAAAAAAGACCTAAAACATAGAATTTCCGGTGTTGTATTTTAATTAGTTAATAATAGTTTTAGTATAGTGAATGAGTAAAGATGGTAAATTACCACAAGTTGTTTCCAAGTGACAGGAGTGACCTGTAAACTCGACCGATCCCGGATATTTCAGACTCGAATCCCCAGAACGGCTGAACCGGAGATCCAGGGGGCGAGCCACTGGATAAATAAGCAGTCTGCGGCTGTAAAATACTTTCGAGTCGATGCAGCGAGCGATTCCATAAGGAAAACATTGCTCGGCTATGGTTCACGTGGTACTCCGCTCACGTAGGAACTAAACTTAGAAAGGAATCGCCCTTGCGAAGACAGACAAATATACCTTGGGTTTGAAAAATTCTCAAAATGATTGGACGCTAGTTCCTGCTGGCTCTTGTTATTATCTCATTTGGCAAGTCGGCCGTCGCGAGATAAGTGGAGTTCCGGGCGGATCAATAGTAATCAGAGGATATGGTGTCCAATATCGCCTCGGCGAGAGGGTGCCGGGTCGTCAACAAGAGCACGGCCCTCTCGTATTCTAGCGATTACGTGCTGTCGGAGGGATTGAAGCCATAAAAGAAGTTGACGATTTATGAGATCTGGATGCCGACTAAAGAGGCCAGCTGCGAGCGGCTCGATGACTTTCTGTGTATCGAGCGGCGAGTGCTCGTTTACTCTCGCCAAATTGCCTTTAGTTCGTCGGTGTATATTATGGGTAGATGTTCAACAGGATCGGAAAGTCCAAGTTTAAGTAAGTTGAAAGCGTGGCTTGGCCGGGAGTTTCAATGCCATTCTATGAACACGAGAAGCAGATATACCAAATCGCCTGGTGAAACGCCGTTTCATTTCTAAAACTTGCATAGAACCCAGCGATAAATCAAACAATTTAAATACTTGATTTTCAGAACCCACTGACATTAAAAATGGTTAACTCCTTGATCGAAGATCGTAATAAACGAACAAATTCTACAAATCCTCAAACAACGATGACTAGCAATTAACTACACCTCCATCAATTTGTCCCAATAAATGACAAATGAGAAAGCATTCAATTCCGAGCAAGTTGGCCAAAGTTTGCCAGAGCCGTCGAAAGGCAGAGGGCAACGCGTTACGCAGCGGAAGGAGCGCGCGCTGGCCGCTGGCGCGAAATGGTGTGATGCAACAGGAGGATGAAATACAGTGGTGGCCGGGGCCCGAAATAAAGCGAGAAGTAAAACCCGTCCCACGGCGAGGTGAATGCGTTAAATTAACCATGGCAACGGCACGCGACGCTCGAGGCGGCGCGCGCGCACGCACGAGATACACGCGTGTTGTCCCGTCGTCCCGTGATTCTCGACGCTCTGCCAACAGTTGCGCTGCCGCGCGTACGCCTTTTGGCAGCTAATCCACTTCTCGAGAGTCTTTTACGGGACGGTTTGCTGCTCGATTTTTCCCAGTCAACAGCGGGCCAATAAAACTGGTAGGAAAAATGGATTTATCAGACCATTTCTATTCTTGGCAGTGATTCGACAACTAAACTCGTCTCGCGCGTATAAATAGTAGACGCACCAGTCTATGAATATCTGTCGAGGGGTTGGGGGTGGAGAAGTAGGGAATGCATCAATCTCGACGCTCCCCTGTCGACTGTCGCCCCAGTGGAAGGAAGATCGATCGGCCTTGATCGAGGCTGCTTATCGCTCACACAATGTTCTGGTTAACCTCTTTACCTTGCGGTACCGGCAGACACGCAGACTCGGTCAAACCGAGGGGGGCGCAGTCGCTACTCCCCTCAACTCCAATCGGAGAGCGATACCCTGCCAACCACTTGGACCCGATAAATCTCTCGCCCTTACTCTATCTATACACGCGCTTGTCACTTGGACATTGCGTCCTAAGTGTTTTGGGACTCTAAACCTCTGGAAGTTTAAATTAACTTGTATATCAATAACTAGGATATGTTTGATTTAATTGTTCCTCTTTTGGAGAAACTAACGGAAATCTTTTAAACAGTAGATTTTTTATTTGAATTGAAGAAGAATTGAAGAATTTAATTGAGAAGAGTTCCTTTATAGGAGGATCTAGTGTTAAGTTGTATGTATATTAATTAAGGTCTCTAATTATAAAGGCATCTAATTTTCAATTACTAGACATAGAATGGAAAGTCTGTTAAACACCGTACAAGTAACATCTCCGGCGATTATTCGCGTTAGCCCGAGAATTCCCTCGTCTAGGGAATATTTGCCTACCCGCTCCCCTCGAGGAGGATTCACTTTTCCCCGTGCGCAATGGGAGCGTAATGGCAAGTGCGAGTGGTGCGTTAACGACGATGCCGACCATTTAATGATGCTCTTCTACCGAGAACCTCCAGCTCAATGCTATGTTTGTTCCTACTCCCCTCATCCCATGCTCCCTAAATGGGGATTAATCTTACGATAGCGCATTGTCCTCGGACAATTATAGCGCGGTGAAAGCGACGCGCGTTTGTTGCTCCAAGAGTGATTACTTCAACACTCATTGTCTACGAGCTGCCTGCTCGTTACAATGGCCATAATCACTTCGAGTCCACTAACATCTTTCTCCTCGGAATGAAGTACAATGTCAGTTAAATTTGCGGATAAAACTCTGAGTAAAAAGAGTCGGTTAGCTTAGGTGAAGAGGTGAATTAGACTTGAATGAAGTTGAAGTGCCGACGCATAGATCGAGCAGCGGCACAAGGTGGAAGGTGGAATGTAGAAGGTCTGCCGGGTGTTTCGCACGGGCGGGTTTCGTGCGTCAGAGCGCCGCGCCGTCGCCCAATGAATTCTAAAGCCGATGTGGAAACACATCCTCCGCCATTCGGCCAGCTCATTTATTTTCAATGAGCGCGCGAGTGAGGTCATGGACTCGGGGACCCTGCAACTCAGAAAACTGCTTTACGATCATTAGGCATGCGAGTGTCTTCGTTAATGGAGCTCGAGTGTCTTTATACTGACGAGCGATAGGCTACCGTTTTCTTTCTGCAGTTGATGCTTAAACAATGGAAATGATTTCATTATTACGGATGTTTTTAATAAATTCTGTTCATTCCAATGAAAACAAACAAACTTTTATTTCTGATTCCAGACAAGAGTCGGGCGCGCCGGGCAACAGAGTACCAGGCACCAGCGGCGAAATATTCGAGGAAATTAGCGTGCAGCAAGAACTAATTAACTCCGCTAAATTAACTGAATTGCTTAATACGTATAATAAAAAGAGCGTTTAACTGAGTGACCAGGTCACGCCCGTCGCAAACACTCGGCGAGGGGAGTTTCATTTGAAAACACGGCTGCCAGAATTCGAGAGAAAAAGTGCAAACTTTCCGAGTATCTTTGTTTTATTAGCCGCCGCTTGCGCAGCAGATGTCATTATTGAAATGGCATCCGGGGATGTGGACTCGAAAATAGCTTGTTCCGTCGTCGAAGAAATCGAATATGAAAATCGACGATCGTTTCTCTCCCTTAACGAGAGTGCGGATGCGCCGGGGAAGTCCTGCGGAAAATAGGGAATGGCCTACAAAGTTACAAACAGTTGGAAAGCAAGCGTATTCGCGGCTCCAAGTTGACATTATTGGCTGGCATTGAATTTATGCAATGGCTCTGTGTTCCCAGGCGCGCGATGTGTTTCTCGCGGTAATGCCGAGGGGAATTATAATTTTCCGAAGCCAATGCGAATAATTATCGCTCAACACGCTGGAAGTCGACTCTCAATTACACAACACCACATTCTTTATGGAATATGTACCACACAAGAAACAAATGAAAATTTCATTTTTAATAACACTGAATCAATCAACTGACTTTCATTATACGTAAACTCATATCCAGTAATCATTAAATTAAAACTCTGTAAAGTGCAATGACGCAATGACGCAAGAATGAAAAGCTAGTGACGTAACGATTAACGAAAAGCCCCGCAGTCTCCTGCGCAGTCTGCAGTCGGAGGTTCGTCCGTGCGGAAGGAAGTTGCCTCTGAATAGAGAATATTTTAATGCGGACTTGTCGACTAGGAAGCGAAAGGGGGGAATCGATAGAGGGAATCCCGGCGAGGACGCCTCGCCAGAAGAAGTTAAGTAGCCGATTGGAAGGGCCAATATTGACTGGAACCTCCGGAGCCAAGGGAGTGGGGGGCCTCGGTCACTCCCATTCATCAGGGGGCACATGGGACTCGCAGCGGATTCCCCCTGGCAATTACAATTAATCCGGGGAGCCGCGTACATCACGGACTAACACCTCGCTAACGCCATAATAAAAGGGGGGTCGATAAAGCGGGTTAACACCATGAATCATGTCCCATTCGAACAAGCTCTTCACCGTAAACCGTTCAACTCCTGCAGAATTGGACTACTTGAGGTTGACCTTAATTCATAACCAGCTACCAACTCGAATCAAACACCAATCTTCCTAGACTCGTTTCCTTATTGACAGACGAATTGTTTACGCGAAAGGCTGAGTGTGGTGACAGGCGTCGAGATGGAAGTGGCGATGGATTGCTTAGTAATCGGAGACGTGCTAATTTTAAGAATCTATCCGGCTCGAAGGGGACGCACTTGGCACTTGGCACGGAATCGGCCTCACACGGAAACGCTTTTAGTTGCGGTCCAATCGAACTGTTACCTTGATCCCAGCCCCAATACTGTCCTTGAACCTATTGGTAATTATATCGGAGGCCTCAGGACCTTCTAGCACATACATCTCTATGCGAATCCCCACCGGGTATGTTTCGAGTATAGTTTCTACTCCCACGGGTATCGCCTGACGGATCACGAGCACCTTATTGTTGTCTGACGCTATAATGAACTCCTAAGTGTAATGGAATACATCGGCCGGGAGAAACTTTGAAGATATCGAGTGGGTTCGGGGGAATTCGATGTCTCTAGAGTGACCTAGTAATATGTTAACAAATAACTACTAACACTAAGCTTAAAAACTAATCGGAAATTGAATCAATAAATAAGCTAATTAATTAATTCATGCAAAGCGGAAATCAGATTTAAAAGTATTTGAAAGATTATTTTTCTATACAGAAATTAGGACCATTCGGCGACTACGTTTACCAATGCAAGAAAGTGCGTGCCGAGCTCGGGTTATGCATTGCCGCATTCTCAATCAGGAAGCTTTGCTCTTTCCTAGCATTCATACGGCCGTCACGCGCCAAGGTAAACTGCGTATCGGATAAGCGGTTGAACTAAATTAGTCTCACGTGCAGCCGACATAACTTTCCTCAGAAAGCACAAGAGCCGCCCGCGAACGCGAAGAAATATGCCGGACGAGTCCTACATTCTTCCTGACCTCTGTCGGCGAATAAACACTCACCAACACTCTCCCCGACGTATAAATAGTTGCACGCGCTTCGAATACTCGCGTGCGCACTCATTAAAAATGTGCCCCCTCGACATTCTCGTGCACTCGCAAACAGCGCAACTTGCCCTTCAAATAGTGCCAATCACAATATTGGCCGAATTAAAATAGACGTTTTACAATTGCAATGCAGCATCGCGCGTCTGTGCATGCAGAATGATTGGAGAAGAGCGTGGGAACGGAAAGTATCCAGGCGCGTCTGGCCAAGCATTGACTTAGACTACTGGCTCCTCCTATCCCATATGTACTATGGCAAGTGCTTTTAACTATATTTCATTCGATCCAGTGCTTCTAATACCATAAACACTCAACACACATCGCAAGTATTTCATTAAACATTGAACCAATTTAAATAGAATTATTTGACAAATTATTTACTCTCGCAATCCTATTACAAACCCCGCAAACCGAATGAACAGAACCAACAAGACTAATCACCAATCACATCAATCCCGCTAATAACCAATCCGATAATTCCATTAGTGAAACTATCCCGGAATCCGAGAGAAAATGGTGCTTTCGCCGCGAAGTTTCTCAATTTGAGAAAAATTCGAGCCAACAATCCCTCTACCATCGAGGCAAAGGGCCGGGTAACTTTTTACTGGAGGACTTGGCTATCCGGCCAGTTATTACTCAATAAGGAATAACCGGTGTATAGGGGGTTGGTTTTACGTCTCGAATCGATTAGCCGTCCAACTCGTAGAAAGAGAGTTTCAATGCCGATCGCGGCTTCCAGCGGCTCGAGGGGAAGTCGCGGGCGCGCGCGCTGCGAGACTAATACCGCGATGCAAATGAGTTGGAAAGTTATCTATTGTGCAAAAGCGGAGACCACTGTGTGTATCGGCTCGGTACAATTCCCCAGTGGCATTCCAATCCAATTTCTCTCTAGGATATATCTCTGGCCGGTCGGCTTGCGAAAAATTCTCCCGAGCTATTTTCATATCCGTACTTTGAGTGAGAACGGCAGCGCGAGGGTAAATAAGTCGGGCTTCTTGTACTACAATGCAGAAATGCAGATAGGTGTTGAGCGAGTCAAGGGCGCGGAGGTTGCTTTAGCCTTCAAACTTTTAAAGTTGTCGCTGGCTCGCATCACCTCGCGCCGCATAATTTAACTCTTTAACCTGAAACCTCTCATTTCACGATATTCATAATTGTTTTAAACACAAAACTAGCATCTAACGTTCCATGCAGTGGATTAGGAGGTTAAGTTAGGCTAGGTGAGAAAGGTTGCGATACTGACCAGTATCATAAAGCGGGCAGGGCATGTATCCATAGCGCTGTTCGGGGTAGACAACCGACTTGTTCCTCTGGCCGCTGGTCATCGTCGCGAACTTGGTCACGTACTCGAGGAACTTGTCATAGAAGAGGAGGATGGTCGTGCGGATTATCGTTGACGGGGCGTATCCGACAATTCCGACAGAGAGTGCAGGTTCAATTCAACCGTGTCTCCGCTCTCCCTGCGATTATCCGCAACGATCGCACATCCCGGCCCACGTATCTCTTATACTTCCGGCGGAGAGCATGCGGCCCAATCGGCTGCGCCGGCAAGCCAACTCCAGCGCGCCGCCAATTAGCAGCGGCCGCTGCTCGGAAGGAGCTGGCGCATTTAATTAGTCCCGGAACCAGCCGTCCGCCTTTGTGCCTCGCGAGCAGCTCTCTCTCTGATCTTTCTTATTTTCCGGCTTCTTTCCTTCAGGCTTATTCCTTCCGCTCGCGTTTCCCTCTCTTTATTTGAGACGCAAGCTTATTTGGTTTACTCGCCGTTTCCCCTTTGCCGCACTGTCCTCGCTTCCGTCGAGGTTTGATCTCCTCTCACACGTAGGCTTATTTATTTCGTGCACGCGGTACTCTCCCCCTGGCGCCCTCTCTTGCGCTCTCTCTTGGTAACTCTTTCTTTCGGCCGGCCTTATCTCTCCAGTGGATTTGCTGGGCCGTTGCGCCTCGTTTCAAAGATATATGAGGCCGGGCCAAGCCCGGGGAGAAGATGTTCTTCACGCTAGCGCCAAGTATTCCTTGTTAGAGTGGAGAGGATCCTTCTCTCCTCCGGCGGCTCTTTTTCTCTCTTCTCTCTTCTCTCTTCTCTCCTCCGGCAACACTCCCTCTATCTTGTGGACTCTTGTTATGCTGCTCGAGGCTCGAGGGACGTGTGAAAGTTGCTCGGGCGCCGCGATGGATTTCGCCTGCACTCTCGCGAGCGAGTTATCGGCTTCCAGCGGAGACTGGCGTCGCGACGGCAGGTGCTCCCGTTGTCAGGCGGCTGGAAGGGACGGCAGTGTGTCAGTGGTGTGCTTCCAAGATTGGCGGCAGTGGCAAATCGTAATTAAAGCCTCGGTACTGGGGGAGGGCTGTTGCGGATTGATCGGCCGGTCAATACCACAGCCCTTCTAATTAGATGGACAAACCTTTGTCGAGCTAGCAATTAAACACGTGCCAGTCATGCGTGTAACTGCGTGGGACTCTGGCTATCTCGAGGGCGACGCGACAACGGAAACTTGTTGGGTTGATCGTAACACATGCGATATTTAACGAAGGAAAATTTTACTTAATTTTTAAGTCACCGACAACAATCAACACTAACTCGCACATAGATCAACGCGAAAGAATCATAGTTGCAATATAAAGCGTGATACTTATCGACTGTTAAAGGTTAGGGGCCGCCGAGAGTGGAAGATGGGAATGCTCATTAGACCGACGACGATCAGGACAAGGTTTCACGAGGTCGAGAAAAGTAAGTAGACAGGAAAGCGGGAGTCACTAAATAGCCGGCGTGTCTGACACACGTCTGACACGCGCGAGACTCGCGAGAGCGGATCGGAGACTATAGAAAGGAGAGCGGTGCTCGAAGCGAGTGGCACTCCGCGCGAAAGCACCTCTCCACTGAAAGAGATCGCCGCCGGTCCTCTCTATCGCGGTCCGATCTCCGTTTCATCGGATTACTGAGAGAGGGCGATATTAAATCTGGCAAGCGTCCCTCGTCCAGCCTTCCCAAGTTAGGTCGGAGCGCGCGCCGCAGCCACGATAATCATACCAAAAGCGTGCGCGAGCCACGCACACTGACAATTCTTCGATGCATTTTCCAGGGGTAAGCGAGGATTTCGGGAGGTCTCTCGTTTGGTAGCAGCCCGCTTTATTGGAGACGACACGAGTGCTGACTCGCTCAAAGTGCGACACCTCCGGAGAGTGGATTTCGTAAAAGTCGTAAGTGCAATTTTGAAGTTCGCAACTTGGGCGAGGGAGAGTGCTGACTGTCCGATAAGGTCGGTAGAGTGTGGATTTTGAGAGGAAACTGAGTGAAAGTTGGAGATTTATATCTGTTCTGTTTGTTAGTTGTAATGCTCGACATCGGAGGGAACATGGGAGATTTTAGGGTCCGGGGGAATGTCAAGTGCGGCTAACGTTCGGTTCGCGACGCTCTTCCCTTGTGCAGGAGAGCAGAGTTCGTTTGAAGTCGCCATGAAGTTGAGAGTAGGCCAGGATGGTGGAGGCGTTCTAAAGAAGTTGGAGAGGCCGGATGGAGCACTCTTCAACTAGCCTTCACTTCTACTCACTGCAAACTCCTACCAGAACCAGAAACATTCTATTTCGTTACCAATTCTTTCATATTAATTAAACCACCATGTAAAGTAACACTATTACAAAATCTATCAACAATCATTTTTAACAGTTCCGGCCCAACAACGTTTCCATCCTCGACGCTCTTGCGAGCCGAGACAACACACCAGGCGAACCATCCCCTCAGAAGTCAAAGGGAAGAAGCTTCCCAATGCAAGTGCACCGGCGAGAGAAAGTGGCCGCATTTCCACCCAAGCAGCAGGCGCGCATGTCTACCGAGCTGCAATTGCGACTTGCGAAACAACTACATTCGCCGGGGCAAGAGTCAGCGGAGGGTTCGCCTAATGACTCGCGCGGCGTGTCATTAATTGCTTGTACGTTCCGGACTCGGCAACTAGTTCTGTCGGGCGCATCTTTGGCGCGTTAATTAATGGCCCGTGAAGAAGAGGCTGAATGCGACTGCTGCTCGGGAAATTAACCCCTTCCACTCCGAGTGTCAGCCTCTGCTTACCTCGCGGTTCTATCAAATATCCTCTACTTTACGAGATTGAGTCGCCAAGTTACACCTTCCGATTAACTTCCGCCCCAAGTTCTCTCATAACAACAATAACTAAACACTTGGGTTGGAGCAGAGACTGCGCAAGACTTGGAAGTGTGAGAATTCCGTCTATTTTGGACGTTGACCAAATAAGCCGGACTACTTGGAATAATAGCTGATAATTGCTGCCAAGCGATTAAAATTAAATCCCGCTAATGAAATTAACGAGACGAGCACGCTAGCCGAGGTACAAGGTGGAAAGAGTGGGGAGTTGGCTGGCGGCGGGTGGGAATTTTCAATTTAATTAAGAACCGCTGCCAGCAAAGTGTATCGCCGCGATTGATTTAATACTCCATTTCTCTCCTACACACTTCAAACGCCGCTGCGAAAGATTTCATTCTATTCCTATCGATTAATCGCCAGACGATTGCATGCATGTTCCCTCCATGTCGCGGACGAATTTACTTGGTGATCGATCAAAATAATTAATTTCCCCGTTCGTGTGCTTTCAGGTCGAGACGTAAGCTCGGTGGAAAAAATTGTCCGATCCACAGGAAACATCACATGGTGAATACGAAATGTGACCTATTTCTCTTATCGCATTTTTCCTTTACTTCGTGTTCGCTTATAATCGAGAATATTCGGATCTCCTTGATTTTAATTTAATAATTCTTAACATACTTTCAAAACCGTTAGCTCTGACCAAAACATCCAAGACAAATCACCGAGTGTCGCAAAGATTGAGTGGAGCAGTTTCCCATAGACGTTTCCGATCTAACGAGCCCGAAGTAGTCAAATAAAGCAATAAAATGCAGAGGTAGAATGGCAGAATGACTGGGAATACTGCTTAATAAAAGTTGGAATAGCGCGAGGGTGAGAAGGTGCTACCATAAAGCTCGGCCGAGAGAAGAGTCCATGTGTGAAAGCATAATTCGGCGAACTCCACTGGAAAATCGAGCGTGTAGCTTTACAGCTCAAGTGGAAAGAGGGACTGGAGGACGGGACGGTTCGAATCCGCGGGGAATTCAGGCGAATCCGCAGAGTTTAGCTCCACCGCAAACCTGTCTCTGCGTGCCTATTACCCCCGATGAGTGAGAGCTACTAAAAGTGCCACTGCGTGCGCCAGCCTTCTTTTAACTAACCCCCAGTCAGCCCATTCGACCTCAGTTTCTCTTCACGCTCCGCTTGTTTAGTCAATCGTCAATAAAGCAAGCGCGTTTAATTGTCCCACGGCTCAGTGATCGGGTCCCTCTGGCGTAAAATCTGCTTTGTACACTAGGGCACGAAAGTGGAAGCTGCTAATCGCAAAAGGTACCAATTGGACATGAAAAAACCAAATGAGATCATTACCAAATACTAAATCGATGATTTATCAATTAAAGGAAGAATATCAGTAAGTGATCAACCACCTTGAAATCTGAATATTCCAAATAAAAATCCTTCTGTCGCTATTACCAGACAATACTCACATACGCACACAGGAAGCATCACGAAAACATGCGGCGTACCATCCTGAGCCACCATGTGTCTCACTGCACGTGTCCCACACTAGTGACGGAACTCTTTGCACCACGCTCCAATGGCAACGAATCGGATTGAGCGCGAAAAGCAGCTATCAGTTATCCAACTCCGAGCGGCAGGGTTCCAGGGCTTGCAGGCTGCAGGCTCTCGTCCGCTATACTTGTACCTGCTCCCACCGAGTCCGCACCGCAGCCACCACGTGGATGACGAGTTTGCGACTGCCGCTTCCTGCTGCGCGCTCTCTCTCTCTCCCTCGTCCCGGAGGAAACGGTGGTGCGCGTCCTGGCGGTGGGTCGAGTTGCGCGTTCCCTCCCGTCACGGCGCGACCTGGGGTCACCTCCGATGCCTCTGATCCACCGACACACACACGCGCGCGCTCACTGCGGCGAAAGTGTAAGTGAGTGGAAGTGGCGAGGAGGCGGCGGCGGCGGCGGCGGAGTAGGAGGAGGAGGTGCAGGTGAGGAGGCACGCGTGAATGCGTGCGGGAAGGTGTAGCGGGGCACGAGCTGCTCGCGTTGCACCGGTCGACACTCGACTGGACCGCGTTTCGGGGGCTGAACTCCGGAGACAGAGCACCCCCCTTTCGCCCCCGGCGGGGCCAGCAGACTCCTGGCCGGGAGGAAGGGAGGGCGAGCAGACGGAGCATGCGAAGGGTACGGAAGGGAGTCGGTTGCGGGCCACTAGGCAAGAGAGACTAGCGGAGAATTGTGCGAGAGAGGGCTCAACGGGAGAGAACACGTGCAGTGGCGTAGTCGAGCAGCCTGCGGATCTTCCACCTAGCGGGGCCTACTTCCACCTGCGCCCCACACCCTCCCTTCCAATTCTACCCAGCTTCATTAAAGCCTTCTCGCCCTCACAATTAACACGCTCACCCTATTCTTCTCTCTGCTGGTTGCTGGTTGCTGGTGGCCTCCCTCTAACCCTCCCTCCCACTCGACGTACACCGCGCTCCCAATAAAGGACAGCTCGGCCTTTTCTCTTTTTTCTGCTAGTCATGAGGGAGGCTAATGCGACCTGCCTCTGTGTAGAAGCTCGATTGGTAACTGTTGATTCCCCGCATAATAGCTATTGTGAAATCCGGGCCATTATGGTTCTCGCTCATCCTATTGGCAATGCTCGGCGAAACGTTTCATTGGCGTTTTATGGCTCTTTGAACCAACTGGCATGTCATATTTGCATCCCAGTTTATCGGATGCGACGGAAATCCGTTTCTTGCTTAAATACTTGACTTCGATGTCGAAGCATATTAGTTTCCAAGTGAAGCAACTTTTCTGCTTTCATTTACTCGAACCATTTCAACACATTTCTCAATAATTTCGTATTAACATTAACGAGCGTATTCTCTTCACCGCGAGCATTACAACTCGCTCTCCCACAAGTGGAAGATTCCAAGCGCGCGACTTATGCGAATCACCCGCATTACACGCGATTTCTGCCAATATCCATAAAACATATCCACAAGTCTATATGTCCAAATTCAATAAGCGCGCCGCTACACGTAACTTAGGAAACTCTCCATTAAGAAGGTGGTGAGTGATAGTGCGGGGGTCCGGGACGAGTTTGTCGGGGTTCGAGAGTGGTTTGGGCCAGAGAGCAGAGAGGACGAAAGAGGAGGCTCGTCGGGGGCTCGGTGTACAAAAGACCGCAAAGGATTAAACGATCGCGGCAGGTGGAGGTGGGTGTGTGGGGGGTGCGTGCAGGGAGGTGGCGGAGAGTACGCCACTGCGGGAGAGGAATAGAGAGGGAGGATGCTGCGGATGCGGAGCGCAGACTAGTACAGATTCGGGCCGAGTCGGGCGCTGCGGCGAAGCGCGCCGCGCAATTTCATCCCCTTCTCGCGCCCTCGCGCTCCCGGAGGGAGGCAGAGGAGACGTGAAAGTGAGGGAGAGGCTGCGGCGGCGGCCGCCCGCACCACCCGCACCACCCGCGCCACCCCCAACGCGCCACTACGTCCACGTAGACTGTGTAGACGTAGCGAAGGTAGGTATAGTAGCCAGCGTCGTATTCCGGAGGCCCGTGCCGCCCCCCTTCGCCCTACACTCACCCCGAGCCCCTCGCAACCCACCTACCAAACCCCCTACACCGAGCCCCGATTCTATGTCGCAATGTATCTGCAGTCGGAAGCCGAGACCCCGCCGTCGCCGTCGCCGTCGTCCCTCCTTCTGCCTATATGCCCTTCAAGACGCGTCGTCGAGCCTCACGGCAACTACTCACCCTCTAGTATTTCACAATTACGCTCTGCTCGACATGCACACTAAATAGACCCTCAATACATGAGTGTCCAGAGTTATTAATCGATCTATATGTCATTGGTACAAATCTCATTATCTTTTGCAGGGTACAATGAATAAATCGTGGATAAGCAAGTCGAGTGGGAGATGAGAATAGTTGCTGTTGGCTTTGGTTCATTGGTATGCAGGATGCTCGATTGAACCGCGGATCCTCAACTCGGAACACACTCGAGCTTCCCGAGGCATTGATCAGCTTGGCGTCGGGCAAGTTTACACGACTCTGACCTGAGGAAAACAGTTGTGACAGTATTAGTTATCATATGCGAGATGCCAGCAACTTGGCTTAACGAATAAAGGAAATTCTGCCAAGGATTTCGAAACGATGCCTCCGCCAGTTTTGGCTGCCTTGGGACATTGTCGATTCGAATGTTCGGCATGCATAAGAAACGTCGACCTCGAGATATCGGATTCATATTGTGCATTTGCTTTTTTACATGCTCGTCCATCGAAACCAAAAACAACATTATTCCTCTAAGATGCTTTATACACTTTCCAAGTAATCGTTATTTTCACCCAAGATACCACAACTATCTCCCTCGCAAGAAATGTAATTGAATATATTAATTTGTAGGACGATGCTTTGCCTGGCCGATCGACATTTCTTGCGCACCAAAACCATTCGCGCCAAGTGCACGTACGCGAGCAGATAGCGGATAGAGCGTGGGATGCCAAAATTTTTTGCGCCTCAGAGAATCACTTGTACCGGCGCGGCGGTCGCAGAGGGCCATGCAGAGGGCCGTAAAAAATCTCGGCGTCGAAAAGTCTGCCGAAGGATTTCGGCGCATTGCCGGATACGGCGGAAACGTGCAATCTCAAGGATACATAGCGAAGACCCTCCATTTGTTTGGTAAGCGCGCGCGCGCGCGTATACAACTGTGCGACAACTGGGCCGGGATTTTTTGTTCGCCGAGATGATTTGAGAGGAGCATAGAGTGCGCGGGAGTAGCAGAGTCTCTTTCAGCGCGGACTATAGCCTGCTCTCCTCGAGTTTGCTGCTTCTTTTCTCGGCCGGACGAGCGAGCCCTTTGTGCGAGCCCTTAAATGCGGGTTAAGAGCGGCCAACTCGTCACCACCCACTGAAAACACTGTCGCGCAACCAGCACCGCCACTCTGCCCGTGTGCCGCCACTTGGAGAACGAGGAGAACGAGGGCTTCGTGTGGCCAGGCATTCAGTTATTGTCCACTTGGCGGGGCTCTTTCCTCTCTGCGCTACCTCTTCTCTCCAAACCTGATAGCTGATTGTCCTCTACTCTTTATCGCCAATCATCCCTCTACTTTCTAGATAATCTGCTTCTAAACGATGCACCATCTATAGACAACACGTGCACTGTTCCAAGTTGCTTCAATATACATGTACAATAGTTCGAAATTATTCTAAGTAATTCGCAACAGAATTTCTGCAATTTCAAATAAGAATAAATCTGAAAAAAATAATCTTTACAAACTCTGCTAAAGATATTAATCAAAGAAATATAAAAATAAGAGTTAAAAGTTTCATGCTTCTCGAATCGAAAGCTCAGACAATTCGATGAGAAGTGAGATCGAATTATCAAACAAACGGCACAAAGAGTTAACAGAGCTATACTTGAGCTTTGTTTGCCAACTGGCGGCAGAGATGATTCGAGCCGGGCTGGCCGGCGGAATTAATAGAATTCCAATGACGGGCAGAATCGAGGTAATTGTTTGCGGGAATCAATCCCGATTCGTGGGTAGATGGACGTGTTGCGATAGCTGTCGGCGGCGGCGGTGAGCGTAAATGGATACACAGGCTTTTCCCCGGGCAAAACACGCCGGCCGTCCAAACGAGTACAGTGCCATGAGCACTGCTAACAGAGACAAATTTACGAGGCCGACGTCGCTCGAGGAAATTATCGGGCGAAAGCTCGGTGAAACCTACCCGGAATACAAAAGAGCACGGGATATTAAGACTGCACAGGGTGTGAAGGAACTGGGAAAGAGTGGTGGGCGGACATACTGATATGTGCGAGAGTTTGATTAATGCTAATGGAATTCTGAAAACTCGAAAATATTATGGCGTTTAAGAAGCCTATTTTGTAATAATAATATAGCTGGAATTCTGCTTGGCCGTTAATTAAAGACGTCTTTATGGAAGTTAAAGGTTGATATCGATTTTCGTGGAGGTTGAATCGGCACATATCGCGCCAGCGGAAAACTGATTCCGAACTCTTAAAGACACACTCGGGAAAGAGGGTCAGCCGATACGAAGAGCCGAAACCGAGCGATCGGGCGTGTTAATGGAAAATCTCACGTGTGCGAGCGAGCGCTCTCACTCGTTGCGGAAACCGGAATAGAATCTCTCTGCTTCGTATAATAGATGACTTTTTAAATCCAAAATAATGGAAAAATAGGGCAAACATACATGGCCCGTATATTAAGCATTACCACCATTTCACCAAAGAATTATGTGCCAACAAGATAAATTACAGCAATAAATCACCGAACCTCGTGTTTTCGCACATTGCAAAATTATTAATAAATGTCGAAAGGCACGATACTTTTGATTATCCGGCGGTTTTCTAGGAGAGCGGCAACTAGGAATGGCCTCGGAGATTGTAGGCTGCGAGGATGAAAAGCGGCGCGCATTGCCGACGCTGGGGGTTTCGGCGAAAGAAGGTCAGCGAAAAGTGCGAGCGAGCCAGGCCATGTTTAATGAATGACAATAATTTATGCCGAGACGCTCCCGCTTCGCGGCAAGAAGAAAGCCGGTGCTCCACTGAAAACGGCCTCTCCCTCCTCTCGCGTGCACACACACTAGCTCCTTTTTTAACTGCACCGAGCCGAGGAAGCTAACATCAAGAAGGAGAGCGGAGCGACGAGGTGAGCTCGTAGATAGTGAGCGGGGTGGCAATTCGCTTTTATGGCTAGAAGTTGCTGCGACACACCCAATTGCCTTCTGGTCGAGCAGGACCGCGCGACGTGCGAAAGTGTTCGAATAAGTGCGCTTGAAACTTTCAAGGGCCTTTCAATTCCTCACAAAGTTGCAAGCATTTTGTGTTACTATTCGTGATTTGCTAGAGTACACATTTGCAAGCCGATTCTTCAAATATTTCTCACAAAAAAACAGTCATGATTGGCAGTCTTTTTAGTGCATAGTATCAATGATTAATTAACAGTCAATACACTGTATATGATCGTTCGCACAAGCGGAAGGAGTGTCAAAGGACAGAACTCCGCGCCAATTAAAATTGCGCAATATGCAAATGCGAGAGGCGCCATAAAATTTCGGAAACAAAAGAATCGCCTATCACTGCCGCCCAATAATAAGCCAACACAGTTTCAAGTTCGCGTAAGAAAATCGATACAGCAATAAGAGACCGCGACAAGAAACAACCTGTGACTGCGCGTCAGAAGCGATAAATCAAAAAGGTGGGAGTGTCAGGATAATAGGTAATGAACCAATCAGCACGTCAGATCAGTTTGTCCAAGTATACTTTAATCCTAACATTAATCGCGTACGATTTACATATCTGGCGGCGGCATCGGCTCGTTCCGTACACTCCGTTCCAACACATCCGCCCACCGTTTATCGAGCGATCGCAACGATAGGATTGCGAGTGCGATCGAGTAGAGAAACGAGGCCGATCTCTCGCCAGCGTATCTATCAATATAAAATCTGTACAAACTTACATACATGCGACCACCGCACTTGCATCGCTAAAAGCGCTCGCCACTGTTACGTGCAGCCGCTTATCGGCTCTCTGTTACAACCATCCGCTGCAGTCGCTAGTATAGACTCGCAGTCAGCACTTTCCCGTCGCTGTATGTTGGACCGAAAGAAATGCTCGGGGGATAATGGTGCATGCTCATGAGCGAGATTTGTGCGAAAAGATCAGTGAAATTCTAGGTCAGCGTATGGCCTGATAGAGATTTATAAAATGGATAGAAGAGTAACATTTACATCTAGGACTAGCTGGGGCTTTCGACGTTGAGTACTATCGGAATAACGTTCATCAGCTTACGATACTTCCTTCCGAAGGAGGAGAGACCCTCGAGTCAGTCGAAACTCACGGCAAGATCCAATCCGTAAAAACCCATAGGAGCATGCTCCTTCACCGCACTGAGATATGTACTTACATCAGTCTCGATCGCGAATCAATGGTGTAAGTTTCGAACCCTCTCGCTCTCTGCAATGACTCTGTACAGTGTGCAAGTACATACGCCTTATCTGAGCACCGACTGTACGACCTGTCCGTCAATTGGGCCAAACTATTATGCCTCATGTGGTGTAACAGTCACTCGCGGGACGTCATTAAACGTTAAACCACGCTGGCGCGCGTAATGGCAGTTTGCTTCTGGTAACTCTTGTATTCCACTCCATTAACCGATGGATGAGCAGGTTTTCCTAATTACTAGCAAAATGGATGCATTTCATTGGTAGGAGTATTATGTTCAAACTTCGCAGACTTAAGGAAAGGGGTGTAGTAAAGCATATGGTAATGAAAAGAGTCGTAGAGGATATTCGATAATACTCATCCAGGGCTAAAGTAGCTTTCCTAACTAAAATCGAAACTTCTGCTTCCCTTGCGATATGAACCCGCGGGTTTGACACACAGGTGGTTACAAATTTAAGCTATTCACTAACACCTTCGGCTGTTTGCTCGCTCGCTCCAAGTTTCCCCTTTCGATAGCTATGCATCTCAAAGTTCCTTCTCGAGTATTCAACTCTTCTTTAAGCCGAATAGCTTTCCGTCGGATTTCGAGACGACCGCTTCTTTCCGAGACAGAGAACGAATCTGCACCGTGGAACAATGATCGATAAACAGAGGATATTTTCACAGCGTAAATTCTTGATTTTCTATAGATTACAGTATAAGACTCGGGTTAGTACTTGATACACACACGAGATATGCAAAGTACACACCTGCCCCGCTAATACTTCCATCCGACTGTTTGGGCATTGGAAGATGCTCTGTCGACATAGGCGTCCGCGGTCCAACAACTACGCCTCTAGGACAATATTTGCCTAGAAAATAAGGAAACGGCGAGGCGCCGGTGCGCCAGTTGAGTCGGCGTGGAGTTGGCCGAAGAATTCGCTCGAGACTCGAGAGCAAAGTGAGATCCTAGGGGTTTCGAGGGGGCAGAAAAGGGGCTCTCTCGCGGGAGCAAACAGCGATGACCTTCGGGGAATTAGTGCGAGGCGATAATCGATCGCGCAAACACATGCTGGAACATGTGTGTCTCGCCAAATGTGGCGAGGCGGCCGGCTTTCGAGAGATCGTTGCGCGCAATATTCGAGACACAGCCCGCCGGCATTTGCCGGGGGTGCGTCCGCTATAAATTATTATGCATTAAAATATGTACAACACATAGCGCCTAAGAGCGAATGGAATAAGACTTCAGTCTCTGCTGCCGCATCTGTCTGCTCTCCCGTCTCGATCAAGACTTTGAGGGATCCTCCGCCTGCTGGAGCTTCCTCTTCTCCCATTGGTTGATCCTGTTCAGGGGGTAGCAGATCACCGCCGACAGGAAGATCAGACTGCCCGAAAGGTAGAACGAGGCGTCGTAGCTGCCCGTGAAGTCCATAAAGGCTCCTGTGTGACCACAATTATCAAGCGCACAAATGAATTAATTCCTATGCGTAAAACAATTCTGCAGAGGAGCAATTTTAAATAACGAGATTGATAACTCAATTAGTTTGTTAAATTATTTCGACTGGCTTATACAAATCACATAATGTGGTGGCTAAAAAAACGGCTATCAAATAAAATCTCGCGCTCCATAAATCGGCTGATATCAGGCGCACGGCCGTCCATTAATTCCGGAAAAAATGAGCTACACCTGCCATTCAAGCCTCTTCGATAAATTCGATGCACGCGACATCCAAAAGCGGCTTTATCCACCGCGACAAATTCGTACCGCGTGAAAAAAGAGAGGCGAATATTTCAACCTCTGCTTTAGAGACTACATTAGCTCTAATTAACGTTGATTAAAGCTTCCAGGAGTGTTAATTAGATAATTATGGAATGCTAGTAAATATGATGAATCCTTCTAATTACCTGCCAATGGTGCGCCCACCGCTGCCGCCACGCCTTGGAAGAGAAGAAGTAATCCGAAGGCATTTGTTAGCTTCTCGAGGCCCAGCAGGTCTACCACCAGGATCGATCTCAGGGAGGCGAACACCGCTGTGGAAGATGTTCGCGCATGAATAATACTCGAGACCATGAAACATTGGCCAAGGCGACGGAAGTGACTGGCCATAAAGTTCGCGAGACTCGTTAATTCTTCACTTGGCGCAACGTATGCTTCCAATGCGCTTCCCCGAACATTTTAATATATTATTTATTTTAATAGATCAAGGCCGGCGATCTTCTAATAGTACGAAAACGATGTACTCACATATACTGAGACCGAACGCAGCTGCATAGAAGAACTGATAGCCTTCGCTCAAGGAGAATCCGGAGAATACGGTGAGCAAACCACCGGCACTGATGAATATGTTGTTAACAACGAGTGCGTTGACCCCCGGCAAACTGCTGGCCATGCCGCAGACAACACGACCGATTGTGTTGCCGATGCCAATGACTGAAACGAGGAACATCGCTGTCGACGGATCGATATCCGCTCTTCTTGCTCGGTCTGGAATAATAACAACAACACCCACTCGTAACCAATGCAATAACCACATGAGTGAAGAAGATGATTCGGATAGCTTACCTGCTACATACATGAAGGGCGTGTAGAAGCCCATCATGGTGAGTCCACCCGAGATAGCCAATATCAGGAAGGAAGGACTCTTGAGGAGGCTGAGGTCCAACATGGTCGTAAGGATACGACGCACACTTTCGGGGCATATGTAGCAGCTGCCGCTCTCCTGCTCGGCGACGTCCGTCGCCGTTGGCAAACGCGTCACCGACATGTGGTAGCCCACCGAGGATTGCTGCACCCAAATCGTTTTCTCTACACTACATACTCCCTACACCCGGGACCAAGGAAACCTATCGCGCTAACTAATCTAATTCTCAACTTCCCCGTCGAGATGGAATCTCTCCTTTCCCGAGGTAACGCAGATCTTAAGCGCAGTTTACAATTCTCAATAAGATTATTCTGAGCGAAATGCTTGAGCTGCTGAAATTGCAGCGGTATAGGAGGTTGCCAAGGAAAATAGAAACTATTATATCTGAATAATGCTATCCTTAGACTCCAGCGAATACTAGGTAAATATGAGATTACAATGATATTCTTCATCACCTAACTTGCTAAAATACAATTTTTGTTGAATGCGTTGATTTAGGGGAGAGAAGTTATCGTACCTGGGACTTGTAATGTGGGAGTCTGTTCAAGGATCCTCCATAGAAGATGTCGTCTCTGTAGAAGGGTCTCTGGGGGTCCTTAGTCAACGTATTCCGCCTGTTGCCTGTTGGTTTGAGGGACTTTTGGCTGCACTCCGAGTCCGCGCGGTGTCGCCGCCCGCTGATCGTGTGCCTGCGAATCTGCCAGAAATGGTCCTCGTATACTTAATCAGGAATCCAGCGGAGACACGCGATAGAATCGTTCTGGCACCGAATTCACCATCTTTTCCACTTTCATCGAGCGTCCAAATACCACCGCTAATTCTCTCGACATATTACCGGATATCTACTAGCATTTCCGTACCTCCGACTCTTTCCTTACTAAAGACTTTTCTAATTCTTCCGAGTGAGCATTTAACGCACTCGGCCTTGCACCGGCCGCGATAACCCTTTCCGCACAATTTCTTTCTCTCGAATCAATTGATTGCGATAGCGTGCGCTCGGCACGAGTCGCCGACTCTTGTTTCGCGAGTGATAGACAGATGATCCAGCGCACAATCGTTAGACTGTCGATCCTAATGGAAATCTCGAATCCGAGCAATCTGATATTTTAGCAATGCACAGCAGCCAGATAGCGAGGATGGCGGATAGTTTTATTGGGATTCTAGCGACGCGTTATCCGACGTACCGTGGGTACTTTGCCATTGAGTCGCTCGGCATCGCCGGCCAGGAGATTGTTTTCCTCCTCGGCGATCTTATCCTCGCTGTTTACGGCTTCGAGGTCCGGATAGATCGGCGCGGAGAGACGCTTCTCGGACGTGCTCAGCTTCTTCTCCATGCTCTCCAGCTCGACGTGGACCTTGTTCAGCGAGTGCAGGGACTTGGAGCTGCTGCAACAGAGTAAGAGGAGACTTGCAATCCCGGCTCCGGAGGAAAACACGCTTTTTCCCCTGAGTCCCCAATCGCGGGACTCTCACTCTCTCGCCACTGCTCCGATGTATCGAGTGATTTGTCACTGTCTACTTTTACGACATCCCTCTCGTCCCGTTCCCTCGTAAACTGCGACACGGCGATGCCGCCGCTGAGAATTTCTTCCGAGCCCAACTTCCCTCAAAGTTCTACCTAATTCTTCGACCCTTCGCTCCTGTATGTATACACTTGCCAGAGTGAAACTGGTGAAGCTTGTATGGATTCATTGCTTTTCATCAAACTTAGATTCATTGATTTTAGTTCGACGTATATTATTTATAAAAAGCTTTCAAAAAGTGATAGAAATTTAACTCGATTGTAGAAATTAATTAAGTCTTGTAATAATAAAAAATAAAATTCTCAATGTAACAAATTAAAAAGGAGAACAGTCAACTCTAATTTAAATCAACCCGAGCCTTCTATCTTCTTAATTCGATAGCAATGAAAAGGTTAAGCCATTCTCATGGAAATTGATCGAGCAGCTGAATAATCACAAAGGAAACCGTTCGCCAAGTGCCACCTTCCAGGAGACTATCTCTAATGCCGAGACATTGTTGCACAGCTAGTATTCGCCGTGAAGTCGATCAAGTGGAATGTAAGTATCAGAGTCTACCGAGGCATATGAGTTATTGTGAGCGATACGAGTAGGAGCGGAATCCAGCCGGCAATTTGGCGAGGATTTGTCGCGGCTGTCGGGCAAGATATCCCGAGCGCGGCCGATTTGCCCGGTTCGCCGGCAACGGGCTGTAACGCTTTATTGTTGGAGCGCGCACGTGTTTCCGCACGCGTGAATGAACCTGCTCGAATAATCCAATAACCCTGGAAACGTTTAAAAGTCTCGGCCGCGCGCTCCGCCGGTTCTCTCTAACGTAAACAACACATGTGTCGCGTGACGCGACCATTGGGCGGAAACGAGCTCGATTTGGCCTGTCCAAGGCCGGTCGCGAGCAATAAGACTCGCGGATCGTTGTCGTGAACAACCACGACGCGCTTGTCGGTAATTGTCAATAATCAAAAATAGTAATTATTAATGAAACCAATTAAAATGAAGGAAATAATAACAACTCGAATACTTTAGACTCAGTTTAGCCACCACGAAACAAAGCTGCCGTCAACAACGCAAGTTGCAGGGTTGAAAGTTTGATATCAATGGTCCACAAAGATGATTGAAAAGTAGGAAAAGGGAAGTAACTCACTTAACGATATTGTGGCTGCTTCCAAGGATCTCAGCGGCGGTGGGGTACTCGGTGTTATTGTTGGTCCCAAAGAAGCCACTTCTGCTCGGCCGGACACAATGCAGCGAGGCTGTAGAGGTGCCTTTCCCCAGGAGGGTGGTCTTCACTTCGAGGCCGACGTTCTCCGGCGGTGACTTCACCTTGATCCTCGTCGGCTTAAGAGGGCGGAACATTGCGCCGAAGGTCGCGCAATTCAATAACATACCTGAAAAGAGTCGGCCAATTTCAAATCCATCTTTCGCTATATCAACAACTGTCATTGAAGAAAAGTCAATGTCTAGTGGTGGGAAAGTGGCGACTGATTTAGTCACGTTTATAAAGCTACGAAAATATACCGATAGGAGAGTAGACCAACTAATACCGTTCGCATACAAATTTCGATATCTAGGAATAAATCAATCTTTAAATAGATCTCTCATACTCATGCATACAAATATTCTCAACTATTGCTGTCACCATACCTTTCACATTCGTATCCCCGAACCAAGTACTGACTAATACATCAATAATAAACCAAGTGAGTTTGTAACTCTGAGAGCACTCGGAACGCGCACGCATTTCTCTTTTCAGGCATTAATGGTTAAAGCTAGCTATATCAGTTAATGGACATTTCCTTCAAGAAAACTAGTCGAAAGCAAGAGAAAGAATAATAAAAATAGTCGATCGTATGACCGGAGAGTGCTGTAGAGCTTTCAGTGAAAGAAAAGAGGTACGAAAATCGTGCATTGTGCTCCAAGCGAAACCCCGAAAGGCGATGAGGAACAATGATAACTACTTGTTGTTCTACATCGATAACAAAATACGTACATCAAGAAAAGTCCAAGCTTTCAATTTACCTTGGTTACGACTCTCCAAAGGTGCCGTGAGGCTTTGCAACATGAATTAAAGAGCGTTGATTAGCAATCCGGTCAGTGTACGATTCACACTTCCGTTAATACATGGTAATGAACGGCTTCTTTATCTTAACGAGTAATTAGGCTATTAGTGTGTCGGGAGCGGATATTTACCTGCTTGGCAGAGGAGGGCGCCCCTCCATCCGAAATGCTTGACGAGCAAATCGGAAATCGGTGCCAGTAAGAAAGCACCGATTCCCGATCCGCACACGGCGATTCCTGTCGCGAGAGCTCGCCATCTCTCGAAGTAGAATCCGGTTGTTATCACTGCGGGCACGTATATCAAACCTGCTCCGACTCCACCTAGTAACATCATACAAAATATCATAGAATATACTCATTTCTTGATTGATATGATTTCAATAAAAATCCGGGAAGTAAAATGAGCTGAAGTAAAGTGAAGAGAAGGAAGTGGTAGGATGAAAGGGAAGCAAACACTCTGAATGAGTTAATACTGAGCAATCGCGTACGCACGCATCGATTTGCACAGCTGTCGGCAGAAGTGCGAAATAAAGGGAGCCGACCAGAAACAAACGGACCATTTGAACAAACAAGATTTCTATCCGAGAGAAACCAGCGTGAAATACCTCCTACATTGAGGACGTAGTAACTCACCGATAACACCATACGAGATATATAGGAACTCGATCGAAGTACTGAAGTAGGAGAGCACGAAGGCTCCGCAACTTATGATGCTCCCTAAGATCGCCACCAGTCGGAAACCATACCTATTGGCCAATGCCGAGACGAACGGACCTATAAACATATATCATAATTGTCAATCTTAGCAATTTTAAATTTGAATTTGATTATTACTTGATTACTTGATTCTATCTGTGAATAAGAATACCACTCACCAACCATGAGATAAAATCCAGCTTGAAGGGAGCCGACCAGCGATACCCTTGCCTTGGAGACCTCGAAAGTTTCGGAGATGTCATTGAGGAAGACGCCGAAACTGAAGATGATACCGTCGACGAAGAGGTTGCACATGAAAGACGCCGCGACAATTACCCAACCCCATCCTCCATCCGGCGGTACCACCATCTCCACTTCGATTCCCTGGTGACAAGTTCCCAAAAATTGATATAATTAAGAGCTCAACTTGGCGCCTCCCTTTGCACTAAAGAAAACTTGTTGTGGAGAAAAAGTGTGACATCACCGATTATTCACCAGGCGACATTTACTATGGAAATTCCCACAAGGTGATGAGATCAAGGCCAAGCAGAATGTAAAAAAGCGCCGACTGCCCCCCCCCCCCCCCCCCATTACTTCGATTTCAGTGTCCCCCGTTGACCCAAAACTCACCGCATTATCAAACCGATACCGTTTCTTTCTCTCTTTTTTTCTCGGCGCTCAATCATTGAACTGCAGAAAGCCGGCGGCGAAAGGATATTTTTAACAACTCTTTCATAAACTAGCGTCATTCGTTATTTATGGAATTAATGCACCAAGATTTATTATTCAATCCATGATTTGAATAATTCTAATACCGACAGCAAACACGTGTGAATGTTTGGGATGAAATGAAATCAGGCAGGGATGAATAACAAACAAACAAACAAATGCTCTGTAGTTATCGCGTTAGTGGATATCCAGGGGCCGATCTTCAAAGTGTTTTTCTATTTTGTTTTGCACAGCGTCCCCGTAGAACTGTGTTCGCACGTGCATACACAGACACAATACTAATACCGGCTTATTATTATGCAATCTTACAATGTCCATTGCATTGCATAATATCAATTATTTTGAGCCTCATTTACTCAGATGTTCCTTTTAGCCCAAAAACTAATATTTTCCGGTTAGATTAAAATTTTTACTAGAATTCGCGTGCTTCGAGGAAACATATCCATTCGACTTGGCACTGCTTTCAAAAGAATGACAATTTCAATGAAAACTTAACGATCCGAGCTCTGGCCACGCACCTAGTCACGAACCTGTTAACCGAACGACTAGAATCCCAGCAGCGTTCCCACGTGTGTCGTCGGCGCAGCTACATTGCAAATGAGAGCTAGAGTTAGATGAAAAAGCCGCCTCCTCCCGCGATTAGATGGGAAACATCTCGTAGGTATGTGCTGCGGGATCGAGATAAACAGGTATATCGCGGCACCGCGCCGATAACAAATCGAACCGGCCGACATGGGTGTGCGCGACAATTAACTCCAACAATGAATGACAGAGCGAATCGAGGACAGTTGCGCTCGGGCAAACAAAAATGCCCGCGAGTAAATAAAAAGTAAGGAAAGATAGTGGCGTGTGTTTTTTGGGTCGTGGCCCGAATTAGTTGGATCGTTTACGTTGGTATAATGTAAGTAATCTTGGATTGATAATATAGTTTGGATGAGATAGCGTTGACATAGCGTCGATACTCGGACTTCATTTGTACTCGAGTACTCGTGCTGATTTTAATATCACCAGTATTTCTCTACTGATATTACTCCAATCATATATCGTATAATTGACATGCTAATTTCTGTTATTGCGAAACTCAAATTCAGTTGCACAATATCAACTGAACTGGTAGACAACGTCAATTAGAAACAATTAATCCAAGTTAATTTGGTGATTATGAATAATTCTAGTTCGAAACTCCTCGGGCATAATTTGATGGATACTATATGTATAAAACTAACGATACCTCTTCATTATTGTTATCCTTGTGGTCCTCATCATTGTGCTCCTCAGTCTTATGTCCGAAGCCATTGATCTGCGGCGGCTTGTTGGCCGGGTGCTGGTCCGTCTGGTTCCCCGTCGACACCATCGTTGTCCAGGCTCGACTGAAACAGGGCAGCGCGCGCGCTTTCGCTTAAAACCAGTGACGATTAAGCGCGGCCGGCGCCGATAACAGACTACTGGACCCCCGAAAAACCTCTCTCCGAGAACTCTCCGAGAATCGCACACTCTCTCTCTATCTCTCGAGTCTCGAGCTACTCGACCCGCGCGCGCGAACCCTCCAGCTGCCTGCACTCGATTAATCCGCGCACTCGGGTAAATAGAGCTCCACCGGCGTACGCCTATCACTGACGTATCCGCGCCCGTGCCGCCTTTTGCCAGGGGAACCCAGCGTCGCCGCTCAAAAACAATAACGTTACCGCCTTCCCACGAATTGGAGTAGTTGCGCGTCATCGGGCGCATCGGCCAATTGAATGATCGCTGCACCTGCGGCGCAATCGTCTACTCGGACCAGTATTCGCTGATCGTTTAACTTTTGAAAGGAAACTGTGTGGAAAGTTGTTTTGTTTGTTGGACATTTATTTGAGAATTGTAAGGGATGAGTAAAGAAAAGGAGAAAAGTATTTAAGGAATTCACAGGTTCTTTAATACCTTTGGATATAAGACGTCACGATTGCCTCATGGATGTAGTATGTATGTACAAATATCTAATGAGGAGAAAAAATATTCATACGCGTCATAGGTGAAGTCTCCGTTGCGAAACCGTTTAATTGATATACTTTGTTGTTGTTGATTGAATTTTCTATACGAATTTAAAAAATCAGTGTAATCCCGAGCGCAAGCGAAAATATACGAGCACCACCTGATATTATACCGGTTTTCGCCTGGTCCCCTTTTCCTGTCTTCCCCCCAACGAATTACTGCTATCAGCTGCCGCGTGCGTACATGCGACCTCACCGAGCTGCCTAATTAAATCATTAATTAAGAAATTCTGACATCGCGTCAACCAAAAAGATGCACCAATCACCCGCGCTACCATCCCCAAGCGAATTCCTCTCTTTATCTCCCTCCCTGATTTCCTCGCTCGATCAAGCGTCTTATTGGAGAGGAGCAACTTTGAAATTTAATGAGTCGACTTAAGCTCCAATCATACTTGCACCAACATCCAATCAATATTATACTCAATCCACTCAATTTTCGGATAGTCAAATGATGACTGGATGAGTTACACAAAGTTTGTGATAACTCAATAATAATATCAGTGATTCGAGTGCACTCGAGTTTAGTCGGGAAAGACGATCTCAGCGTTTTTCAAGAAGGTTTTGATGTTTTTGCTGACTCGCATTGCACGTGTAGATGCACCATCGGGTGTGTACGACGTCGACATGTGGAGCAGACAGGATTACACTCACTTTCCGAGTTTTCAGTATATTACAGATGGTTGAAACTCTGATATTAAAATATGAAAATAATAAGAGGTTTATTAGTTCTATTAGAATTTACCAAGCAATTCTCCCAGATGGCGTGAAAACATTGCAACGAGAAAAACATTAAGCGAGAATTGGAGGTTGATCGCAGGTGCACGTGGTGGAAAAGTGAGTTGGACAGAGCGACCTTGACCTCTGGGCGAACGTGCCTCCTCGACCTTGGTGCGCCAATGAATTGCCGCAGGGATCGCGAGAGCGCACGGTTGCACGACCCTCTACATATCTATCTATCGCTGGCGTTCCGCGCGGGCCGCGCGGCTCCTAATTGCTCCGACGCCAATTCCAAAGTGGAGCGAACACTGGCTCGCCGCTGACACCCCGAGCACTCGTCCCACGCTCTCACCGAGAACCTCTCGAGGCTCCAACTAGCGATCGCGCACTTTCTGCCCCCTCGGAGAACTCGTCGATCGGGCCACGCCAGAGATTGCAAAAGTCCCACAAATTTATCTCGGCTCTCCGACTTGGAGGAGCTCAGCCCCGCGCTCCAAAGACCTCTCGGCTCGATCCAGGGTCCTTGGGGAACTGAATACTTCTGGGAGAAAACTTTTTCGGGTCGCGTCCGCTGCTACGATTATAAGATTTTATTTGTTCAATGATTCATTCCTTTTGTATTCGATTTTATGTTATTAGCTTTTCTTCTTGTTTTGTTGATTCCATGGAGAGAGAGAGGGGGAAGGAAGAAAATGGAAAGTGTAGTTTGGGATTGAGTGGAGAATGGTAGAATGGTTGATGGGCCTTAGAGGCTGATCCTCGTTGATATTTGGGTAGCGAGAAACCAGTGGGAAGGTCAATTGGGTCAGTCCGTTTAAGAAAATGAAGTTCGAGCTCGTCGAGTCTTCAGTGAAAGTATACGGGAGGCGCAGCTCTATTACCAGCGGTTCAACACTCGGCCCGGTCAATTGACTATCAGCAACGGTACACACGTATGAGAAACGGCAGCCGAAAGCCCGCGCGACACGCGAGCGGCCCATAAATAATGTCAAGGAAAACCGTCAATAGCGTTAATCTCCCGAGAATAATCGAACCATTCTTCATGAAACTCTAGTGTCAGTCGACCTTTCCAACTTGAGAGATAATTAAACCTTTCCAGTTCACCCATTCATACAATTCCTAAAAGACAAACTTCGCTCAGCTACTTGGTAATATTTCCCGACACAAATACTCCATAAATAAATCAATTAAAGCCCCTGGTAATCTTATCACAAATATTTCCCCATTTCCATAAACATGCGGTAAATCATTATATCTATACCCTGAATAACGAGTCTACTATTTCGACATTTTCCTCACGATTATTAAAATCGATAATCGCAATTAACAATTTCACGACTGAGCGACAAACCCAACGTCGCCTTTGCCAATATTAATAAAATACACGCGTCATAAGTTTTAACAATAATAATCTTCAAACGCCGGCAAGATGTAACGGGAAAACTCGGAGAATCTTTCTCCAATAGTTTGCGCTCGAGCGAGTGGAAGGAAGGCGCGTGACAATATCTCGGAAGAAATGGGATTGCGGGCTATCGTGCGAGCACTATGCGCCTTTCCCACCGCCTTCCCCCGAACGGCGATTCGCCACTTATCTAGCTGGCACATTTTCGATATCTCGCGCGAACCGACTCATCGCGATCGCCGCTAACGAGTGCATCACTCGCTGCTGCACCGGGGAAAACAGCGGCGAAGACAAATACGCGCGCTCGCGGGCAAATATTTTGCGCGATAGAGCGTGTTTGCGCCCCCGAGGGACAGGTGGGCTCGAAATGATCCAGGTGAGGCGTCGCGAAGGTTCGCCGAGTCCAACAGTCGTTTCCAGCCTACGCGTGCGAGGCTCCGAAAATATGTCGAGTTGTGCCATTCGCAATTATCTCGAGTGGGGAATGCGACGGCAATAGTAGTTAATTAGGAGAAGCACGAGGGTTGCGTGGCACACGCGCATGCTGCAGATCAATTGTAAAAGAAATTAAAATTGCCTTTTTAGTTTTATTATACTTTTATGTTAGAATTCTACGAATTTTTACTCTATTTTGTTATTAGGTCTTATACCGCAAAATTGCACAGATCTCTTTTCAGATAAACATCGATATGTATGCTTGTGCCAATTAATGTTCATTAACACATTCCCCACAAGCTGTCCAATCTCTGTTTTCACACGACACTGATACTTATAATTGCTCTTGAGGCCTGTTTTCCCTCTCGATTGTTCCCGGCAAACACAAACGTCGAGATCTGCAGGGCGATGAATGCGATTGGTCGAGAATAAGACAGAGAGGCCTTCACCGATATCGAAAGGTAAGCGGGCGCCTCGACTCTCAACTGAGAGGCCAAGCCACTTACCGAATCACTGTTCTCCGTGAAAGGCGAGCGGAAAGGGCATTATAATGCCGAGAAAGCTCGAATATCTCAGCACGCGTATAAATCGAGCCGACGATAAGATACGTCAAGGGAGCAAACCCCCGCTCGGCAATATACAACCCGAAAATACCCACAATTGTTTACTAGGTAAACAAATGTTTTCACAAGCGAGAAAGAAGCGAAGCATCCCCGATGACGTTCTCGTGAAAGTCATCAACATTCTCTATCGCATTCTTTATTCAGTTAATGATTTAGGTTTTTTAAAAATATTAATATTAATTATATTAATTTGTTATTTTATAATAATTATATTAATAGAGTTAATAATTAAGATAGGAATATCGAATTTCTTTGATAGGTTCCGCAAGGTCGCAAAGTAGCAGAACGAAGTTGAGTGAATGACAGACACCGGAAGAAAAGACCACGGTTCCCCGACTCGGCACTGATTTGTCCCTTGTTAACCCTTTCCACGACGAGGTCGAGCTGCGCGTATCAGCTCGTAAGAGTGGCCAGCAATAGCTGCTAATAATTGCCGCAACCTTGCCGCATTATTTCAGCATCTGTTAATGCCAGATAAAGTCTCGAGCTACTCCCGAGCTCCGCGCGCTCTCTTGGCGCACGCGTGCGCGACGCCATGGGTACACGCGTGACAAGCAATCAAATGTTGGATCACGCAGACTAAAACTTGTGATTTAGTTTAATAATCTGTCTGTGTTTAGTAATCCAAAATTTAATTTTAGAGAATTGTACTTAAGAACAAAGTCAAAGACAACGACACAATTGTTGAAGGAGCCTCTAGAAAGCAAAAGGAGGTAGCGCTCAGTGATTTACATACGAGTGTGTGTGGGTCGAGCGGTTAGACGGTCCAAGTTAATGTCGTGCAAACAGTATTGTGCAAACTTTGCTAATTGATAAGGGTAACGGGCCGCTTATTTTTGGCACCGCGACATTCTTGTCACTTTCGCGCGACACAGAGCCTCCTGCCCGATAACCACTCATTTCGCCAATCATCGTGTCTCCCCACATTTGCATAACCCACCCAATGTCACACCAATTGCGATTAGGCTCCGTTTTTCCACACGCAATCGCAGCAACAATTTTTTCATTCATTATCTCCACTCGCTATTATATTCCGAATTATTGTTATTAATTTTGCGAAGAGAAGAGTGTTTTCCTCATTTTTGCACCACTCAGCAAATATACGTGATTGCGTTTTTAATTATTGGGGATTGTATGTTGCTTTACAATAATCTCCTTTCCGGACGCGAATATTAATGATTTCACAAGGTTTACAGGATCCTCTGGGGAATTAGCGATGGATGATAAGTA